>JAFIRS010002600.1:0-199552 GCA_018342105.1 Gonioctena quinquepunctata | reverse complement strand
TATACAGTTCCCATAACATGAAAATATTGCATCATTTGTGTTCTTATTGCACTGAAATCCAAACTGTTTGATGCTCAATATACTGCATACCCAAAAGTCTAAGATTCTCTTCTTAACGAGTCTTTGATGATTTTTGGCTAATGTGGGAATGAGAGAAATGGAGCCTAAAATTCATGGGAGAGTTCACTCACCACCTTTGTAGATCGTACAACAATTGATGTTTTGAAAAGGGTGGAAATATTATCCTTCTTTGAAGGATTCATTTATCAGAGATACTAGTTGGTTCAAGGGCATTATTTGGGTCTGTTCAATCGGAATAATAAAAGGTACTGGTCTCAAACAAATTTACATCTGATGCAAGAAGGAAATTTTCAAGAGCGATTTGGTTTTAATTGCTCGATGGGTATTATCGGAGGAAAACTTTTGGGGCCAATAATTTTCGACGGACAACTTACGGAAAGATATCTACAGTTCCTTAGAAATCAAATTATTGATTTCATTGAAGATTTGCCACTGGCTAACCAAGTTGATACCTATTTTCAACAAGATGGAGCGCACAATTCTCAAGTCGTAAGAGAACACTTATGGACCTATTCAGTGGCATGCGAGGTACATTCTTAGGTTGTCATATTTTTTCATAAGGTATTATTTCTTATTCATATTCTAAATCACCAGATCTTACTCCGCTAGATTTTTTTCTCTGGGGAACGATAAAAATCAGGTGTATAACACATCATCAGCTACTCGTGAAGAACTGGAGTATAAAATAAGGGTGGCATTCCAGAACATCACTGCGGAACAGCTAATCAATGTGGTGCGCGCAATAATTGAAAAAGTGATCAGGGAGGAGGTCATTTTGAAAATTTAGAACCTTAATGGACTAATTTGCGACTTTTAAATAATTCTTAAAACGACTGTGAAGTCATTAAGCCTTAAAGTCGTATTTTTCCCATGTTACTTGATCAAATGACGATTTACATGATCCGGCTTCTAGATCAAAAATAAAAATTTGAATGAACATGACTTTATTTGTCAAATATTGACAAGTGTTGTGTTGTTGGATTTAGAATGTCATTCTCGATCGAAATAAGTAAAATATATAGGATGTCCCATTTAAAATCGAAAGTTCTGGTCAAAACTAAGTGCGGCAAAACAAGTAAATATGTAAAAAATCCAATTGAACTATAATACACAACCCCCAAATTTCGTTTTTTCTATCTTCAATAATAAAAGAGGGGTGAGCCACCTTGGAGAATCTTCACTCGGTATATATATATATATATATATATATATATGTATATATAGGTATATGTATATATATATATATAGGAATGTACCGGTCATTTGAATCCCGTGAACATATGAATGAGACGCAGTTTAGCCGGGTACCTTGTTGGTCGATATGGCTCAACAAAGTATAAATGTATCTCTTCATGGTGATCAGAATTGAATTCGGGTCATTTCCCCACGTTTTAGATCGGGACACACAATATAACATTTCATAACCAACATACGGGACTTAGTTCTCTTTGGTTCCGAACTGTAGGGGAAACTTTGGTATATGGGATATACACTGCAGAATTTTATACTTCTTTGTAGAGCCCACAAACTTTTTGTAGCGTTGTAGCCCTAAATTTGGCAACATGCAATGGCTGCCTTCATGAATTTAATATATATGAATTGCTGGATCCGTGATCTGTCCTAAGGCAAGGAGAGTTCATAATTCAATAAAAAATATTTATCGTTCATTTTTCAGATTAGGGATTTGAGTTTGAAATATATTTTGATATTTGAATATTTGGAGATATATTTACCAATTCTTTTTCTAAGGGAATTTTGTGCGATCAATCCATCTACATAAGGATGGTTGGAAAAGTACAACATAAAACAATATTGGCTTAAAAGCCTTATTCTTATTTTTCGTAGATTCAATTTTGTCATCAACGATAAAAATACATTTTACTGATGTAGACCATATAGGAGATGGTCTACCAAGAATATAAGGCGAATATAACTTCCAACTGAGGAGAAATATAAATGATTTTAACCATCGTGAAGATTGATATAAAAATCTCAACAATTTTTCAAGGCAAAGGAACTTTTTAATTTGACTTTCTTGGAATGCAATTTTGCGGTCTTTTAAAAGTAAAATTCATAGAAACTTTTCATTTTTTTTTTTGTTATAAAATCACTTACATTAATTGATAAAAAGGGGGGAAAGGAAAGAACAGTTCACATAAACGAATAGGATGAACCGCTGGAATCATCACATTAAATTCAAGCCCAGATGAGTCTGTTGAGGAAAGAGATTACTCTCACATTAGTTCTAAATTGCGGAAAAATACATACACATAAAGTTCCGGTTCATTATTTTTTTCAATCTTAGAAAGCTCCAACATCGACAATATTGAAGTAATAACTCGACAATATGCATCTTCTTTTTGGAATTCAAGATCTGTTTGAATGTCAGTGGTACCATATGGGTACCGTTGAAAGAATTATTTGTTCTCTACAAAAATCTGATTTTGTAATGCTTGATTAAGATTACCCCCTGTTTTATTTGGATAAAAAAATATTAATATCTTGAGGTGCTTAGAGATCGATTGTGAATAAATGACGAAGAATTAAAATACAAGCAGTATATATTTCGTCCAATTGAATTGAAATATGCAGATAGCTAGATTTAGGAACAACTAGAGATAACAAAATTGAGCTTCCGAGGAAAGTAGGCAATTGTTTTTTTTGTGCATGTTTTTTGACCATAGATATCTTTTTTATATGAGGAACGAATCAGAACCACAAAAACTGAACTATTCGCTGATGAGTACTCAATATTTTTTTGGGGTATTCCAATCACATGAAACCATCGATTTACTCGGCATAAATCAATATTTTCACAACTATTATTTACATGGAAAACTGTCTTGAACAATAAACGGCAAATTGATTTGTTGAAAATATAAACAGGATGTTCATAAAATCAGATGTGGAATCATCTGCGACTGAAAGATAAACTTTAGTCACTATCTTCCATCGTCAAGATAACCTCTTGTGGGGTATTCATGTTGAAAAGGGAAACATTCTCAATTGAGAATGTTTCCCTTTTCAATAAACGGCAAATTTTATGTGAGCAGCAGATCGTAGAGTGATATTTTTTTCTTCTTTCGGAAAGTTTTTTTAAATTTTTTAGTATTAATATTAATGAAATATTGAACAGAAATTTATTATCCACTTTTTTCCTATCTTACTTCAAAATGAATATTTATAACTCCGAAATTTCAGAATGAAATATCAATTTCATGAATATATGAGATATTGAATTTGTTTTTCCTTTTCTATCCAGCTGAGGAAACGATCGACTATCAGAGAACCTGAACAAAAATTGGATGAGAGATTGGGGCATCCTATTTTACTCTATATTTGACCCTGAATGGAAGTAACATTATGTTCTCATGAAGTTCTGATCGGTGCTATTTCATGAATTATTCATAAAAATAATGCATATTATGCCGAAAAGGATTCAATCATTCAGAAATACATGTGTTTCTTTGTAGAGGAGAAAAACACAAGGAGTTGAATATTCCGGTTTCTGATGAAGAGAATTTTTCATCTATTGATATTTTATTGCAAAATTTTGGAGATAAATATTGGTTTGGGAGTAAAACTTGAAATTATCGGGAAAACAGTTTTGGTTCAATATTTTTTCCTCGGAACTATTTGCCGAATGATAATGGAAAACCTCATTGAAATAAATAATTATATATTAGTCTATTTCTTGTTCCTTGAAGAAACTCCTTCATTGACTCTATTGTTAAATCATTTAATATTTTTTCTTACTTGCACTCCCCTGAATAGGTTTATTCTTGGATTATATAAAAAAACAATCAGCACAGATAATTTTCGAACAAAAATCTTATATAAAATGAGTTTTCGAGATAAATGAAATGATTTTTTCATCATATACTTCTTCAAGAATAATGTTTGATGCGTTATTAGACACTGATGGAAATGGTAATTTTTGGTGGTGGCACATTCTTCTTGCAAATTTAAATTGTGTTAATATTGTTTTTCTCAATATTGTACACACAGTGGAAAAACTTATTAATAGTTATGATTTTTGAACCCGTAAAATGGGGGAGTCACCTGAATAAAAAACACATTAATTATAAAACACATTTATTGAATTTAACATTATAAAAACAATTCAGAATGAAATAAAATATTGATTTGTTCGAAAATATGAACAGGATGTTCATAATATCAAATGTTGAATCATCTACGACTGAAAGACTAACTTAAGTCACTATCTTCCATCGTTCAAGATAACCTCTTGTGAGGTATTCATGTTGAAAAGGGAAATATTCTCAATTGAATATTCAATAGAAAGATTTTTCTGTGAATAAAAAAATCTACGATAAAAATTAAGTTATTTTTGTGAATGACTAACAGAAAACAACTACTCCCCCGGCTAAAGCCACTCTGGACATTGAACTACCTCTGATAGATATTCTGAAGAGACCCTAACTGAAAAGAAAAAATCTGCAATTGAAAATTTCTTTTCATTGAGATGATTATTTGATTTTCTATTCCAGTTTTTGATTCATGGATGTTCATAAAATCAAATGTTGAATCATCTCGACTGAAAGATAAACTTAAGTCACTATCTTCCATCGTTCAAGATAACCTCTTGTGAGGTATTCATGTTGAAAAGGGAAATATTCTCAAATAAATATTAAATGGAAATATTTTTCTGTGAATAGAAAAATCCACGATAAAAATTAAGTAATTTTTTATGAATGTCTAACAGAAAACAACTACTTCCCCAACTGAAACCACGCTGGTCATTAAACTACATCTGATAGATATTCTGAAAAGACTCCCAAAAAAAATATCTGAAATAAAAAAAATTGCATTTTTATTCAGATAGTTATTTTATTTTCTATTCCAGTCTTAATTAAGAACTCATATAGATGAATGGGTCAAAGAAGAATGTTTTCCAAAAGAGAGTAGGTACTCACCAGAAATCATTTGTAGCATTGATGCAAGAGAGGCATCGCATTCACTAGGTCTTCAATACATTTTTGTTGACGAAAATCTATTTCACGCTTCCACGATCATCAGGAAGACCGGAAGAATTGAGAAACACATTTTCAGAAGCAATCTCACTTTGCAAAGATGGAAAGTTAGAAACATTTATTTCGGAGAGACACTTTGAAATCAGTGTTTTTTTACATTTAAACCTGACATGGGGTATGATAGATTGATTTGTTTGAAAATATGAACAGGATGTTCATAAAATTAGATGTGGAATGCGTGTGCATTGAAAGATAAACTTTAGTCACTATCTTCAATCGTTTTGTATTGCAAGAGCTGATGATATATTTTTCCGAATTATCTGAGCAATAAGCAGACTCATGTAAAGAAGTGAAGGATAGGTATATAGGAGTGTACCCTTGTTGAACATGCAAGGAAAAATGCTCTGTTTGCCTAGTCTGATCAATATTCAATTAATTTACGTTTTATCGAGGGAAATATCATATGTGCTGGAGGTTTTATCGCATTTTTTTTCGAGAAAGCATTTTGCCTGGAAATTCCACTGACTGCGATTTTCGGTCTTATTATCTGGCCGAGTTAAATTTCCTAGAAGCAAAATGCTCGAGGGAAAATTTCAAAAATTTTATGATAAAATCCTCTAGCACGAATGATATTTGATGAGAATATTTCCCAAATGACATTTGAAACTGGATAATATTATCAGAATTCATGTTATATTTGAATTTCCAACGGGGAAAATTACAACAATTTTTCTCATTCCAAAATTGAAGGAATCGTGTGTCCATTTCTGAATGCTTGACCCTTGATTAATGTGGCTATTCCATACTTATCTTTGGTCAATCTATCTTTCCAACAATTAATTTGAGAATATCGAAATTCATTCAGCTATCTTTAGTTTTGTAGATAAAAATATATTTTCTTGAAAAACTGCTGTGCTATTCGTTCATTTTTATCGCATACTTAGGAGTGTTTATCCACCCATACACTGAACACAGAAATATGTATGTCTTCATTTGTAACGAATACTCAAATTCCAATTTTTATGATCCTAACTTGGAAAGTAACGAAACCCCCATAGAAATTTCCAACCCCTATATCACCCCTTTAGGGGTTGAATTTCGGAAAACACTGAAACACGTATTTATGTATTTGTAACAAAGACATATAATTCCAATTTTCATGAACTCCACTTGAAAAAACTAACGGTACTCCTATACATACTTTCAATCCTCACTTCACCCTTTAGTGTTAAATTTTAAAAAATCCTGAAATTTGTGATTTTTATTTAAAAAGATAAGGCCTCTCACTTCAAAACTTTCACGCTGAGGTTTATATGAAAAACTCCATAATTCTCACATATCTAGTTTCTCCAGATACGAGAGTTTTTCTGATTCAGAATTATATTCTTCTGGAGCTGAAAAAGTCGATATCTCACTCGATGTTCCATGGTGTGAGACTACTGATCGACTTTTTAATATTTCTCAGTTTCTCTGCAGATATTTCCATATAACCGGGACCATTTTCATTTTCGGTATTACTCGTCTCGCAGCTACTCAGGTCGGAAAATTCAACTTCATCACCTGAACCTGACGAAAAATCCACATTTTTGGAGCTAACAGGTTTTCTCATACGATAATCAATTTGATAATACCAAAAAAAATATATTCATTAACTTCAAAGCGAGTCGCTTATTATTGAACATAAACATTATACTGAATATGAATTATGTGCTCACATTTTTGCCTTTTCCCAAGTTATAATTTTGAAGGGTCATCGCCACAATCTGTTTTCCTCTGTAAGTCACCGCACGCTCACTGATTTGAAATCCCCAATAAATATTTTGTACTGAAAAACGTGCGAGGCAGTAGAGGCAACGCCGCCGGGACACACAGAGGCCGTTTTGATATAGGCAATATACGTTTGGGATTCATAGCGTAGTGAAAGAATAATTGGCTCTACAACGTTTCAAAGGAGTATACAAATTTTTAAATATTGAGAATTGTTACCCCTCTAAGTGTGCTTTGATGGAACATGATGGAACGATGTCATTGCACTGGAATATACTCTTCGCCCATTCTGAAAAGTGCGGGTTCAAGAGCGACCCGTTCATATGGTGGGCTTCACAAGCTACCGTGTACAACTATATATATATATATATATATATATATATATATATATATATATATATATATATATATATATCTCTACAGGGCGTCCCACACTTGATGGTCTATTAGACGTTTCTGGAGAATGGGACACAGGATTATTTTGAAAATTTGGTTTCTTGGGTAATTGGTTTTGCTCTATCTAAAATAATTTCAGCGCTGCGGCGTTGCCGCTTATATTGAAAAGTAGCAACAACTTTGATATTTTAAATAAAACATTGCTTTACGATCATTTTTGTATAATACTTTCCTATACCTATATCAAGAGGTTTTCGAGAAATTCATTGATTTCCTTATTTTTTGTGCAAAACATAGCTTTAATTAAATGTTTATTAACTGCGGTATTTGGACTCGTACAAGTACCAAGCTGACATTTTGTGTGTAGTTCTGTGAATGAGTTTTTTAAAAAGGAAAATTTTTTTTTTAAATTGAACACCCTGTATTTTATCGAATAACCTGAAAAAATTGGGTTCCTTTCAAATGATGTATTATGTTCCTATACCTAAATATTCTGCTTTCCGAAATAAAAGCAAGTTTCTATAAAAATCTGATTATTTTGCCATATTTTGTATTAAACGTCATCGAATACGTCATTATAAAAATTCGACAATTAGTGCATCAATAATAAAACGTGTGCGTGTTCATTACCAAAAATTTGATCAGAAAATAATCAAAATGGAAGGCAATAACTATTCAAACGAAGTTTTGATGATTTTTTTTATCTTCATGGTGAATGTGATCAAATTATAGAGAGAACATGCAGACGGTTTTGTAATGTATGGAAGTGTATGAATGATAAGATGAAAAACTGATTGTACAAAGAATGATTAATATACAGGGTATTCCAAACTCGATGGCCTATTGGACGTTTCTGGAGATTTGAGATATAAATACTCGAAATTTTGTATCCCACGATAAGAGATTGCGATCTAGCTCTTAAAAATATTTTCACGGTTGCAGTGTTGCCACATGTACTTGTAACTAATATCAACTTTCGAATTTCAAATAACTTTTACTGAACATGTCGTATACCTATCTCTACCGTTTATTGAATATTGATTATTTTGTAATTATTTTGCTACCAAAATGTGACCGACTTGAATTCAAATACCACCTTATCTGCTATCCACACAGGACACAAATTCAACTTTCACCCATAAAATATTGAGTAATTTCAGTAACATCGAATGATTTGACCATATTTTATACAGGGTGTCTGAAAAACATATTCTTGTAGGTGATTAGGAAACATGGCCATAAGTCATTCTATTTAAATGGGACACCCTGTATATTATGCCATATTCGGATTATACTGAAAAATATCAATAACTTTCACCAATCATGTACTATACCTGAAAAATAATTACTAATGGACGTTTATTCGATATGACTATAACCTATTTTAAAATTTTCCAGAGATATTTTTTTAATTAATCTTTGCTAAAACTGATTTGTATCATCTGAGAGTAAGAAAAAAACTCAAGTGTCAGCTGTATCTCCAAAAGTATGAACATTTTTAATCATTCCAGATTGAGTTATTTTTTAATCAGATCATTTCAATTGGGTAATATTACCTATTTTGATTTGTTATACTGGGAAATGAAAATGGTAGTAGTGTGCCATGACCAGGAAAGGGCAAGACAATATTTAAGTTTGACAAGCCATGATTTTCATAGTGTTTTTGTCAAAATGGATAATAAAACATATTCAAATGCAGATATTTTAAATTTTTATAGAAATTTGCTTTTACTTCGGAAACCAGAATATTTAGGTATAGGATCATAATATATCATTTGGAAGGAACTTTAATTGTCTTTCAGATTATTTGATCATATACAGGGTGTTCCATTTAAAAAAATGTACTTTTCACCATTTTTGTATCTATCGAAAAAATCACAAATTTTAAATGACCCTGTATAATTGAGAACGAATTCCCTTAGACATTACTAATGCACAGAATATTGGTAAACTACACCCAAAATTTCAGCTTTGTACGAGTCCAAATACCGCAGTAATAAACATTTAATTAAAGCTATGTTTTGCACAAAAAATAACTAAATCTATGAATTTCTCGAAAACCGCTTGAGATAGGTATAGGGAAGTATCATACAAAAATGATCGTAAAGCAATAGGAAAGCCAAAATGCAATAATATACAGGGTGTCTCATTTAAAATATCAAAGTTGTTGCTACTTTTCAATATAAGCAGCAACGCCGCAGTGCTCAAAATATTTTAGATCGATAGAGCAGAACTAATTACCCAAGAAAACAAATTTTCAAATTTATCCTGTGTCCCGTTCTCCAGAAACGTCTAATAGGCCATTGAGTGTGGGACACCCTGTATATGAGGGTAGTCTGAAAAGTTTTCGACCTGAACATGAAGATGGCAGCACTCGTCAACAATAGCTAGGGAATG
This sequence comes from Gonioctena quinquepunctata, assembly GCA_018342105.1. Lineage (NCBI taxonomy): Eukaryota > Metazoa > Arthropoda > Insecta > Coleoptera > Chrysomelidae > Gonioctena > Gonioctena quinquepunctata. The sequence goes on along the minus strand of JAFIRS010002600.1, from coordinate 189,917 downwards.
TGTTTGCGCATCTTTTGAAAGGTACTCACCAAATTTGCGGCCATTTTGGAAGCACAGTTGTTTGACAATCGTTTGAGTGAGTTGATGCGAGTATTTTTGTGAAAATAAAAAAAATTTAGTATTGAGCTGTCATTAAATATTTGTTTTTGAAAGGCAATACACCTACGCAAATCAAAGACGAGTTGGACCTGACAAAAGTGTTCAATTGAGATACCCATGAAGTTCTGTTGCAAAAAATTGAACTACTATGGGATTAGAAGTATTCCGTTTCACCTATTAGGAACCTATCTCACAAACCATCAACAAGCAGTAATGATCAACAGTACCTTGTCCTGTCAAACACAGTGTTCCACAAGGGTCCGTTTTGAGCCCTCTTGTATTTGTCATATATGTAAATGACTTGTGCGATAATATGTTACCATTCGAATCTATCCTCTTTGTAGAGGTCACCACTTTTATTTTATCGGATAGCAATAATGATAACTTACAGCCTCTTCTTGAAGAGGTTACTAACAGTGCAAAGCAGTGGTTTATATCCAATAAACTGGTCTGCACACATTACCATACCAAAGAGTAAATTTTCGAATTCTCTATTTCTTCTTTGCCAATTGAAGAAAATCACAAACACGAATTCGTTAAAAACCATATATTTCTGCCCTTTTCCACTCCCATATTAATTATAGTGTACAACTTTGGAGAAATTCATGCCACGCTATTCAGATATTCAGGATGCAAAAGAAGGCATTGAGAATACTGGCTAATATTGGACACAGGGATCACTGTCAAGAATATTAAAAAAAAACTTGGAATTATGCCATTGCCAACTCTATACATGTATTGTTTTATGTCTGAAACACACAAAAAGCAATTGTCCATGTTTAAACAATCTCACATTCACGAAATTCTCATCATATCAGACTAAATCGATTTCGTCTTCAATTATCCCAAAAAATACTAATTCTCTGTAAAATATCTTATCAACTTGAATACTTTAAAGAAAAAAATATTCTGTTGATGATTTCAGAACACATTATTACAATAACAAACATCTCACCACATATCTGTGATCTACAAAGCTATACAATTGGTATATGCGTCTGTAACTGACTTGTTATCATTTACATTCTCTATGCTTTATTTTCTAATATCTATACAGTGTGTAATCTAACCTCTTGTACACCTGTGAATGACGAGTGTATAATGCCATTTTATAGCGAATTAGTGGTTAAAAATCCGAAAGAATATTTTGAAAACATGTTTTGTTCTTTGTCAAATTCAACAAAATTTTGGGCAGCTCACCTAACCTCAGCTGTGCTAGTCAGAGCTGTAAGTAAACGTAATTGCCGGATGCAATAAACATTTAAATAATGTGGAATGTTGAATTAATTGTGTGGTAGAAGATACTAAAAATTTTCATTTCAGGCTGTTTGCGTTAGATATTCAATTTCAAAGTGATGAAAACAAACGAACCAAACAAACGTTATATCCAAACTGGTAGATAAAGTCAGAACTAGTAGATGTCAATGCAGCTTTGAGGCACTAATCACATCACAATTATAAAAAAATCACTTGTATGAACACAAAAGACACAGTATTGTTTTCAAAATAATTCTCCATGCGCTTGTGGTTGTGCGTTACAAAGCTGTCTACGACCGAACGTTACGTGCGTTCGAACATACCTGCGTTTTTGAGTACTATTATCAGTTTTCTTTTTTACCGTGTAAGTAGCACTGGGTCAGGAAACACAGACACCGAGCCGTTCTTTTAAGGTCATCTTTGAGGCCCTGGAACTAAGGACTTGGTGCAACAAGCCCTTTTTGGTTATGTTCAATGTTTATGTTCGAGTAGCATCATAGATTTCAACAACTAATATATGGTAGCATCACTTACAAAACAAACTAGAGCAACTGAAAATAGAGAGTTACAATAAATGAATTATTTTGAAAAAAAAATTGACAGCAAATGCGAAAATCTGGTACAATTGATGTTGAATCCAGTACATTTTTTCGAAATGGTTAATACAAAGATTTGTGATTGTCATACAGCTAGTGATGGGGAGAATCGACTGTTTCATAGAATCGAATCCAACTCAAAATTGAATTAATAATCGAGAACTTCTGAATTGCACAATGGCTGGTAGTAAAAGATAATTGACAATTGACCTGACAGGCTTGACTTGACGTTGACACTCAAAAGTGATTATTTTGACAATTCACAACGGTATTTTCTTTTCGGTTCCAGAATTTTCAATTTCTTGACTTAGTATTTATTGTTTTCATTTGGTTTTTGTTATTATTTATTGTTTTCATTTTATTGTGTCTTGTTCTTCTTCTTCATCTTATTTGAAATATATTTGCGATGTTTTCTGATTTATTTTTTAGTGATTCTGTCAATAGTACCAACAAAACTAATGTGACTCATTTTCTCAATAATTCGATTTTCGCGGCACTTACCATTGAAAAGATACATAGAACACAGCTAGGTTCAAATTGAAATTTGAAGTCATCATGACTATAGGTATGGGAATAATAAATGAATAAGAAAGATGGTGATCCTGAACAACTCAGAAACTCCTTCGAAATGAAAGCTGTGTATCTTACCCAGAAAACAGCAAGAAGAGAGAGAAACTATGTATATGGCAATTCCATATCTTTCTTCAGAATTTGGGACAGTTATAATATGTTCACATCATCTATAAATTCTTGGCAAAAGCTTGTTTTCATTTGTGAAATAACAAAAATTTTCTAAGTTTAAACTACAAATAATAGATCCTATCAACGTCCACATTATATCTTTTACTATTTGAAGACTCATGACAAATAAATAAAACATCATCATCGTGAGCACACACTTCTTCAATGCTGAGAATCCAATCAGATGTTTTGATCATTGTATTAGTGACATTAGTTTTCTAATTCATCGCCGATGATCCTTTATCATTTTATGGATTGGCAATACATAATTCCATGTTTCTTATTTCAGATTCAATAATATGAGCAAATCACAAAACATAAACCTGTAGCAAATATCTAAAACTCTTTGACTGCATTTTAAAGCCAAAGCTAATGAATCATGCAATTCTGAAAAAAGGAATTACAGATATCTTCAAGTCAATTTGGAGCCTTAATATCGCGATATAATTTAAAAAGTTTGCCATTCTATTAAAAATAATGTATATTATGTTAGAAAGAAAATACCCGAAGCGTTTCCTCAATCAATCAAACATTTATTGAATTAGTTATCATTCACAATAACACTAGTAAAAGCAGAACATAACATAACATCATCGTAAAATACACACTAATCCAACAGGTCAAACAGCTAAAAGTTAATATAATACAATAAATATAGGTACTACACAATTCTAATAAAAAAAAACAGACATTAGTCAATGATACAATTGTTATACAACTCGATCATCAGATGAGGACAAATATTGTAAAAATAATATTGTAGAAATAAAATAAAATTATGAAAACATGTAATACTATTAGGTTTCAAAGAGAAACTCTTCAACAGAGTAGTATGCTTTTTGCAATAACAGAATTTTGAGTCGCCTTTTAAAGATATTAATTTTAGATGATTTAATGTCACTATTTAGCCTATTATAAAGTTTAACCCCGCAGTACATGGGATGATTCTGTGATACCGTCAATCTACTAGAAGGTTGATGTAGATGCGAGTTATTTCTAGTAAAATGATCGTGGATTTGTTCATTTTTTGGAATCATTGAAATATTGTTTTTAATATATATCAGAGTATTGTAAATATACAAACATGGCATCGTTAAAAAACTGCAATGAATGAATAATGGCCTACAATGTTCTCTTGAAGATGCTCCAGCCAAAATTCTAATTGCTTTTTTCTGAATAGCAAAGACTTCGTTAGCTTTCGCTGATAAACCCCATTGTTCAAGACCATAGGAGATAACTGATTGAATTAGACTGTGGTATAGAAGTTTGAGAACATCAAGAGAGACTGTTTGTTTCAACTGACGAATTAAATATATAAGTTTACTAAGTTTAAGTTTGACACTATCAACATGGTACTTCCAGGTAAGTTTATCATCAATCTCGACCCCTAAGAATTTAGTACAATTTACTTGATGTAAAGATACATTATTTAATTTAACCAAATAGCTTATATCAATTGCTGTATTTTTTGTGACAAAGTTGAGCATTTGAGATTTGGCAGTATTTAGAAGCAGGCCATTTAGTGAACACCACTCAGAAATTTGATCAGTTACTTCCTGAGCTTTTTTAATTACCTCAGACATAGTACTCGCAGATACCAAGATGTTGGTGTCATCCGCAAAAATAACAGTTAAGGAAGCTTTAGAACAGAATTTCGGGAGATCATTTATAAAAACTAAAAATAAAAGAGATCCTAGAACGGAACCTTGAGGTACCCCTATTGACACACTTTTTCTTTCAGAATTTGTTCCGTTCACACAGACCAGCTGACTACGATCAGCCAGGTAAGATCTTACCCAATTCAATGCTGAGCCACGTACACCATATAACTACAATTTGTGTACTAGTATGTCATGGTCAATGAGGTCGAATGCTTTACTAAAATCGAAAAATAATCCAAAAGTGTGATGTTTGTTATCCAAAATTTCCAGCACATGTTTAATGAGTTGATCAATTGCTCCAACTATAGATATTTTTTTTCTATAAGCATTCTGATTGGAAGACAATAATCTGAAGGATTCTAAGTAATTATATAATCTTTGGAAAAAACAGTATTCTATAATCTTAGAAAACTGACTAAGTAGAGATATAGGCCTGTAAGATGCACAATCAGAGCGAGAACCCTTATTTTTGTAAATTGGTACAATTTTAGACATTTTCAGGATATCGGGAAAACTCCCCTCAGTGAAAGTGGCGTTCACTATATCCATCAAAGGCTCAGAGATCAAATTAGCAACCATTTTAATGACATTGCCAGGAATTTTATCAATACCCGATGATTGTTTCTTGCAGATTTTTTTTATAACTTCCTCAATTTCGATTTTAGTAACAGGGTACAAATAAATACTTTGTAGAGCGGGTGATATATAATTAATATTTTTAGTATCAGGTTTGGATATACTACTATTGACTGTTGAAAAGTAATCACTAAAAAGGTTGCTAATATCATAATTATTAGAAAGAATGTCCCCATCATCAGCACTTTGAAGAAAAGGTATGGCATTGCCAGTGTAACCATTCTGTGCTTCCTTGATTATTTTCCAGGATTCTTTCACTTTATTGTTAGCTGAAGAGATTCTGTCATCATTGTAAGTTTTTTTAGCATTTTTTAATTTGGCCTGATAAGTTTTTTTAAGGTCATGATATTCCTTCTAATATAAACCATTTTTATATACTTTGTTTAACTCTGATACCTCAGTTAGCCTTCTGCTCAATTCTCTCAACTCATTACTGATCCACCTGGGGACCTCGGATTTTTTGTTCATAATTAACTTTTTTGGAAATGAAATGTCGAAATAATAAGAAATTGTATTATAAAAATACTCAAACTTAGAGTTAGCACCATCTATGACATACAATGGCGACCAATCGGTCTCTGATAGAAAGCTAGAAAATAACTCAATATTATTGTCACTATAACATCTCGTGTGTTTTTCAAGGTTTTGGTCCATCTGATCATAGCAGAAAGTTGCCAGCCGGAAAGTGTGATCGGAAATAGAGAAATTATTAATAGAAAATGAAATAGGATCAGAAGTTGACAAAATGTTATCTATACACGTTGCCGATTCTCCCCATATGCGAGTAGGCTCACTAATAATAGCACTAATATTGTGTTGCTGAAGCATATTTATAAAGTCTATTTTACTATTGCTTAACCTCAACATATCAATGTTGAAGTCAACGCAAACGATTATTTCCATGTTCTTATACTTACTATATAGAGTCTCAATTGTTCGATCAAATGAATCAAAAAAAGTCTCAGTATTACCAAGAGGTGATCTATATACAGATAAAATTATTATAGTTTTACTCTTACAATTTAATGCCATAGCGCATACCTAAATGTCTATCTCGATGCTAGAGTCAATAGGAATTTTATTAACTTTCAAGAATTTTTTTGCAAAAATGCATACTTCTCCTCTGATATGCTTCTCCCGACAAAAGAATGAGATTAAGTTATAGCCGGTTAGTTGATAACATGAACATTCTTGTGATTTTAGCCAGCTCTCACTTATACATAGAATATCAGGAGAGTGTTGATCAAGAATCAACTCTAAGTCAAGTAATTTGTTAAAACAGCCTTGTACATTGAAGTGCATATTGTGCATAACACACAATTTAGTACTGGTAGATTCGAGACTTACATTATTCGCTGGATACATTTGTTCATTGATATTGATTATGGAATTATGACTACCACCTATATTATCTAATGATTTCCTATGTCTAAAAAAGAACTAGGTCGATTATCTTCTTCACTAGGTCGATTTTCTTCTTGACTGCCTTCCAGAACATTCCTAATACTAAATTTCTGATAATAAAGATCAAAGTTAAATCTTCTAAAACCGACTCCTTTAGGCCAGAAAGTAGAGTTGCAAAAGTCCTTCATGAACTTCATATCACCAGCTACCAAGAAATTCGAGTACCTGCTACCTTCCGAAAGTCTTAATTTTTTAACTATGAATTCACCTTTAGTTCCAGTCTTCTTTTCCAGAAATTCAATAATGTCATCCTCAATAACCTCTTGGGTGACTCTATTCAGAAATATCCAAACTCTAGGACTACCACTTTTGAATTTAAGGTTTTCTGAATCAGCCTGACCTACAATTCGTTTTCTATTTTTATTTTTTCTCTGAACCTTTTGCCATTTTTCATTAGTCTGGTTATTAGAATGGTCTACTGGAGATAAGTGAGGTTGACCAATTGAGGCTTTGGGCCTGGAGTCAACCAAATTGATAAGATCATCACACTTTTGTAGGGTTTGAATTTTCATGATTTCATATGATACATCATCCGCATTGATGCCTGGATCACCCTGTATCCCAGAAATACCATCATGTCGATTCAAATCATGCTGAATAAAATGAGTGTTTTTGTCCCCTTTTTTGTTCACAGGACTATCAACATATTCGGTCGAGGTCTTTTTTGTAGAAGATTGGTTTTTTTGCTCCGCCAGCTTTATAATTTTTTGCATTACTCTGTGAAAACTCATCGTTTTGATTAACAGTTCTGGATAATTTATCCTCTAATGAAAGTATTTTGTTGTTCAATAATGAGATAATACTCTCCTTGTCTTTGATAATAGTGTCTTTGTCTGTTACCAGTTGCTTCAGTAATTGGTTTTCTTCTCTTAGGTATGCTTCTTCAGTAGCAACTATATCGTTGAGTTCATATTGATTCATTTGATTAATAGATGCGTCACAGCATGATTTAATTCTTTTTTCACAACCATTGTGAAACGAACTACCGCACTTAACACAGGATGGTCCAGTCAAAACATTATTTTTACAATATTTGCACGATTTCTTAAGCTTATCTGACCCTGCACATCCACTTGCGGCCATCTTGAAAATCTATCTCATTCTCATTTTAGATATACACAGTCTTTGACACTTGATGACATGTTTTCCTGACTCCTGATTGGCGACTCCAGAATCCAACCAGACCTGAAATTAACTACTTATTCATTCATTAATACGACAAGTGATTTCTCTTGTCTTCAACTCTTCAAAATACTGACGGAATTATTCGGTATTTGGTTGTAAAAACCAGCACAAGACAATCAGCCAATCAGAAAACAGTTGTCGAATCTGTTTGTAGACAGCTTTGTAATGCACAACAACGGGCGCATGCGAGAATCTTTGAAACACTAAATCGCCCTACACACGTAACGATTTATCGTACATCACGTTGAACTACAGGTCTTAGAGAAAATCATACATCTTGCAATACAGCCATTTTCTATACAAAATCGTGGTATGCGCATAGTTCTAAAAGCGAGTAGATTCACGGAAATGGAATCATGTTCAGAGATTCACGGCTTGACTTGATATTCAAGCTACTTGACTTGACTTGACTTGAAATCAAGTCAAGTTCAAGTCAAGTAGTAGTTTTTAATGTCAAGTCAAAAGTATTTATTTATCAAGTACTTGAAAAATCAAGTACTTCTATCAAGCTACTTGATTTTTAGCAGTTTTATGAATGATGAAAATAATGAGAATGAATGTTGCGAAAAACACTTTCATTTATGAAACTTATTGTATAAAAGAACCAAAAATATAAAGTATTTTTAAATGAAAACACAAATTAAATCGCTATAAAACATAACAAAATTCAAAATATAAAAAAAAAATGTTTTTAATATTGAGAAACCTCCAAACACTGTTTGATTTCATCATTTTCCATCCAGGATTCAAGGCACATGAGGCATCTTATGGATTTGTCGCCTAATCTATTGCGGGTTTTTGTAACAGTCAGAGCAGCTCTGGAGAATCGTCTTTCAACAGGAGCTGAAGATGCTGGCGTTGATAAAAAATCTTTTGCCATTTTGGCCAAGTTTGGAAAAATGTTTTCGTGCCTCTTCCACCATTCTAATATATTTTCAGAACTGTTAGCACGTGGTTCAGACAGGAATTTGTCTATTGCATAACGCCAAGCCATTTCATTTGCTCGTTTCACAGGATATTTCTTGAATAAACTTAGGAGATCGATGTCAAACTCACTGTATTTATCCTTTGAAGATGAAGATGATGCTGTTGTGCTCTGTAGACCTGGCTGAAAATATTTTGTTTTAAAAATTTCTTCAAAGTGTTTGACTGCTTCCTTTTCCAAGTCTTTTCCCCAACTTGTATTGGAGAATGTTTCCACTTTATGCCGGGGATCTAAGATTAATACAACACAGTACATCCAGTTGGTTCTTTGGTAATGTTTGATGATCTTATCTTTAGCCGCTTGAATACTGTAAATGAATTTTTCATCAGTCTCATTTCTACTTGGATTATTATCGAGTTCAATAGCCCATTGTTCTAGCTTATCCAGGAGCATATTTATACCAATTATCACCATCGGAAGTGTGCAATATGCTTCACCCTCTAATGTTTTGGAAATTGTCTTGAAACTGTTTAGATATTTACAAACTCGATCTATTATCGACCACTCCGTGTCTGTAGGCTTCAAAGTATTCATATTTTCTGTGTTATCACAAAGAATGTTTATAGACTTTTTCATATTAAGGCCCCATCGCAGCATATCCAAAGTTGAATTCCATCTTGTTATACATCTAATTTTGGCATAGCCATTGTTAAATTCAGAGTAGTGCAAATTTTTTCGAAATCGTTGCGCAGATTTTCAGAATTTTTTAACTACTTTCCAAGACAATGTTTTTTTTTTATTGGAGATAGAATTTAGATCTTCAGTTATTTCATCACTGTCCGATAGGGTAGCATCTGTCTCTGTCTCTTGAAACTCAGAATTCGAATAAAGTATTTTTATAAAATCTCTTGCCCCCAAATTTAAAATATGCGCAAAATATACGAAGTGACTATTTTTAGGGTCAATGTCGGAAATAAAGCCTGTAAGCTCATTCATATATGTGAAATTGCTGTTTGTATTGTCGGCTGTAATACCTTGCACAGAATTTGTTAAATCCTAGAATTCCAATGTACCAGCAAAAAGCTTTGCTATCCATCTGCCAGTATGTTGTCCATGCGCCGAAACAAAATCCAAAAGGATGACATGCAGTTTCCAATTATTATCAATGAAATAGCAGTAATTCCATAGTATCCTTTCATTCTAAAAGAAAACCAACCAACCAATTGAGAATGAGATTTTTTATTTATATTTCTTTAGTAAACTTTTGAGGGTATTCTGTGCTGACGCGAACATTTCCATTGCCAAAGAATTTTATTCCTACCAGGCAAAATTGCGTTAGGATTTAAGTATAGAAAAATCGAATTTAAACGGTTTTCTTCACATAAAGGATTCAATATAAAATTGAACCAGAGAAAGGTAGATCTCAGGTGAAAGGCCAAGAAGCCTGAAACCGGTATGCGGATTGTTAGGTGAACACGACTTAAATTAAACATAATCGAGCTTATCAGAAAGAAACATTTGCATTCAATGTCCATTGATATTTTATGGAAGTATGCATGGATTTTCAGGTGAATATCATTCAACGTTCTGCGTGGTATTTGCCAGGAAAGTAGTTGTTTTTCACCTGAGATCTACCTTTCTCTGGTTCAATTTTATATTGAATCCTTTATGTGAAGAAAACCGTTTAAATTCGATTTTTCTATTCATTCCACTTCACATGGCACTTATCTCTCAGGATTTAAGTACTTATAAACTTGTAAACTTATTTCGTCCTCGAATAAATTGAACGGTAGGTACTTTTTCACCATATACTCCACAAGTAGCTTTTGAAACTTATCTTGGTGGAAATCCTGAAAATGTAGGAAAAATCAAATTAATATATAAATATCAATCAATCAATCAATCAAAATATGCTTTAATATCGGAAGAATACAATTCTCGTTGACAAAGCTTAAGGATACAACTACAATAGGTAATTTAAAATGTATACAATATAAAATAAGATAAAATAAAAATAAGTTATAAGATTTAACATTAATACTAGACAAGGACTTAAATTACAGCAATGGCCGAGTCAATTCAACATTACAAATAAATAAATAAGTTTATGTATATATGTATAAAAACGTTCTGTTAGCGAATAAAAATTACCCCTTGCATATAACAAAAAAACTATTAGAGAGTTCCCAGTGTAATGTATTTACGAATTATAATTTTTAAGAAGTAGTAATAAGTAGTTTTTGTTTTAAGATGGTAATATTTTTTTCTACGACCACATCACCCGAAAATAACAAAATTCGCACTCTCTGGTTGTTTATAAACTACTAAATTTCACAGGTGCGCAGAAATATTTCCACACATGTGGGGAAAAAACCATGCTCGCACATGTGTGGAAAGTAATAATGACATCAAAATATTTTCCACACATGTGTGGTAAATATTTTCCACACACGTGCAGAAAATAAAGAGTAATAATTACAAAATTTAATACAAATCTCGAAGAAAATTTATTGAGTTCGTAGGAAAAATAGTGTACACAACTAGTAAGAAAGTGACTTTCTTACACTCGTGAGAACTCGGCTATCGCCACGTTCAACAACATTCTCACTCGTGTGAAATGTATCACCTTCTTCACTAGTTGTGTAATATACTATTCTGTGAAACCCTATTTCAGCGTTCAGCGATAACCTGGCTAAAGGCTGATTATTGAGGGATTTGCATTGTTTGGTTGCAAATTCCGCTACACAGTAGGTGGCATATAAGCAGCAGCGCAGTCTATGCAATCTTAATATATTCAATATTTTCTATACCTGCTTTTGAAGATAATAGATAATAGAAAATAACTTACCCTTTCATTTGTAGTACTGCCACTACCACTTAGCCAACTTAAAATTGTACTTTCCTTATTGGCTTGCAGAGGAACTTGCACGGGAAGTCGAATGTTCTAATTTCCCAAAAGTTTGTTCATAGATTTTAGTATGTTTGGATTGCAAATGCCTTTTTAATGCAGATGTTCCACAATTTTTCATTTTTAGTACTGTAACGAACCTAGGCCGGCCCTGTCGCCTCACACGTTGCCATCGACAGCGATGAGATCATCCCCGGAGATATTCGAGAACCATCCAGTCGCTCTTCCGCGGAAAACAACGGTCAATATTGGAAACAATTGGAACATGCCGTCGCCAACCGTCCGAATTCGAAACATCGAGAATGCTGTATCGGAGATAAATAGACAGCCCTCAAGAGGGGTACACAGTCTGAACGAGCCCATCTGATCGAGCTATATTCAGTAGGTGAATATAAATTAAGTTGTAGATTAAGTGTGAAATAATTATTAAAACCAATTAGTTTATTTACGTTAAATTGTGTAAAGGGGATTTGAAAATAACAAGTGAGTGGAGTGGATAGTCAGAAAAATAAATTGATAGACCTTTTGTCCTAAAATAGACAGTGGCCGGTTTTCGCGAAGTGGACAATTGTGCGTGGGAATATAAACTGATACACTCTTAGCGTGAAACAGACAATAGACTGGTGGCCCGTGGAAAGAATTGCGAAGTGAATTTTTAACAAACTGATAAACTTTTAGTGTGAAACAGACTGATACCTCGTCAAAGACAAAATGTGTTCAAGAAAAGGCGCCTTGCGGACTTGAAGGTAGGAATTGAAAACAGGAATTGGAGGGAAAGGGAACTGGAAACAACAGGTAAAAGCAAGTACTCCAGGAAAGACTTGCAGAAGGACTTATACAGAAGGTGAGGACCCCGAAACATTTTTATTCGAAGTTCCCGGAGGTGATTTAAGTTTGGTAATGAATAAACTGGAAAGAAAATGCTAGAAATCTGGAAGAGAAGCTTGGAGAAAATGCTAGAAATCTGGAAGAGAAGCTTGAAGAAAATTCTATAAATCTGGAAGAGAAGCTTCAAGGAAAATTCTATAAATCTGGAAGAGAAGCTTCTAGAAAATTCAAGAACCTGGAAGAGAAGTTCCTGGAAAACACAGAAGGCCTAAAAAAGAATTGTGTGGTGTGGCTAATTTCCTAGAAGAAAGAATGGGAACCGTTGAGACAGAGATAGATAAAATTAGGAGCAAATGAACACGGAGGTAGATAAAATCAAAGATGGGGTCGAGGCAGAGATGGACAAGATGAAGGAAATAATCAGCGATGGAATCAAAGACGGAATCGAGGCAGAAATGGACAAAATAAAGGAAACGATCAGTAAGCTGGAAAAACAAATTAATAGTGCGTCCTCCACAGAGATGGTTAACGAAAATGCAATGCTGGACTTGAGTTTGAACGTGGATAAAGTTCAAGAGGGTATAAAAGATGTCAATGTCATTTCAGAAATAGGAAGCTTTCCATGAAGCGCCTCAGTTCGACGGAAAAACTCCATGGGCAAATTACCGCCGCAGTTTGAAGCAGCGGCCAAAGCAAACGGATGGAATGCAGGGGAAAGAGCTGTACCTGACACTTGCATTACGTGGAGAAGCGACAAATATTCTACAAACTCTCACGCCCAAGAACAGGAGGACTATGATCAGCTGATTAAACATCTAGAATTACGATATGGCCACGCCCATTTGGAGCACATACCACTCCCAACTGAAAAATCGCTGCCAGAAATCGGGCGAATCCTACAAGAATTCGAAGCTGACATTGCCGCTTGGTTGTCTCGCATATCCACCACACGGAGAATGTAATGGAAGCGATTAGCGGTTCAGGCATTCTTGGATGGACTCCGTGACCAAGAAACCAGACAGCGTTGATATTAGCTCGTCAACACATATCGTAGACGACTGGCAGCGCTTTGGAATTGAAGCAGCAAAACAATGCTGCGAAAACCAAAATAAAGTTCGAACGATTGAGGAAGACTCACAGGAGCCGCTAACTTGGAAGCTGCCATAAGAAAAGTGATTAAGGAAGTGCTGCCTGAGAAAAGACAGATAAGATGCTGGAATTGTGGCAAAATTGGACATGTGCGTAGCAAATGTCCAACATTCATCGACTCCGTTGCAGAAAAACTAAAGAAGGTCGACGAGAAGGGGCAATCGTCGGCATGTGTCCAGCAAGCCCCGGTTAACAACGCATATGTCGCTATCCTTCAACGACAGAACAAAGGTGTCTTAGTAGCGGCTCATCAATAACGAGCCTGCACCATGCTGCTAGATACAGGTGCGACTAGGACAATTCTCAGGCCTTCCTTTGCCAGAACACCGGAACGGATTGAACCGACAACTTGGAAGCTACGCACAGCAACAGGGGAGCCAGCTACTGTATATGGCGAGCTACCGATTGAAATAATTTTGGGCAGCACTAAAGTGAAACATCAGGCACTTGTAGCGGACATCGAAGACGATGCAATCATCGGAATGGACATCATGAATTCCAGAGGGTTTGAATTGGATTTCAAAGACGGCGTCCTACGTGTCAGCGGAGAAGAGCTGGTGCTTCATGGAAGGAGTGAGGAGTTGATCCGTGTGCTGTTGGCTGAAGATGTAAGCGTACCTGAGAGGGCTGAAACCATTCTGGAGGCTCGCCTGGACGGGAGTGCGAGCAGTGGAGACGTGGTGATGTTCGAGCCCAAACTTCATGATGAGAAAATTGGACGAGGATTGCACTAGGAAGACATTGTTGCGTGCTGACAAATTTGTGCCGGTAAGGGTCATGAATGTCAATTATTTCCCAGTGACCTTGAAGAAAGGAACAATTTTGGGGCACTGCTCGCCAGTTTCCTCAGTGATCCGGAGTATGCGAGTGCGATTAGCCAACCCAACAACTTGCCCACAGAACTAGAAAAATTAGTTGCCATCTCTTCCAAAGATATAAAACCAGCTCAACAGCCCAAACTAAGAGATTCAGTTAAAAGTACCAAGACATCTTCGATACCGGACAAGGAAAAGGGGTCGAACTAATGTGGTCCAGCACAAGATTGATACTGGGGTGCCGACCGATCCGGCAATCAGCAAAAAGACTTCCTCTTGCCAAGAAGGAAGAGGCTGACAAAATAGTCAGCGATATGGGAAAAGAAGGAGTTATCGAACCATCTGACAGTCCCTGGTCCTCTCCAGTCGTACTGGTGAAGAAAAGGATGGATCGACACGCTTTTGTGAGACTATCGCCAACTTAATAATGTCACGAAGAAGGACAGTTACCCTCTCCCGAGAATAGATGACACCCTAGACACGTTGGCTGGTTCCACGATTTTCTCGACCCTTGATCTGAAGAGTGGATACTGGCAAGTAGAACTAGCTCAGGAAGATCGAGAAAAGACTGCTTTTACCATCGGCTCAGGATTGTGGCAGTTCACCGTTATGCCATTCGGGCTCTGTAATGCTCCCGCCACATTCGAAAGATTGATGGAAACAGTACTGAAGGGACTCTCATGGAACACGTGTCTAGTGTATCTCGACGACATAATTGTGGTCGGCAGATCGTTTGAGGACCACGTGAAAAACTTGGAGGAAGTATTCTTCGACTGAGGAACTCCGGATTGAAGCTGAGCCTAAGAAATGCCATCTGTTCCAAAAAGTACGATACCTTGGCCACGTTGTCTCTGGGAAGGCGTAGCAGTGGATGGACCAGAAGATCAAAGCTGTTAAGGATTGGCCCATCCCAATGGACATTCACCAACTTGGAAGTTTTCTTGGTTTATGCACATACTATCGCCGATGTGTGCTGGGATTCGCCAACATCGCTAAACCATTGACCAGGCTCACGGAGGGCCAAATAAAGTTCCAGTGGTCCGAAGAATGTCAAGACTCATTCAGGAAGCTGAAAGGAGCTTTGATCAACGCACCTGTACTGAGCTATCCCTACCCGAAGGAAATTCATTTTGGATACGGACGCCAGCAACGTGGGACTTGGAGCTGTCCTATCTCAGATCCAGGAGGGACAGGAGAAGGTCATTGGTTATTTCAGCAAGACGCTTAGCAAACCAGAGCGCAATTACTGTGTCACCAGGCAGAGCTGTTAGCTGTTGTAAAGGGTGGAACACTTCTACAAGTACGTGTATGGAAGAAGATTCCTGTTGAGAACTGACCATGCAGCTCTCAAATGGCTCTTACAGTTCAAAAATCCTGAGGTCAAGTAGCCGTTGGATCGAGACTCCAAGAATTCGATTTCGAGATCGAACATCGAGCCGGAACTAGCCATAAGAATGCAGATGCCTTGTCGCGAAGACCATGTCCAGATGATTGCTCACATTGCCGACGAGCAGAGAAAGAAGCAACACTTTGTAGAACCGCGGCAATGGATGACAACTGGAATGACAGCAAGATCCAGAAAGACCAAAAGAGACCCCGACCTTGGCTTAGTCGTCAGCTGGAAGAAGGGTAATCGAAGACCATCATGGCAGGAAGTCGCAGGTTACTCGCCGGCTGTTAAGTCCTAATGGGCACAATGGAACTCTCTTATTCTGGACAATGGGATCCTGAAACGTGTGTTGGAGGCCGATATTGGTGGGGAAGACAGACGCCAAATCATTGTTCCCAGGAACAGAAGAGAGAGTGCTGCGGAAATCCATGATGGAGTCGCGGAGGACATCTGGGAGTGACGAAGACCCTGCAGAAAGTGAGGCAGCGGTTTTACTGGGCCAATTGTCAAGCTGACGTCCAGGACTGGTGCAGAAAGTGCGCTGTATGTCTGCTAGCAATGGACCTCGAATACGACCCAAGGCCCGATGCGTCAGTACAACGTAGGCAGCCCGTTCGAGAGAATCGCCATTGACATCGCCGGCCCGTTTCCGTATCCGACCACGGGAATAAATACATCCTTGTGGCAATGGACTACTTCAGTAAGTGGGCGGAAGCCTATGGCCTGCCAACCAGGAAGCCATCACCGTCGCCGACGTCTTGGTGAAAGAATGGATATGTCGATTCGGTATTCCAATGGAGCTGCACTCGGATCAAGGCAGAAATTTCGAATCAACCTTTTCCAGAAATATGTCTACTGCTGAACATCCGCAAGACAAGAACCACGGCCCTACATCCGCAGTCCGATGGAATGGTGGAACGGATGAACAGGACGAACAACCGCCACTTGTCCAAGGTTGTCTCTGACCATCAAAGAGACTGGGACCAGTATCTTCATTTGTTCCTGATGGCCTATCGATCCGCAGTACCGAGTCAACCGGTCAAACTCCTGCTAGTATTATAATGGGCCGAGAACTGCTACTGCCTTGTGATCTGAAGTTTGGGATACCGCCAGGACAAGACACTGCGGAGAGGACTACGTCAGCAAACTTCGGCAGAGAATGGACGACATCCACGAACGAGTCGGTTGAACATCAGAGTGCCAGCGATAAAATGAAGACCTATGACATCAAGGCCGACGCTGGAGGATTTAAGGTTGATGACCTGGTTTGGCTGTACAACCCCAAACGTCGTCGTGGACTATCACCAAAGTTGCGGAACTCGTGGGAAGGCCCGTATAAAATCGTGAAAAGGATAAACGACCTTGTGTACCGAATCCATAAGCCCCCGGGAAACCAAGGGTCGTCCATTTCAACAGGTTGGCCCTTACGCTGGAAACCATGACCAAGTTCGCACCCTCAAGCCACCGGAGGATGATATGACGTTCGAAGTTTATGTCCTTGTATTCAAACGGGCAGAAAGTTCTACATGGGAGTTACTAGAGAGGAGTCACGAGACCTTTTCGAGGTGCCTGCTGACTACGCACTAGCGCACTGTGTGGCAGAAGATCTTCGAATGTCCAGGGGCATCGCCGTAGTGTTCTCCAAAAAATTTGGTCAACTCCAAACACTGCGGGAGCAGAATCCAGAAGTTGGTGGGGTGCTACAGTTGAAGAAAGGCCAGAGAAACATCTACTACCTAGTTACCAAGAGGCATTCCCAAGATAAACCGTCCTATGAAGATGTCTGGAAGAGTCTCACCAAACTAAGAGATACTATGGTGGACCAGAATCTGGCGGATCTAGCAATTCCCAAAACTATCCTGTGGTATTGATGGGTTGGACTGGAGAGTCATAAGAAGTATGCTGGAGGCGATATTCAGATCCAGCGGCGTCAGGATTTTGGTTTGCTGTAACCCTCTTCCACGACCGATCCTGAAGACCGTGGAGTGTTACTTCCATCGAACTTCACGGTGCAGATATGAGAGTCATGCAGATATCGTCACACTCAGGATGAAATTTCGGGACGAAATGTCTTTAAGAAGGGGGCAATGTAACGAACCTAGGCCGGCCCTGTCGCCTCACACGTTGCCATCGACAGCGATGAGATCATCCCCGGAGATATTCGAGAACCATCCAGTCGCTCTTCCGCGGAAAACAACGGTCAATATTGGAAACAATTGGAACATGCCGTCGCCAACCGTCCGAATTCGAAACATCGAGAATGCTGTATCGGAGATAAATAGACAGCCCTCAAGAGGGAGTACACAGTCTGAACGAGCCCATACGATCGAGCTATATTCAGTAGCGTAGTAATATAAATTAAGTTGTAGATTAAGTGTGAAATAAATTATTAAAACCAAGTTAAGTTTATTTACGTTACAGTACGGTGGGTTTCGTTGTGCAAAGCGTGCATTTTCCTTGCTTATCAGTCTTTTTCGTACTCTTCGGATCTTGTTCAACGGTGAAATAATCCGTGACTTTTTTCTTTCCATTAGTCTTAGTTTTTTTGTGTGCCGGCTCTTGCCACGGCACGATCTTCGGATCGAGAAGTATTTTCCTCTAACACATATTCTGACTCGCTGGTCTCTGATTCCATTATTTCCGATGAATTACTCATGTTTTTTCTGCAGGGCACAGGTTTAAACACTTACGTAATTTTGTGATGTAACAAGTCACACACTTGGACAAAACTACCATTCACCTAGGGCGTGTATGTAATGTATGCATAATAAGCAAGACTGCGCGATTGATTCAGTCAGCTGGGAGCTCGGGGAACCCCCGTATTTTGTCTAAGCGCGAGCGAGCTTGCAGAAATATACGCTGTGCGACACGTGCGTATCAAGATCAAGTAATATCATGTAGCTTGATTTCAAGTCAAGTAATAAATATCTCAAATCAAGTCAAGTCAAGTATGTAAATTGTCACGAGCTTGATTTTCAAGTCAACTCAAGTAGTTTGTTAAAATATCAAGCTACTTGACTTGATGAATCTCTGATCATGTTACAAACATTGCAGTGGCTTTCAGTTTCTCTACGATTGTATTACTTATCAATGATATTTATATATATAAAATACTAAATAACTTAGCACCTCCATACTTTAGTGAATTTATTAATTTGAGTTTAGATGTTCATAACTATGCCACAAGAAACAACGCCAATTTGTATGTATATAGAACAAATAACAGAAGTGCCATGAATTCTCTGTTTTTTAAAGGCTTTGCTACTTATAATAAACTACCAAACATAGTTAAATCTAGTCCATCATTAAGCATTTTTAAAAACAGTTATTGGAATCCATACAAAATGTTCGATAAAATATAATGTCTGAAGAATATGTTAATTATTGAATTGTGCCTTATATTTTAACTAAATTAGGTTAACTTGTATTCTGCTTATAGTTTAGATTAACTATCTACCTACTGTTTAATTTATATTTATATGTATAGTATTATATTTTTTGTATATTAGCGTAACCTATTTAAATAAATATTTCTTCTTCTTCTACACACGATGCAACACATCGTACTAAAGCATTTCAGATTATTGCAGTTGCAATGTAGAAGCCATTATTCCTTTTGTCCCTTCTGAAAACAATTCCTTAAATTTATTAAATAAAATATCATAATTATAATTTCTCTTTATTTTATTTGTTTAATGTTTAGATTTCACATCCCATAGGCAGCTATTTTCTCTATATATTTCAAGAATCTCTTCCCAGAATGTTTGGTTTTTAATACCCATGATCACAATATCACAATAACTGGGGTTAACAACAACCTAGACACACTCGTACAATAGAAATATCGTAACTTCCACAGCCAGGACCCTACACACGTGCCAACTTGCGTTAAAGCACGTCCGTTGCAGAACCTTTGATACAATATTTTATGGAAGCTCCGTACTGCGAACGATTCGACTACGAACTACGGAGCATCTATTTTGCCTACACACGCTATGATTTGTCGTTACCGCAACAGATTCGACTGATATCGTACTACTTGCAGTACGATAAATCATTACGTGTGTAGGGCGTTTAACTGGCAACAGTGTTCACATGATATAAATGACGAATTACATGACGAATGACTAGTTCACAATGATGGCCGGATTTATTTTCAAAACAATAAACAATACTGTATTTGTTGCACCGATATCTTCTAGTTCTCACTTTATCTACCAGTTTGGATATAACGAGGTTCGGTTTGTTTTCATCACTTTGAAATTGAATATCTATCGCAAACAGCCTGAAATGAAAATTTTTAGAATCTTCTACCACACAATCAATTCAACATTCCACATTATTTAAATGTTTATTACTTACAGCTCTGACCAGGACAATGAGGTAAGGCGAGCGGCACTCCCCAAAATGTTGTAGGATTTGACAAAAAACAAAACATGTTTTAAAAATTTTCGTATTTGTAACCACTGTAATTTGCTATAAAATGGCATTATCACTCGTCATTCACGGGTGGGCAAGAAGTTAGATTACACCCTGTATATTTTGTAATGTCTATTTTTGATATTTTTATCACATGTGAACTTGACCTGCTACAAATATTTTACTTTATGTAACATAGTTAAATAAATGTCTCTATCTATATTTTAATTTGTATAGCCCGTGGTTTAAAAAGTTACCTTTGTGCTTGTTCTGGGACTTCAAACTGCTGGGACAGCAAGAAGTGTTCTAACGGCTTGGTGTCCATATTGTGCAACATATACAGTCTAGCTAGACTCACTAAAGCAGAAATATCCATAGGATTGACCAGTTTTAGCAGTTCCAAACTGGAGCGTAGTCGAGTTATTCTTCCATTGGGTTGTGCATGTTGCCTTGCAGATACCTTCCCAACAAAATCATATTTTAAAAATGATGGCGCGGCAAGTGGAAAGGTTGAATTCACAAATGATTTATTGATTATGAAATTGTTGTCGATCAAGCTGACATCATGTGTCAAAAAAAAAGGGACATATTTTCATTGGAAAACACAAACATTTCTATGTATGTGTTAACCTTAAACTCTACAATCAAAAGTTCTCCCTAAATACTACCTAATAAAGGGGAGAGAGTCACAACCCGCCTACATCTATAAGAAAATATATAAAAAACTATTTTTCTTCAGTAGAATTTCCCAAAATCTCTTGAGCTTTTCTAAAATCACTGTATATAATTATACAGCCACACTTCGACTACTGTGCAAGTTTATTCTATGCCTTTGCTATAAAAAAATGCATTAGAAAGGCTTCAAAACAGGGGAATGAGGATAATACTAAGATGTAACAGATATACTAACATATCCCTTATGCTTGATACACTGCAGTGACTACCAGTTTATGACAGATTTTACCTAAATGATATAATTTACATTTTCAAAATGACTCGCAACATGGTACCTACCTACCTCAATAAATTTCTCAAATTCAACAGTCAGGTCCATGGGTATCATACGACAAATAAAAACAATTTTTACCTACCACGAGTTGATATGGGTAATACAATGAATTACCTGTAATTATTAAGGATTCTAAAACGATTATGGAGTTGAAGAGGAATCTATTAGGCGAGATCACAAACTCACAAATTTGCTTCATATGTGCTTGAAGTTGAAATATAGTGATAAAATATTATATATGCATAGTTTTTTCTAGAAGATATTGTGTAAGATTCGAATAAACGCTGCTCTAAAACCCTCAAATTCAGTGTGACATTTAAACACAGCGTTATTGCCGCTTCTTTTGACGTCATAAGTCCATCGATTTGGCATTTTCCTGGGTTGCCAGTGTCACTATTTTGCGGAACTTCTGAGGAAACGTTATTCTCTTTCATCCTATGAATAAATCAGAACTTATGCAGCATGTGTTAAATTGGAAGGAAGACTTCGTATTTGATAGCTGTCCTTGATCTAGTTATTCTTGAATAATTTGTACGTATACCAAGTGCTATGTCATTATTTTTTCGGCCTGCTCTTATTGTAAAGAAATATTATGAATAACGCTTGGCAACGGTGTAATTCCTGGCACTCTCCGCAATCGGCGAGTTGCCAGTGCCACTATTTTGCGGAACTTCTGAGGAAATATTATTCTGTTTCATCCTATGAATGAAACAGAGCTTGTGTCAGTATATGTTATATTGAAATGATTCCTCATTTGATAGCTGCTCTTGATTTAGTTATTCTTGAATGATATGTATGTATATCGAGGGCTATGTCATTATTTTTTCGACATGCTCACATTGTAGAGAAATATTATGAATAACGCTTGGCAACTCTGTGATTATCTTGCGCTCTCGACTTGTTATGTCACATCCTGGAGCGGTTTTCGCAATGTTCAAACAGGAGCATTTCTTTGGGATTTTTTTTAGGAAAACAACTTTGAAAAAAAAATTTAAAAAAAATACAACCACTTTTCTTATTGTTCTGGAAATTGTGATCTCGCCTATTATGCATATTAGAAGATGAACTGAAAGTTCGGGTGAACTATTGTTAATTGACTTCTTGGTTACATTTGTGATTATCCAAAAATGTGTTACATATACCTTATAGCTACATGTTATGATAAAACATATTTGTCACACCGTCGACTAAACTGTATTCTATAGATTTTCTAACTCAGATTAAATTGTACCCACTTATATTTTTTGTTGTTTTGTTTTTTTGTGTATTTCTCATATAATTTACTATACATAGTTATAATTTAAGTGATTTGTACACACAAGCTGTTTGTGTATTAGGATTTCCTATTAGTCAATAAATTTCATTCATTCATGGTTTCCCAATCATCAGGACGGCTATTAGTTGTTCTTCGAAATCAAACCAAAACTCTCAAAGAACTAGTGCCTACTGGCAAAGGACAAATATATAAAATACATAAATTATAGATGTTGTATAGAAGGGAAGCTCAACCTATTGCTGTAGAATTCAAAGGCAGGAAGTTTTCTGCACATTGATAGATATCCAACGATTTGTTGGTTCACGACACCAAAAGTCAATCTTCTGGCACATTCCAAGTAAAGGGTGGAAAGTTATTCTTGGAAGTCCAGAATAGAATAGAAATTTAATTAATATTCCTGGCATAAAAGTGTTTGCAGACCAGACAAAAATGCAACAACAGTATTACTCAGAAATTAAAATGAAACTAAATGATCTTATAGCTGGTGGTCCAACAAATAAAACGATTAAATATATAAATGGTACACCGATAATTGTTGACCCAAAAAAACTAATACGAGCGAATCCTGATATAGCCTTCAACTGCAATATTATTTATACTAATATTCAAAGCCTATATGCAAATCATGACCAACTCATCAAAGATGTTATGTGCTACAAACCATCAATAGTGTTGACAAGTGAGGCACGAACAACAGCTGATATTGAAAACTTTGACATTGATATTGATAATTATAACTTAATCCGATGTGACGCAAATACTCGGCACACAGGTGGCATACTGATATATATAAAAAGGATTTCAAATATAGAGTCTACAAAGAAATTGTAATAGATAAAGTTTACTGGTGTTTGATAATTAAGTTAAGTTAAGTTAAATATTCATGGAGAAAATATCTTACTGGGCTCATTATAGAGATCACCTAGTTCGGAGTTCAACTTATTTTTTGAAAGAATGGGATGATATTTTCGACCAAAATTATAAATATGTTATTGTGGGTGACTTTAATCTGAATATGTTGGAAATCAATCAAAATGTAACACCCTGTAGGTGTTATGTTATTGTTGTTTTTTTTTCTGGCCTTAATGAAAGTATATATTTTTCTAGAAATTATGAGTTTGAAATTTTATTATTGTAAGAAATACTGGAAGAGCTCATATCTTAGTCAATTAGAAATTTTCTTTTCTTTCATTGAAATAATATTCATAAAAGTTGTTGAATTTATTATAAGTGAAATATTTCTCTTTATGGTGCTTACTGGAAGTCAACCATCAATCTTCGATGGGAGATTGAAAAATAATCAATTATCGGTTTAGAGTTTAATTGTTTATTTAAGTTCGGACGTTGTGTTAAGATTTCTTCACACAGTTAAGTGTTATGGTCTAATTGCCGTTGTGCTGAAATAACAAGAATTATTCGGGAAAATACTTCATCTAGAAAAATCACGCAATAATAAGTAGCCAATAGGATTTGAATATGCAAAAGTACCTCTTAAATAAAAGACCAATAAGGGATTTTAAAATGGGGGCTACGCCTTGACGCTAACTTGGAGCGGAAAAAAAATGAGATGAAAGAAGAATTCGGTCTACGGGCTTCACCCGAACAGACGTGCTAGGCACGGGCGAAGTGGTTTGGTAGAAAATGTTTGGTAACAGATTCGGTTTTTTTTTATACGACGGTGGGGAATAATATTTTGTTTGATTAACATTTTGAAGCTTCGAGGATTAATTATATGAAATTTCGGGATAAAGTGAGTTTTTCGTGAGTCAAAATGGGTGGTGTTAAAGTATGGGATTTTTATTGTATCGGTAGATCGAAAGGGAATATACGAGTGTCTATGGAACATGGGACAACTATTTGGAAAAATTGGTTATTGGAGGCAACGATTGTTCTACAGGGTAAGTGCAAAGCTTTTAGGAAAAAAGTAGTTTAACACTGGCTTTAATTTTACTCTTGGGGTGAACCACATGTACAAAAATCGTTCGTATTTATGCAGGTGTATTACCTGTTCTGGTATTGAAGCCAATGCACAAAAAGTTTTATTAAAATTAGGGAATTATCGGTAAACATAAAAATGAGGGTTTTGAGTTTTTTTCAATGGTGACTAGTGGCGGGATGTTTGGATTCTTCCCTTTTTGCTTGTTATAATTTTTCATGTATAGGTTGAAAAGCATATGAGGGTGATTTGGTATGAGAACATTTTTATAGCCTCTAGTAAAGCTATAGAGGGATATATTTCACGCATTTTGGGTGTTGGGCCCATGAACATTAAATATAATGTTTGAAAATTATTATAAATAGGATTTGATAAGTTCTATAAAGTTGAATATTTGAGTTGACCTTATTTCGAGCTCTTGTTTCAATACAAAAAAAGGTGTAATACATTTTAAAGATGTTTTGAAAAAAAATGTAATTTTTTTTCTTTTTCTCATTATATGGTGGTTAATAATTAATTCGGTCTTTTTATTGTAGTAGAGTTTACAACCTGCTTAAGAACTTTTATGAAAAAAAAAATCACCAAAGACTCATCAATGGCTTTGAGCCGAATTCTAGCTCTTTTGGACTAGAAGGTGATAAAACCAGTGAAAAAAAGAAATTGATGTGAAAAATTTAAAAACAACTTATTGGTGACAGTGTTAGAGCCCTTAATTAGATTTATTGTATTCAATAGAGCAAAAGAAAGAGCTCATTTTGGTTAGGGCAAACATATATAAATATATATGAAAATAAGGGCAGGTCCTTTCCAAGGTGGACATCAGAGAAAGATATGGTTAGTAAGTATGAATATTTCTTTCCAAAGGTATTGAAAAAATGGTAAAACAGAGAACTGTCGATAGACAGGCTCTCCGTTGTAAATGGTGACATCAGCGGGACATTTTTTTCATGAAGATCATTGTTATTCATTTTTACTGAAGTAGCTAGTATTACAGGGGTGACAGCGTCGAGAAAGTTATGAAAAGATAAATTTCTCCTTGTCAGGTAAAGTTAAAGGTATTATCATTTTTTTTTTCTATATAAAACAGGGAAATGGGTCTAAAGCCAATTTAGCCTTGTTACAAAAATAACAGAAATGCCATTCAATTTAAGAATTTTATATTAAGTATTGGTGTAGAATTTAACAACTCATTTAAGAACCTACAAAAATTATTTTAACTAGTGAAACATTAATTGATTACATACTGACTAATAGGGATAACCTAACATAATTGGTTTCGTGCACATTTGACAGTTGGTCAACATTGGAGGAAAACAACACATTTGTTTAGCTTGTTATTCGAAATGTTTACTGTTTTTATTGTGTTTCGAGTGAAATATTGTGACAATGGACCTGACTAAATATTATTCCAGTTTAGATGATGTTCACCGAGAATGGTATGAAAAAAACACATTTCTTGCATTTTACAACAGCACAATACTGAAGGCATGATAATCTATGAATTAAACAATAACATATGTAATCCAACTACTGAATTCTTTTTGAAATCCGTAAAAATATTCAACTCTCCAACATAAACAAATTGGAAAAGTGAGATTGTTTTACCTACAATGTCGACTATCTGTCAAATGTGCACGAAACCAATGTACATGAAGTCCCAAAAATAACTGAACATAATATCATTTCCATCTCTCTAAAGAAAATAACCACAGATAATTGTCAAATTATGAGAAGATACAGGGACTACAGCCAAACTAAACTAGACTTAATCAACGAAAATTAACTTTTTTGTGAATGGGACATGAATACCATAAATGTTAAAAAAAATTATAAAGATCTAGTAAATAATATTGGTTAGATGTTGATTGTGTTTCACCCATAAAGATAGACCAATAATAGAAACCAAGTACCATGGTATGATTATGAAACTGCAGCCATAACTCGTGATAGGGATATATAATATGGCTTATAAATAGTTCAAAAATTATTTAATCACTGATAAAAAAATCAAAATTCAGAAATCAGGTTGTTAATTTACTGAAAAATAAAAAATATGAATATTTTGAAAATGCCATCGATCATTGATCTGATTCCAGAAAAATGTGGAAAACTTTAAAAACATTGATTAAACCTAACAACGAAATATTACCATATGAAATTAACTTTGAAGTACAGGGTAGAAATACTGTAGTTAAATTAGATAAGATGAAAGCTCTAGCTACTGATGAACTTCAATTGTGTCGAAGCTTTTAATATCTTCAAATATTTGTAAATAAAAAATAAACATTGAAAATTTCATCTTGTACATGTGGGTTTAAGAACACATGATCATTCGAAAAAATTTGCTTATTTTTGACAGAAAAATATGCCGGGAGTTCCTTGTAATCACTTAGGAAACAGACTTTTTATGTATTAGTATAGTTAAAAAAAGCTGAAAGAAACTTGTTTTTAATGGTTAAAATGATAAATATTCACCTCTAAGTTATTTGCCATCCGTTCTACAACCTGAACAGCTGTTGCCACTGGAAACAAATCCTTGGATCCAGAAAACCTGCTATTGGGACAAGCGCCCTTCCTGACAACATGCCCCCCATTGAATACATCGATATAGTACCAATCTGAATTAGGATTGGAACTTTCACAGAAGCGTAATAAAAAATGGGCAGGAAAACTAATAGGGTCACACCTCAATCCTAACCTTCTTGCTACCCCTTCGAAAACAATTGCTAGGGTAATTGGCAGTCCCTGGCGCTTCTCTAAAACCACATTGATGAACGAATTCTGTGGCATATAGTAGGCATGGTTATTTCCACTGAACCCCATTTGTTGGAAAAGAACCTCTCGCATTGCAGAAATCAACTGTCGACATTCATCAACATTCCATTGATTTACAGCCCTATTTTCAATTCGCCACATATCTAGCTCTTGCTGTCTTGCTTTGAATATGGGATGCCGAGGATGAGAACCCCGCAAAGTAGATTTCACCTCTTCAGCAATTTGATCTAACTTATGGGTGATGTCTTCAAAAGTAATTTCCATGTTGGGCTGGCACCACTGGGCTACGAATGTAGCTCCAATTTCAAGGATTTGCCGGGACTCAGGTAGCGATATGTAATTTTTCCAAACTTTTGAAAGGTGCAGTTGTCTGATGTATCTGAGAACTTTACTGGCATAATATTGTAAGGTTTTATTGCCAGAGGTACTAAAATGAAATGCGTGAAGTTCGGCCTGATATCATCATACTTAACAGTAAAAATGCAGTTTAGGGAGAATTCGCATATAACCAAAATTTTTGCCTTATGTGATAGTTCATTTCTATGAGAGCTTGAAAATAAAAATAAATTCTTGGCGGTCACGTATTTCGAGGAAATTATTGAATTTCAAAATGTTCCCTTTTGATTGAATGTATGTGTCTGTGGAACAAGAAACAGCCAATTATGTGGTTTCAATTAGTGGGCATAAGTGTTATATAAGTGCTGGTATGAATAATAATAATAATAATTTATTGAGTACCAGCGACAGAAATGGTTACATTTGTGTATGGTCATGTCTAAAAACAGATCTACGATATTTTAAAATTTACATTTTTAGTATTTCAGAGTGTGAGAAACAAAGATGTATGTTACTAATATAAATGAAAAATACTAATTTTACAAGAATGTATCACATGAAATGTCACTCATTTCGTAGGGATCTGCACTTACTAAAGCAGTTCTCACTGTTTGTTTAAAATTACCCAAGGAGGGGTCTATTTTTTATACACATAGGTAATACAAACACTAGTTTTATGCAATGGGTAGAAAAAATCATACTGATGTTCTTTAACATTATCAGAAAAAAGATGCTTGTGCTTATATACAAAATTGAGACATTCATAAATATACATTGCCGGAGCAGTTAACAGATTCAATTTTTTGAAGTACCCACGACATGACTCACAAATTTTCAAATTATTCAAAATTCTTATTACTTTTTTCTGGACTACAAAGACTTCATGTATGTGTGAACCGCCCCATAAAATCATTCCATTCGACTCTAAAGAATAAAAATGCCCATAGAATGCATTCAAATGTGTCTTTGTAGCTACCACCTTCCTTAATTCTCTTAATGAATAACATAGTGAGCTCAGTTTACCACATAGCTTGTTCACGTGATTCTTCCAATTAATATGTTCATCAACGAAGACTCCCAGAAATTTCAAACTTTCCGAAAATGTTACATTGACATTGATCAAGTCAATATCATTTTGACAATTGTTTTTATAAACAGTGGGACAGGTCCATTCGAAGGCATTTATACCAAATCCTTCGAAAAGAAGAACAGCAGCCCTGTTAGAACTGAATAGGAAAAATCTGAGGATTTTAACTGGGCTATTGACAGGTCACAGTAGATTGCGAAAGCATCTTCAAAGAATCGGACTTGCGGAAAGCGCAGAGAGTCGCTTTTGTCAAGACGAGGAAGAAACAGCAGAGCACAAGATTCTACCGTATGGATTAAGGGCAGCTAGAGCCCAAAGACTTGGAAAAGGTATCATCGAGCGTCATCATCGACGGACTTGAAGGTGAACTCTAATCCAATTAGGATTGAGCCACAATAGATCTGAGAAGGTCTCAGTGGAAGGGGCAGTTATTGCCCCACTCGAAAAGAACCTAACATAACCTTATATAATGGTAGACGACAGTGATGTAGCCTGTACTTGCATCTAGCGACTGATTGTCACTATTGTGCATTAGTAATAATTCGGAAAAAACGAGAAAATTTACCGCTAACGAAGTGTCCGCGAGCGGAGCAAAGCTTTATTCTTTAAGGTTGGTTGGCTTGCATCAACTTCGATAGCAAGATTAACCAAGTTAGCCGTAATAAAATTCAGTTACTTTTTCCAAGGAAGTCAAATACCTGGGCGTTATAATCGACCAAAGACTAACATGGAATGCCATATTAATAGATAGATAGATAGTTCATTTGATCATGTTATATTACAATAAAACATTTATGACAAGTCAAAGATATGTTTTAGATAAAAAATATCATAATAAAAGGCATTAAAGAACAATACATAGAGTATGAATCTATACTATTATAAAATTGTAATTGTCTGTTTGTTTGTTTGTTCGAGCATCACGCAAAAACTACTGAACCCATTTTGATGAAACTTCCAGTGTTTAAAAGCGTATGATTAGATTAAAAAACTGGTATGTATTTTATGTTGCAGCGATGACGGGAATCGGGGATATAACAATAAAACCACATTCCGCGGGTACCACCTATACATATATAATGTCCTGAATCACTGACCCACTGACTGACAATCAACGCCCAGTCCAAACCGCTGGAACTAGAGAACTAAAATTTTGACAGCTTATTTCTATGGTGACATAAATAACCACTAAGGAAGGTTTTTTGATATTACATCCCTAAAGGGGTGAAAAGGAGGGGGGTGGAAGTAAAAGTACCGTTAGTTTTGAAGTTAGAGTCTTGGAAAATGGTATTGGGGCTTTTCTTTCCAATCAAAGAACACATATGACAGGGTTTTAGAAAATTCAATCCTGAAGGGGTTGAAACGAGAGTTGAGAAAGTTTGTATAAGAGGACAGTTAGTTTTCAAGTTGCGGTCATAGAAATTGCTGTTTGAGGTTTTTGTTGCGAAAAAAAAAATACGTGTTCCAGTGTTTTTGGAAATTAAACCCTTAGAGGAATGAAATGGGGGTGTAAATTGGGATTGAAAGATTATATAGGGATTCTGTTAGTTTTCAAGTTAGGGTCATAAAAATTGATATTTGACGTCTTTGTTACAAATAAAGTAAAATGTGTTTCAGTATTTTTAAATTAAACCCGGAAGGGGTGAAATGGGTTGTGAAAGTTTGTATAGGGGTTCCGTTAGTTTTTAAGTTAGGGTCATAGAAATTGGTATTTGAAGTAATTGTTACAAAAAAAATAAATAAGTATTTCAGTGTTTTTAGAAATTCAACCCCTAAACAGGTGAAAGTTTGTATAAGACAGAAAACCATTCAAGTATGCATTGCTCGATCCAAACGAATACTGCATACTGATTTAAATATTGGTGCATTGCATTATAATTATGATAACAGTGAAAAATGGATAAATTAGGGATGGTTTTTTTTTCAATCTGCACGAATATGAATTATTTTCTATTGACTTACGTTGAGGAACAAAAAATGTTAGCCTGGTGCCATTTCTTCAAAATTATATTTTTTTCATATTTCTTGTATAGAATAAACAAAGTATATATGAAAGTATAACTTTCTTGAAATCTATGCGGGCAAAGCCGCGGGCATAAGCTAGTATACATATAAAACAATTAATATAAATACGTAGTTAAAAGTAGAGTGGCTGGTAAAAGTATAGAATCATTCTGTATATTTACAATTCATAGAATCATTCTGAATATGTACAATTAATAAAATCAGTAGTAGAATAGAAACAATTTTCCAGTAGCAGCTCTTTAACTACCCCTTTGAACTTATTGGTATTTGCTTGCTTCCAAGCATTTGGCAGGTTGTTATACAGTGCGCGTCAAAATTATGGAACAAATTCGATATTTCGCAAGCCATGTACTTTTGACAAAAATCCTAAAATAGGTCGATTTTTATTTTAAAATGCCGATTTTTTATGTATATTCTAAAGAGGTTATGTCACTGGTTTTGACATGGTGACGTAATCGGTAATTTTATAGATGTCTTGTGATACCTCATCTGAAAGCCCTTTCAATACTGCATTCAATGATAATAATTAATTAGTTTTTTTTTTGTACAGGGTGAACAAAAATTAATATTTTATTTTAATAAGAGAATAACTTTATATCCAACAAAATAGAACAGTTAAATAAGATGTTCGAAATGCCATCCACCAGTCTCTTGACAATAAGCAAATCTACGGACACATTCCTCTTGCACATTGCGAATAACTTCCGGAGTAATTCTGTTAATTTCGATCCTAATTCGATTTTTCAACACTTGTAGATTTTGCGCCTATCTACATAGACCTTCGATTTCAAATTACCCCACAAGAAAACCCAGGGCGTAAGATCTGGAGATTTTAGGGACCACTCTATCGGTCCAAGTCACCAATCCACCTCCTAGGAAAACAGTTATTCAAAACTCCTGAACATCACGTGCATAGTGCGGGGTGCACAAATCTTGTTGCAACCAAATACTTTCATTTGGTGAGGTTAGGATTGTTGGTGTTTGGAAAAATATATTTTTATTATTATTACATTATGATTATGAAATTCTTGTATTGTCATTGGTCCTTGATATGTGTGACAAATTTCAGATTATTCGGAAGATTGGAAGTGGGTGAATATTTACTTCCAAGATTTTATTACATTGTGAGTTATTTAGTTACAAGTAAAGATAATAAAAGGGTGTTAAAAAATGCAAAATTTTACTTTTTTGAGCCAAGGCTCTAATCCCTTAGACTGCCCTGGCAGACTAGTGAGTCAGTGCTCTACTACACCAATGGATCCTTCCCAAATATTAATAGTTAGCTATTTCCTAGTCTAAAATGGAAACAAAAGACAATCACAAATTAATGCTATAATAGGCAAGTTAGTGTCAAATAAATGTCAGTTGAAATATCAACAAATATTCTTCACAAATTCTAAGTGAAAAGGTTCTAAAAGTAAACTATGGCTACTTTAAGTGAAACCCAACGCATAGAAATTTAAATTTTTATTGGATGCGGAGATAGAACCAGAACTCAGCAAGAGGTATGCGACTTGTTCAATGCGAAGGATCCAAATAGACCTATTAGTCGTTCAACAGTCAGTAAGATTGAGAAAAAATGTAGAGAAACATATTCCGAATGCTGGACGTCCTAAAATAGAAGAAAACGTGAAACTTGATGTTCTATTGGGTGTAGAGAATAATCCTCACAATACTTCACGACAAATTGCAGCAGACCTTGACATATCCCAAAGTTCTGTATTACGTATTCTAAAAGAAGAAAAGTACCAACCATACAAAGTACAGCTACATCAACAACTCAGTGATGATGATCCCGATCGCCGTGTGGAGTTCTGTGAAATAATGCAGGATTTGTGTAACCGCAATCCACGTTTTATAAAACAAATTATGTTTTCCGATGAGGCTACGTATTGCCTAAATGGTTCAGTAAATCGTCAGAATTGCAGATATTGGAGTAGGGATAATCCTCACTGGATGATGGACGGGCATACTCAATACCCTCAGAAAATCAATGTTTGGGCAGGGATAATAAACGACAGGATTATTGGCCCGTATTTTTTTGAAGGAAATCTCACAGGGGAGCGTTACTTGGAATTTTTAAGAAATAAACTCATACCTAGCCTTGCCGATATTTTTCCAAACGCCAACAATCCTAACTCACCAAATGAAAGTATTTGGTTGCAACAAGATGGTGCACCCCCGCACTATGCACGTGATGTTCGCGAGTTTTTGAATAACTGTTTTCCAAGGAGGTGGATTGATAGACGCGGACCGATAGAGTGGCCCCCAAGATCTCCAGATCTTACGACCCTGGATTTTTTCTTGTGAGGTTATTTGAAATCGAAGGATTATGTAGATAGGCCGCAAAATCTACAAGAGTTGAAAAATCGAATTAGGATCGAAATTAACAGAATTACTCCGGAAGTTATTCGCAATGTGCAAGAGGAATGTGTCCGTAGATTTGCTTATTGTCAAGAGACTGGTGGATGGCATTTCGAACATTTTATTTAACTGTTCTATTTTGTTGGATATAAAGTTATTCTCTTATTGAAATAAAATATTAATTTTTGTTCATTCTGTACAAAAAAAAATCTAATTAATTATTATCATTGAATGCAGTATTGAAAGGCCTTTCAGATGAGGTATCACAAGACATCTATTCCAATTCAAAAAAATTACCGATTACGTCACCATGTCAAAACCAGTGACATAACCTCTTTAGAATATACATAAAAAAATCGGCATTTTAAAATAAAAATCGACCTATTTCAGGATTTTTGTCAAAAGTACATGGCTTGCGAAATATCGAATGTGTTCCATAATTTTGACGCGCACTGTATAGTTTGAGATCAACTGAATTTCTCATTGACATTTCTAGTCTAATCCTTGGTTGCCTTGTTTCTAGTGTGATAGTTATGATAATCTGCATGAGTAGAGTATAATGCTTTTTTCTTGTGTATTTCCAGTACGGAGTAGTAAATCAGTATGCATGGCAAATGCATGATTCTGTACTTTTTAAATAGAGGCTGACAGTGATCATCAAACGAAGCTCCAGCTATAATTCTGAGGGTTCTTTTCTGCAAACGAAATGATCTGATGGCATGAGTAGACCTACCCCACAGAAGTATCTCATATATGAGGTGAGAATAGAATAGGGAGTAGTATGTATTAAGGAGTGCTTTTTCGATTGGCGGAACAGAAAAAGTTGGGTTGATAATTTTTTGCATAGTTGGTCAATGCGTGAGTCCCATCTAAGGGAGTAGTCGATTGTTGTGCTTAGTATGTGCATTTCTAGTTATACTATTGTTGGAAGAAATTATAGTTTTTTTAGTTTTTCTCTATTCAATTTCAGTTTGTTGATTGAAAACCATTCCTCTGATTTGTCCTCAATTTGATTGGTACTGGCGAGAAGTTTAGGAATGTCGGAGTTTGACTGCAACATTGTGGTGTCATCTGCAAAGCAAGTGACCATGCTGGGTAGAAGGTGGTAAAAAATGTCATTTATATATCAAATAAATAGGGATTGACTTAAGATAGATCCCTGAGGTACACATCCATTTCTTCCGATGAATAACAATTCACAAATACTGTCTGTTTCCTTGAGGAGAGGTATGATTGGAAGAACTGTAGAGCTGTTCTCGTATTCCATAATATTCGAGTTTCTCAACGAGAATTATGGTGACTAACACAGTCGAATGCCTTGCTCAGATCCCACAATGTTACACTGCTATGCTCACCGTTTTCCACATTTCTAATTATTTGTTGAATAACTTCGACTACGGCATCAGTTGTGGACCTATTTTTGATAAAACCAAATTGGTGTTCATGTATAATGTTTTGTTTGTTCAGAAATATCATTAGACGTTCTTTGACGATGATTTCAATTATCTTTCCGAGAATTGGTATGATCGTAATGGGTCTGTAGTTATCCGAGGAATTTTGATCACCTTTTGTGTAGATTGGTATTACTTTGCTTATTTTTAAGATATCTGGGAAGGTTCGACAATAAAGTCCAGGGTGCCTCTTTGATGATCCGACTGTTTAAATGGAATATATCGAAAGAGTTTGAATTTTTGAGTTTATCAATTGCGAGTGCTACATCATCATTAGTAACAGGGAGCATAAAAAAAAATCACAGGGTTTAGAGGAGCTAGAAAGACGATCTATCGCCTGGAGATCACATGTTGGAAGAGATTTATGATGTTTTCTGCTACGTTTGCAAAGAACATATTGAATTCATTAGGGTTGATATTGTTGGTAATATTTATCTTCTTAGCAGAGTTTTGTTCGTAATTTACTAATAACATTCTTTCCAAGGCTACAGCGGCAACCTGGAAGTGCCGCAGAGTTTTTGGCAAGACGTGCAGTTTGAAGCCGAAAATGATATACTGGTTATATCAAACCCATGGTCACCTATGCCTCATTAGTATGGTGGCCAAAAACCCAACAGTACTCGGCACAAATCAAGTTGCAGAAAGTGCAGCGTTAGCCTGCCTAAATCATAGGAATATTCCGCCACTGCAGCATTAGATATGCTGAACCTCCACCACTACACTTGGTGAAATGAAGAGCTGAAAGAGTGCTTCAGACTGCACAGCATCAAACTTGAAAGCTGGAAATCTGATTGTACATCTGAAGATTCTGGGAAATATTCCTCTGGAATCCAGGTACAAGCCAAGAGCTAGGCACGACTTTGAAGTGAATTATGAATATATTCACAACTAACGGGCCTCAACTAGAAAGGAATGGTATACTGATGGTACTAAGATGGACGAAAGGGCAGGGCTGGAGTGGGAGTAACGTGTCCTAGTTTTAGGCTCTCAAACCCTCCAGGCAAAGCAGAAACCCATGCCAAGAATGCCAAGAATGCCTTGAGAGGCTCCAGGGGAGCATAAATCTATATCCTATCAGACTGCCAAGCAGTGCTAAAAGCTCTAAAGTCACACACTTGTGAGTGACTTGGGCCTGCAAACTCTCCCTAAGACAACTGGCTACGAACAATCAGGTTACTCTGATGTGGGCGCCAGGTTACAAGGGAATCAATCAACTGCTCTTTGAAGGTACTTTTCCATACAACTGGAAAAAAGCTAAAGTAGTTCTAATCCCAAAAGGCAATGCGGCAGAGGAAACAAAATACCAACCCATATTTCTACTACATGGTATCCAGAAACTGTATGAGTATATGATAAAAAACAGACTAGAATTAGAGTTAGTTAGTATCTCACCGACACAGTTTGGGTTTAGATCCAAGATGTGCACCATGTCGGCGATAGGACAAGTAGTACTCAAATCCACACAGGGCTCTAGGACCTGGGGAGCTGTAATTCTCATCGAAGTTAAAAATGCTTCGGATCGACGTTAAAAACACCGCAAAGTGGCTTCTGATTCTGAATAGACTCTAAGTCCGACAGAGATTAGCAGTTATCAGCACATGGTATACTGAGCAAGGTCGAAGGTGCTCCCATCAGCTGCTCTACAAAAGTTATCTAGATTTGGATGGAAATTCTCAACATTCAATTTTCATTTTTCGCGAGTGGTCCAGTCAAACTATACCCAACATGTGGTTATAATTATACCTCAAGTTTGATAAATTGTTAATTAGATATCAACGAAAATTGCATTCAATTAATCCTATTTGTGTTATAAAAACAACGAACAAAAACCGATAATTCTAAAGGAAAGAGATATTCAAACTTTTGCAAAAAATAGTGAACTTCTTGCCTGACAAAGTGTGATAGTGCCCCGTTCTAATAGTCCAAGGAAATTAGGTCAAGTGAAGTCAAAATAAACATGTCAAACTTTAAGTGCTGCAAATCTAAAGAGTGTTCAAACCTATACTGCATTAAATGTTTGAATATGTTTCACCCCAGCTGCATGGACAGGAAAAAACATGTGATAAAGATGGATGGAAATAAAATAATATGTTCAAAGGAGTGTCACACAAGAAAAAATAGCGAAGAGGAATATTTGGATGCCCTTGAAAAGACTGTGAAAGATCTGAAGAAAACATTAGAAGAAAAAAATATACAATTGGATAACACTGAAAAATTTTGTGAAGAAAAAATCAATGATCTGTCACAGGAAATGATTAAAATGGCTACAGAAAATAAAGAAAAGGATAATTACATTCAAAGACTGAAAAGAGCATCAGTTGATTTTCAAGACGAAGTTGTTTGCTCAGAGGAAAAATTTGTCAATGAAATAAATATTCAAAAAGGGTACATAAATCAGTTAAATAATGATATAAAATAAATTTCACAGAGGAAGGGCGAACTTGAAAAAGAAGTGGAAACAACAAAAGTACAACTGAATATCTGGGAAAGTGCAATCAACAAAAATTTAGAAATAACAATTGATAATTTGAATCAAACTAATAATGGAACACGGGATTTCGAAAATGAGACGGTTGAAACTGACCAATTTTTAAATGAGAATTTAAAGGTACAGAGAGCTGACATGGTTAAATTGGAAAAAGAAACGCTAATGATAAAAGAACAAAACGAAGATTTAATGGATAAGTTAAAAGAAGCTGAAGGACAAAAAACCAAATTGAAGTAGACTTTCAAGAACTAAAAGAAATTATCCATTCCATGGTAACTTCCATTCGAACTCTTGAGCAAGAAAATTCTAAGCTACTGCACGATCTTGAAAAGTTGAGAAAGGATAATGAACATTTTGGTTGTGCAAAGTTTTCCTTTGATAAATCACTTGACAATAAATTATTAGCTAAAACATGTGAAACAGGAAAAAATGGACACCCTCGCAAGCATTTGAAATATACAGAAAATCTGAAGTGTCAACCTCGACAGAAATCAGTTGTCCTTGTTTCTGCCAATAGGTGGCCAATAGGCGAAAATCAACCACAAAATATGAAAAAAAAAAGCTCTTATTTATTTCTGGACTTCATGGAAGAGACATGGTACAATACATATTCCATCAAGCATCGTTGTACTCTGTCCAAGCCATTATAAAACCCCATGCAAGTGATGATGAATTAACAAGCACTGCTTTCGAAAACACAAAAGAGTTCACCGAAAATGATATTATTTTGTTTTGGCCTAATAAACTGAACTCACAGCTTTTAGAAAGATTCCTTAGTCAGACAAAACATGTTCAATCAATTATAATTTCAGAACCGTACAGATTTGACAATATTAAAATTAACCAAAGTATATATAAAAATAACTTGAGTACTTCAAAAAGGGTACATTCACTTGATCTGAGCTCAGCATTATTCATTGAATGTAACAACGTATTCAGAAGAAACAACTATGCCAGGAATGGGTACATGCTGAAGAAGGTTGCAAAATGGCATTTGACCAAATACATCATAGATCGCATCAGTTGTCTGGATCGTGGTAAAAATAAAGAAGTGGTTCATGAAGCACTTATCCAGGAAGAAGTAAATACTATCGGTGAGGAAGACTACAATCCAATGAGTCCATCTAACGCATCTACAAACCTGAATGGTCAACAAGCTCATAAAGATTTTTTAGGCGTAAACAGATACCAAGTAAATATTCCATTGAGTAAGTATTGCTGAACATTCAGTCAATTAGAAATAAATCTAATGACCTTTACACTTTCATTGACAGTCTTGGTTATCCAAGTTTGATATTAATTACAGAGCACTGGCTTAAATGCAATGAACCATTCTACCTGCCAAATTATAGCATACTATCCAAATACACAAGAACCAATACTGTCCATGGGGGAACCATGATATTGATAAAAAATTATTTCCTAGAAGGCTATCAATTTGTAGATGTAGATCAATTTAAAAATTATTTGTTAGAATCTCATTTCGAATTTTCATTAGTCCATTGTAAATCAATCAATCAAATATACTTTATAGTCCGAAGATAGATATATCTCATTGACAAAGTCTGGAATCCTAAATTTAAAAGGTAAAAAGTAAAAGGTACAAAGGTAAAAAGGCAAAAAGTGAATAGTGCCAATATACACACAAATGTTAACAACAGTTTTTTGACAATACACAAGATGGTAAATAAATAATACAAATAAAAGATTGGGGTCGACATTAACTAATGATTTAAAATAAAATGGAAAATCTAAAAGGTTGCATCTTACTTGATCGCATTAATTACAGTCTAAGTTAAATTGATCTTCGTAAAATTCCTCTGTAGTATAATAGGCCCTCACAACCAAGAACTCTTTCACTTCTTTTCGGAATCTAAATACACTTTGTATTTCTTTTAAATTGCTGGGTAGGTGATTAAATAATTTTTTGCTCTTGTAAATAAGGGAATTTTGAGTCAGAGCTGACGTAGGGACGGGTAGAGCAATATGGTGTCTTAAACGTGTATTATATACTGAAGAGTTGTTTATTTCATTTCTGTATTTCTTGTGAATTAGACATACTGTCTCTAAAATGAAAAGACCTGCCAGTGTTAAAATCCTTTGCTCTAAAAACAATGGTCTACATGAATCGCGGCATTTAGCTTTACATAAGCATCTAATGGCTCTTTTTTGAAGGGTAAAGACCCTTTCAAACAGTTGATGCGAACATATACCCCAAAAGCATATGCCATAGCGTAGATGTGACTCTACTAATGAAAAATAAACCTTCCTAGCATGAGCAATATCCAGTTCGTGAGAAACACTACGTACGGCAAAGCAACCCGATGCTAATCTTTTGCACAACTTGTTAATGTGGCTTTCAAATCTTAACTTTTCATCAATAAGTAATCCCAAAAACGTATTTTCCACGGCATTGCTAATTATTCCATCATCTAATGAAACCTCCCTGATGTTACATCTGAATGATACGATGTTCGTTTTGTTGACATTGAATGATAGGAGGTTTGCATCGCACCACTCTTTCACCCTTATTACATCCACACTGATGTGATCAAATAGATCGGTAATTGATTTATCATGCCATAGGATAGTGGTGTCATCCGCAAACATTGTTAATTTACCCTGGATGTCCAACTGATTCAGATCGTTGACATACAACAAGAATAACAGAGGTCCCAGAACCGAGCCCTGTGGGACACCAGAGTTGACAGCACATTCATTGGATTCAATTCCATTAAGTGAGACATTTTGGCGACGTTCAGTTAAGTAAGATCTAAACCAAGACAATGCATTGCCTCTGAATCCATATATTTCAAGTTTTTTCAGCAGTATTCTGTGATTTACGCAGTCAAACGCCTTAGATAAGTCACAAAAAACTGCCGCAGCGGCCTCTCTATCATTCAGATTAAGGTAAAGATTTTCTAGGAAGGAAAAAATTGCATCGTTTGTACTTTTTGAGGCTTGGAAGCCAAACTGATTGGAACTTAGTATGTTAAACTTGATCAGGAAGGATGATACCCTTATTTTTACCAGTTTTTCTATTATTTTTTATAGGATTGGTAACAGGGATATCGGTCTAAAATTGGCAGGGACATCATGATCTCCGCCTTTATATAGTGGAATTACTGTGGCAATTTTTAAACAGGCAGGAAATGATCCTTGGGAGAATGAAATATTAATTGCCTCTGCCAAAATTTGTATTGCACCATCCGGCAATTTATCAATTATTCTGAGAGAAAGATCATCCCACCCAGAAGAAACTTTGTTTTTTATTTCTCTGAAAATTAATTTTATTTCCTGAATGTCTGTGGGTTCAAAAAAGAAAGAATCTTGAACAGATATTTTTTTTAAGTATATCATTGGATCAGTTTTCACAGTAATATTCTCAGATAGTTTTGCTGCCACTGAACAATGGAAGGAGTTCAGTTCGTCAGAGCTCAAGTTTGTTTTCGGTGGGTTTGCTTTAGGTTTTCCTCTTAGTTCATTGATAATGGCCCATGTTTCCCTTTGATTATCTGCAGATTGAGCTATTCTGCTTGAATAGTATGTGTTTTTTGCTTTTTTAATAACTGTCCTGTAAATGTTTCTGTATCTGTTAAAGTAATTAGTAAATATACGTTGTCATTGGTGACATGTTTTCTAATTTGATGAAGCGCACGCATGTTTTTGGCTGAGGTTCTAAGTCCTTTGGTTATCCACGGTTTATTTTGTTTCTCTTTCAAAATTCGAATGGGGAATGTACTGTTGAAGATTGTCTTTACTACTTTATGAAAATCGTTCAAGGGATCGTCACTTAACAAAATGCTAGACCAATCTGCATCTGCACAGAGTTGTGAGAACCTATTAAAATTACTTTTACTGAGGATTCTCTACTACTACTAAAGAAATTAACCTTTATATAATTTGCATTTATAGAACACTGACCTCTGATATCAACATATTCCTCACAAATTTGGAATCACTACTAAATGAATTGCCTATAAATTATTTGATACTAATAACGGGAAATTTCAATATAAATTTCGAAGAAAAAAACTCTGCCAACACAGAATCTCTGATAAATTTGATGACTTCTCTCAATTTAAAAATGCATGTTAATACAGCTACTCGTATTACCAATCACTCTTCAACAACAATTGATTATGTATGTAGTAATTTAAACGAACCGTATGTTTCTTGTTCAGCAGTTCATGCAGGTTTATCAAACCATGAAGCCATCTGTTGTAAACTCTATGTGAATGTAAACTTAGAATCCATAAATTTAGGTATGGCAGAATTTTTTGCACAAAGAACTATAATAGGTTTTACTCAGCTTGCTTGGAAACAAATTGGCAACACTTGTTAAATTTGAACGATCCATTTGCAGACTTCTACAACAAAATCCGAGATATATTTGAAATCACCTTTCCTGTGAAAAAAATCAAAATCAAACAAAAAAAACAGTGACTCACACAGGGGATCAAAATATCGTCTAAAAATATGCGTGTTTTACATTATGTCAGAAAATTTACAGATTCATATTTTTTCCACACCTACTTCCAAAATTATCGTAGAATCTACATAAGTGTAATCAAACTGGCAAAAAAAATATTCTATAGGACAAAAATAGAAAATGCCGAAAATAAGTCTAAAGAGAGCTGGCATGTGATAAACAGCCTCAGAGGCAGAAATATCAGGAAAGTTGAAGCGTCATTATCGCCTGATATCCTAAATAATCATTACTGTTCTATTGCTGGAAAAATAACAGTAAATATATCTCTACAAGTTGATCCATTAGCTCACTTTCAAGGTCCTTTTATAGCTGATTCTCTAGTACTCTGCGATACCGATTTAACTGAACTGAGAAATACTATAACAACTTTCAAAAATAAAACTATTTCAGGCATTGATGATATCTCTGTACGAATATTTGAAAATCTACCAGAAAATGCACTTAATATCCTGGTTCATCTAATAAATAAAACTTTTCACAATGGTACATTTCCTGATTTCCTGAAAATATCTGTAGTAATTCCCCTGCATAAGGGTGGTGACCATGACGATCCATCCAACTATAGACCTATCTCTCTCATTCCTATATTAGCAAAAATTATTGAAAAGTTGGTGAAAATTTGATTATCTGCATTTTTAGTTAAAAAGGAGATAATCACAAATGCCCAGTTCGGCTTTCAAGCTAGAAAAGGTACAAATGATTCAATTTTTTCTTTTTTGTATGACGTATATACTGTAACGAACCTAGGCCGGACCTGTCGCCTCACACGTTGCCATCGACAGCGATGAGATCATCCCCGGAGATATTCGAGAACCATCCAGTCGCTTCCTGAAAACAACGGGCAATATGGAAACAATTGAACATGCCCGCCAACTGCCGGAATTCGAAAGATCGAATCCTGTGACGGAGATAAATAGGTAGCCCTCAAGATGGCATGACAGTCTGAACGACCCAGTCGAGCTATTCAGTGGCGTAGTAATATAAATTAAGTTGTAGATTAAGTGTGAAATAAATTAGTAGAACCAAGTTAAGTTTATTTACGTAACAATACTGAGATAAATCGAAGTGAAGCTATTGCGGCGGTATTCAGTGATTTATCAAAGGCGTTTGACTGTGTGAACCACAGAATACTGTTACGAAAGCTTTACCACTATGGCATTTGGGGTGTCTCTCAGGAATGGTTTGAATCATATCCTTGATGGTCAGGTTGTTAAAACGACAACATACTTCGATGAGTTGCCTATAGAATGTGGTGTGCCTCAGGGGTCAATACTCGGACCAACTCTCTTCTTACTCTACATAAATGACTTGGCCAGAATAAACATTTCAGGAAAAATAACACTGTTTGCGGATGATACGAGTATATTCTGGAAAAATAAAGATCCCGAAACACTTCTTGGAATTATCAAGGATGATATGTGTGAGGTGAAAAGATGGTGCGACTCAAACCAGTTAGTTATGAATATGGCAAAAACTAATATTACGTCTTTCAAAGGTGAATTAGATGAGCTGGTCATGGGTGATGATGTTATAGGAAACACTAAACATACAAGATTTCTAGGTGTGCATATAAATTGCAAATTAAAATTCGATGAACATGTTTCAATTTTAAATAAAAAATTGTCTTCTGGATGTTATGCAGTAAGAGTAACATCGAATGAACTTGGTCTTTCTTCCGCCAAGGTTGTGTAGCATTCTTTAGTAGAATCCCACTTGAGATATGGAATCCCATTCTGGGGGGTGTGAAATATGAATCTCATCATAGACTCTGTTTTTGTACTACAA
This sequence comes from Gonioctena quinquepunctata, assembly GCA_018342105.1. Classification (NCBI taxonomy): domain Eukaryota; kingdom Metazoa; phylum Arthropoda; class Insecta; order Coleoptera; family Chrysomelidae; genus Gonioctena; species Gonioctena quinquepunctata. The sequence continues at coordinate 146,820 of JAFIRS010002600.1, read as the reverse complement.
AAACGTGTAGTAAAATATATGTGCAAAGCAAAAATTCGTGATTCCTGTAAACCTATTTTTGTTAAACACAAAATGTTAACAGTATTTGCAATTTTTGTTATAGAAACGGTATGTCTAATTGAAAAACATATTCACAAATTTGACACTACCTACACACGTCCCGCCACCCGTCAAGCTGGCAACATTAAACTCCTGATTCCATCACTGACACTAATTGAAGATTCAGTAATTTATGGAGGTGTTAAGATGTTCAATCACTTACCAAAACACATCAAAGAAATAAGATCCGTAGAACATTTCAGAAAGGGAGTAAAAGCACTCCTGTTGGATAAACCCTATTATAGTTTACAAGAATTTTATAATGATGCATTCTAACTCAAGCTTGTTTTAATATGTTGTAAGATGTTTCTCATGTGCGAGATATATTGTTGTAGGTATGAGACATTTTAGTACAATGTCGGTGTCGACTTATTGTCCCATTTTTTTTTTTTTGTATGTATTTTACTTTACTTTAATTTAAGATTGTTTTAGGCCCTTACTTTGTCAACAAGATTTTATATCTTTGAACAATAAAGCATAGTATCTATCTATCTTACTGGAAATCATGCGATCTAATCAATCCAATAGAACACTACTAAAAGGGAATTACTCACAAGTCAATGCGCAGGGGGTTCCGCAAGGCTCAGTTCTTGGGCCAACACTATGTACTGTACTGTACTGTACAACGGGGTCTTGAGATTAGAACTACCGGCAGAATGCTATACATAGCATAGGCAGAAGACTTGGCTGTCATTGTCAAGGCTGAGAATAAACAGGAACTGATGAGGAGGGCGAACACCTCCAAGGAACGCATAAGCCAGTGAGTGAATGATAACAGGCTGAAACTCGCGCCGCATAAAACTGAAGCTATCATCCTAAAAGGGCCAAGGAAGAGGGAGGACGTATCCTTTCTGCTGGAGGGAACACAAATAACTCACAAAAATATGTCAAATACCTTGGTGTATGGCTGGACGACAAGGCCAGATTGAACGAACATGTCAGAAAACATGTGAGGAAGCTAATAGACAAACGCTGCGCTAACCAAACTACTACCGAACATTAGAGGGCCAGGTATACAAAAAAAGAGGGTACTATATGGGGTGGTACAGCCGGTACTGCTGTATGCGTTCCCGATCTGGGGCGGAGCAATGAGATTGGAAAGATAAAGATCGATGATAACTGCAACGCAAAGCAGGATGCTACTAAGAGTAGCAATGGCATACAGGACGATATCCGCAGACGCTATAAATGTCATTGCAGCGATCCCACCTATTGATCTCCTAATGAAAGAACGGGTTAGATTAGATGCTAGACCCAACGTTGATGAAAATGCAAAAAAAGAGGAGAGGCAGACAACAATAGAAGAGTGGCAGTAAAGATGGAACACTAACACAAGTAAGACACAATGGACAAAGCGCTTGATTCCTAATATCGAAAACTGGGTACAATGTGATTTTAAAATATCAAACTACTTCATAACCCAGGCACTCAGTGGGCATGGTTCCTTCAAATCGTATACGCTGAGGATAGGGAAGTCACAAGACAGCAAATGCCCATACTGCCCGAAAATAAATGACGATCCAGAGCATACAATCTTTATATGCTTATACCCAACGCAATGTCCCATCGGACAGTTCCGGATAAAAAGAGAGCATGGGGTGGTTTTAGTCGGTAGGAGTCTGACACTGCTGATTTGCAATGCAATGGACACCAAACGATCAGCATCTATGAGGATTTCCACCCCCCCTCCAAAAAAAAAAAGTCACAAGGGGCAAACACTCAATTTTCTGGCGCAGAACACTTCTGTGGTCTTTCCAAAGCCCACATCAAAGAAGAGTTTCAGCGATGGGAAGCTGCCCTAATTAAAATCCACTGGAATAAGGTTTCCAGGCCAAAGCCTTCTGAGCCCATTGTCAAAGAAAGATAAACAGCTTCTCGAGTTAGGCAAGAAAGACTTGATACTCATAACGGGACTGCTCACCGGGCATTGTCCTCTGAGGTACCACCTCAAAAAAATGGATAGCCCAGACAGTGAATTGTGCCGTTACTGCAAGAACTTCGCTGAAACTGCAGAACACCTGCTTTGCGACTGTGCTGTTTTGCCAAAGGCTTAAGTTTCTTGAACATCCAGAACTCAGCTCCCAGGAAATTGATACACTTCGCAAGGACTCTCGGAATCCCTGGTCTTGAATAGATGAAAGGTAATGTAAAAAAGACCCAATAGGTCAAGATATGGAGAGGCTGAAGAGCCATATCGACCCCCTTACAATATACAATCTAGCCAAGTTGTTCCCTTTTCCCTTCTTTGACGTAAGATATTGACCCTTGACACCCTCGCCGAAGCCATGTCTTGGGCTGTAGGCTACATGAGGGATCAACCAATGCAGCTACTCTAGTGTTTTACTTTGGACCGTCGACTTAAGGCAATCAACATCGTTAATATAAAAATTACTATGCTTCTGGTGGGTATAAATAAGAATAGTGGTATGTATCTACATTCTGAAGAAAAGTGGATATTTTAGAAAACGGAAATTTTTTATACAAAAAATACGTAAATAAGGGTGTGTAAGTGGTGTTTTTGTTAAAAAAGAACGAATGGTATTTTCAGTGGGTGAAAAGTGCTGGAAAATAAGGTCTTTTGTACTTCTGGAAGCTCGTATCTTGGAAGTATTTGAGAGTGCCACGTTTCACCAAACGGCATGTTCCAAATCTAATTACTGGATATTTACCGCAATAAAAATAAAAGATTTAAAAAAAAAACAGTTTTTTATGAGTGACCGCCGGATTTTTTTTTTTAAGGGTTTATTTACAAAAGAACAATATTTTTGAAATCTGTGGATTCTCCCTGAACTGCATTTTTTCCATACTTACTTTAAAGGTACAACCTCTATACTGTTGATAGGTGCATCAGTATTCACTATTTCCACAAGATCGAGTACTAGGTAATTATAGACTTCATGTCTCTCATTCATAATGAGACTCCATTCATGCAAGTCAGAGTCAGAAATTTCATATTTTTTGTAAAATTTCGGTGGCATCTTCTCTAGCATTTTTCGAATTCTTTGTTTCAGTTCGTAAATGTACCTCACTTCATGTTGGAAAATTATGTTTTTGTTTTCCAGGAGATTTTTCAAGAGACCCCATCTAAAATAATAATAATGATAGCTTTATTTGCATAAAAATACACTAAGAACACTGCTTGTTTCAGCTTCGAAAAAATGCAATTGAATAGTGATTATTTATAGCTATTAATATAACGAGATTATTATGTGATTTATAATAGTCAAGGACATTGCTAGGTGACAGGCAACAGCCGAGTCACCGGCAATGTCCGAGACGGTGTTAAATCGTAATAATCGAGTTACATTCAAAGCTTTATCGTATAATTGAAAATAAAAGCAACAAGGTTTTATGTTATTTCATTTTGGCATTTCAAAAAGTCATCATTAAAATCATGCAAGATTTAGATATTTCTGACGATATATTAGCTGCAGCCAACACTATAAGGTTGAACTTGCTTCCGGACAAATCTAAAATCCATTATGAAAAAGAATATCGGCAGTTTTGTTAGTGGCGAAACAAAGTACATGTTCAAGGTGCAGAAGAAACGGTGTTGCTGGCGTATTTCGCAAAACTCTCTGAGGAATATTCTGCTTCATCCTTATGGCCGAAATATTCCATGTTACGAGCGACTTTAGAACTGAAGGAAAGAGTGGAAATCGACTAATACGGCGCCTTACTACGTTTCATCAAGAAGAAAAACGTTGGATACAGAGCAAAAAAATCAAAAGTATTTACAAGAGAACAAGTCAACGAATTTGTGCGTACTGCCCCAGACGAGGAGTTTTTAATGATGAAAGTGGCTTTTTCAATTGGAATTGGAGGAGCCTGTCGAACCAATGAATTAGCGAAGATGACCACGGAAGATGTTGACCTTAGAGGACAAGCTGATTGCTACTATTCCCGACTCAAAAACCCACAAGAAACGGATTTTCGCTGTGGTATCTGTCGGTGAAGTCAATCCTGTGCTTTTATTTAAAAAGTACGCAATATTAAGGCCAGTCCATGTTACTCACCGAAGATTGTTTGTATCATATAGAAAAGGGAAATGTACGGTACAGATTGGAATAATGTTTTCATATAGTGTTGGTGTAGATACTTACTTCTGAAATAATTTAGTTTTCCATATCATATTGCTGTTCATTACAATATCATGGAAATGATGGCAAGTCATCGAAAAATTAACAACATCTTCGATAGAAACTTTAGAGTGTGTGAGAATCTTCTCAATAATTTCTATAGGTAGTTGTTCCATTGCATCGATTTGAAAATTTATTTATTCAAATTATCATTGTACATCGGGTTATGTCAATTATTTTATTTTGACTTGATAAAAACATTAAAAAAATGACACCTGACATTTATCTTAAGCCATATTTTCTCGAGGAATTATTTTAAAACTTTCTATAGGTTTGTTCGCGTTCAAAACTTTGAAAATTGTTCTAGGATTGCGCGCAACCAGTTGCGCAATAAATTGAATCCGAGATAGGACAGTCCAAAAAACAGATAAACGAAAACGCTATTTATGAATACGATTAGGTTATGTCTAGGCATTCAACAAACAATTAGCTGCGGGTATAGTTTATTATGAAGTTAAAACATATTTGGGAAACCTAAAATACCATTGAAGATGAATATAGCAAACATTCAACGAAATAAATGGACATGCCCGATTGGCACATGAAGATTACCACCTAGAAAGCTCATATTGGACTTAGAAATTGAAAATATGTTCAATGTTTTTCCCAATTCGTAATTGAAAATGCCAATGTTTTCATGTTTTCATCGCATTCGAAAACGTACTCCTAGCGCCTCTGATTGACGTATGCTTCGTTACTTCACACAGTTCAAACTTTTATCGCTAGTTGCTTCGAACTGTCAACAATAATTTCATCTGTCTTCAAATGTTGTAGTAATAATTTCTGAAATTTTGTCGAAATTTTCAAATTTAAAGGTGATCCGCAATTCAAACTCGATTTGACCTTCACTTGAATAACTTCCCCCAAACTTCAGGAATGTCGATAGACAATACTATTTCTACCAACAACCAAACATAAATTCTACTTCACTTTTAATGTGATGTTTTGTTTCAGTAACAATTGAAAATACTCTGATAACAAAAAAAAATGTACAACATATAAACGAAGACAGATGAAATTATAGTTCACAGTTCGAAGCAACTAGCAGTAAAAGTTTGAACTTTGTGAAGTAACGATGCATACGTCTATCAGAGGCGCTAAGAGTACGTTTTTGGATGTGATTTCAATTATGAATGACATTAAAGAAAAATTCGTTTCCTAAGTTTGTTGCTGAACTTTCTGGGTGGTAATATTTATGTGCAAATCAAAATACTTCAGAAAAGGGGCACATGCGTGTTCCCTATTGTTACTGAAACATCACATTAAAAGTGAGGTTGAATTCATGTTTGGGTTGTGAGAAATATTATTCTCTCAATATTCTTGAAACAATGACAATTGGCGTTAGTGTTTGGAGGAAGTTATTCAAGTGAGGGTCAAAATGGACTCGATTCTTTCTCAAGTTATTGTATAAAAACGCGTGTTCATGAAGTGATATCATCTGGATTGATTTTTCCACGGAAATATTTTCATTCAATTCTGGTTCCAAAAGATGATCTCGATCAATATATTGTTCATTGTTTTCATCTTCGATTGTGGCGACTAAAGGTCTAGTTCAGTTGAATTTACAGGAGAATGTAGTACTGGCACCGAATCTTCACTGAATTTTCTAACATACAGTGCTTCTCAAAAGTCTCCTCCCCCCCTCTTATTTTTGGAACGATTATACATGAACAAGTGAAATTTGGAAACTGAATATTAAAGGTTGTAAACTTCCCTACTAGTGATGATAGATGACGAAATCGTCAAAGATGACGTCACAAGGCCATTGTGACCAATAATTTTAAATGGAACCCTACGGCAAGCGACACCTCTTTTAAAAGGTATAGAAAAAACCTATTCAATGATAGGTACTAATTTTGTTTGTGTTTATGGCAGGGAAAAGGTAAAGAATATGAGATCACCCAGTATCTTCACGAAATTATTACAGGTGCTTCAAAACATGGTAAAAACAGTATAGCAATAGAAAATTTTGCGCGGAAAAGGTAATAATAGGAGATATGGGCCCCCGAAGGTCCATAAAGAGAGGTTATAGGATATCACTTTTGGAAATTATAAACTGATATAAACAATTTCTATTTACACTAAAATAGTAACTGCACACACGTTTCACCTTTTAGTAATATTAAAATCACTTAATTTTCGATAAAGACATGAAAAAACTCCGATTACTTTTCATATAATTTTACAATTTTACAGAAGAAATGTGAAAAATCAAATGTTATGATTTTCCGAATCTTGAAGTTTATTGATATGCGACGTTGCCTATGTCTCCAAAGGGGGAAAAGAAAATACTGAAATTCAATGCGTCATACATATTGAGCATATGTTTAAAATGAAAAGTATATTTACCACGCTTCTTGATAGTGATTATAATTTTGAAAATTAACATAAGTTGATGTCCGTATTTAAAAGTTACCAAATATAAAATAATGAGACTTCAGATTATTTTGTTTTAAATAATTTTAAACTTGACCAAGAAACGCATTTGGATTGCAACACCCACTTTTGTGGCAAACCACCAATATTTGATTTTTGACAGTTCATGTGAAAAATTTAATAAAACATAATTGGAGTTTTTTCAGTCTTTATTGATCATTAAGTGATTTTAATATTACTTAAACGTTAAATGAGTGTACACTTAATAGTTTAGTGCAGAAAGCTATTATTTATATCAGTTTGCAGTTTCCAAAAGTGATATTCCATAACCTCTATTTATGGACCTTCTGGGGCCCATATCTCCTAAAATTATATTTTTCGCGATAAATTTTCGATTGCTATACTGTTTTTATCGTCTTCTTAAGATCCTGTGGAAATTTCGTGAAGATACTGGGTGATCTCATATTCTTAACCTTTACCGCCAAATAGTACGTGCTTTAGGTGATAAAGTAGCAGCGATCCTAATTCTTGGTGAAACTGGACAAAATATTCATGCAGCAGAACGCATTTTTAATGAGAGGTTTCCCGATCGCCCCGTTTCGAGGACTTATTTAAGGGAGCTTCTTCGTAAGTTTGAAACAACGAGTAGTATTAATGATGCGAAACGATCTGGCAGACCACAAATTTCTGATGAGAAAAAAATTGATATACTGGCAGAAGTAATAGTTGATCCTACTTCTTCAACAACTCACGTTGCATCTACCTGTGAAGTCAGTCGAAGTACAGTACACAGGGTGTTGAAAAAAAACAAATTTTATCCATAAAATTAAAAATGGTTCATCAACTCTGTTGCAAAACGCAATAGAACCGTTAATCCTTGAAATTTTGGAAGATAATCCAGATGAATTCGGCAATTTGGAAATAATATTCCAACAGGATGGTGCTCCTCCACACTATTACGGTGCAGTAAGACGGTATTTGGATGAGGAGTATCGTGGTAGATAGATTGGACGACGAGGTTCAACGGAATGGCCAGCTCGATCACCGGACCTCACACCTTTGGATTTTTTTCTGTGGGGGTACCTTAAATCGAGGGTTCACGCCACTGAACCTGACAATATTGACGTTCTAAAACAACGTATTGTTGCAGAATGTGAGGCTGTTTCCGCAGACACATTTGCAATAGTACGAGAAGAGTTTAAAAATAGGTAATTTCACTGTCAGGAAGTAAATGGAGGTCACTTCGAGCAATTTCTTTGAGTAGATACTGATTCTTAAATCTGTAACTAATATCATACTGAATGGAATTTAAATTTTAATGTTTACTAATGAGCCATTAAAACTGCCATAAACACAAACAAAATTAGTATCATTGAATAGGTTTTTTCGATACCTTTTAAAAGAGGTGTCGCTTGCCGTAGGGTTCCATTTAAAATTATTGGTCACAATGGCCTTTGTGACGTCATCTTTGACGATTTTGTCATCTATCATCACTAGTAGGGAAGTTTATATTCTTTAATATTCAGTTTCCAAATTTCACTTGTTTATGTATAATCGTTCCAAAAATAAGAGGGGGAGAGGGGACTTTTGAGAAGCACTGTGTATAAACTTCTTTGGTCGAATTTTACAAATAACATTTTTCATTGCTGTTGATTTTCACGGCTGTTGATAGGTGTGGAAAACGAATAAAATTTATAATTTTTCTTTCTCCCATATTTTGAGTAACTTTTACAGTCTCTATAGAAACATTTCTTCAACAAAACAGTTTTCCCGCCAAAATCGAAACAATATCCCAAATTTATGGAAGTACCAACAACAACAAAAAAATCTTATTGAAAGTTTTCAGATTGAAAACTCGTTTATTTTTTATCCAAGGAAATTTTCTATGCATGGTTTGATTAGTCCATTGCTGGGTAATGAAGCCAACAAGAGTCAAATCAGAGTTTCCTAGTTTACACACGAAAAATCTGGGTTGGCAACTTTGTGGAGAAGTCCCGCATTCGAAAATTTCGACAAAATTTTGGGATTTCAGAAAAAATAAAACAAAATCATGCGTGTTCCCTATAGGCCTTTTCACACCTCGTTACGCATCCGCCATTATAAAAAAGCGGGTAACATGAAAATTTTGGACACTTTTAGTAAATATGGCTGGACAACACGGGTTATTACCTTATTAATAGTAAAGCTAAACAGATCTTTGTTACTTTTTCCTGTGAAAAACATTCATCATTTGAGATTACAGCTCAAACTATTAATATTAACAACTGATGGGATACGGAATATCTATTGTTGGACCACTTTCTCCTACGAAGTGAACAAATATATGTATCTTTATTAACATGATCAATCAGTTCGAATCACCTCTCGTACAAATCTTTTAACCATATACAGGGTGGGGCACACCCCACACGACACGGTCCCTGTAAACCAAACCATTAATTTTTTCGGGAATTTCTCCATTTTATTATATGTATATTGATTAAGGCTGCAAAAGGAAATTATTTTGGAGTCTACAGGGTGGCTCAAAAAAGTGTGACATCAAAGTTGTGTTTTTTTAAATGGAACACCCTGTATTTCGTTACACTTTTGAATAGGTCAGGTAAGGTCTATGATGGCTCCTCGTTAGATGTCAATGTCTGAAATGACATTATTTGTGCTTTCTGCGCTTTGCGCAGACACGTGGTGGGGACATGACCTCTAGAGTCTAGATTAAGGTTATGTCGGTGGTTGGAGGTCAAGTAAATGTAATTTGTGAATGTCCGCCGTTTATAACGTGCAGTGAAAAATACATTTTAATTTGTGAAGCTTAACAAACATTTTGTGTGGAAATCAGTCCCTTTCTTCTCTACGCCAGTAACCAGGCTGGATGACAACGGATTTGTCGGAAGAAGGGGCGTTCGGGCACTCGTGGTATCACTTCGAGTGAGACTTCCACGGTGCCATACGAAGGGGGGTAAGGCAGGTATAACCTCACGAGGGCCCCCGGATTTGTGTAGATGGTTATTAAACCGAGCACAAAAAAATGAAGTAGAAGAAGAAGAAGAAAGCACAGAACACGTAAGGTGTTCTGTGGCCAAAGCTCAGGTGCTGAAATGGGGTTAGGGCAGGGGTTATCGAGTTATTAATAAATGTAAATAAAATGAGGTATATGGAATCGTAGAATAACTCAGTTTTATACGATTAAAATCAGATATGGGGAAACTCGAACTAGTGCAAACTTTGAAAAAAGACGCAGGTAGGGTATGGAATCTTGGGTGGCACCCAAAAGGAGACGTTCTCGCTTCTTGTGGTGAGGATAAGTCCATTAGAATTTGGGCGAAAGACCTGACTGGAAAATGGTCTAATAAAGTAGTTTTAACTGATGGACATAAACGTACGGTGAGGCAAGTAGCATGGTCACCTTGTGGTAACTACTTGGCATCTGCTAGTTTCGATGCAACAACATGCATTTGGGACAAAAAAAGTGGTGAATTCGAATGCAATGCCACTCTGGAAGGCCATGAGAACGAAGTGAAGAGTGTGGCATGGTCAAAATCAGGGCATTTACTAGCAACTTGCAGCCGGGACAAGTCTGTTTGGGTTTGGGAGGTAGCTGATGAAGATGAATATGACTGTGCCGCAGTACTCAATGCTCATTCTCAGGATGTTAAAAAGGTAAATTCAGTTAGAATTTTATTTGGTGAATATTTGATATTTGACTCGCGCGATTTGAGACATGCCGTTGGCCAATATTTATGAATTCTTACCTCCTGACCACGGATCCAAAGGCAAAACGCGGCGTTCTCAAATACTTTCCGAAATACGGTCCTCCAACAGTGAAAATACTTTAATTTCTCAGCTCTATTTTCGGCCACTGGAAACATTCGTCTTTCTTTTAACCAAAACATCACACACACACACACCCTTGATCACGTGTTTTTAGCACAATTTTGTAAGATCTGACTTTTTCCAATATATTCACCCTTTTTCACAGGTTGAACATATCATATGACTCTTTCTGAGAACTATTGATTTTTATTTTTGAGATGTTGATTAAACTCATAGGGTCAAATGCTACCAAAACCTGGTTTTATTATACTTGCGCAAAATGGGAGGACATTAGGTGTTTTTTCCTCCTAAACACGGATTCTAAATCAAAACATAACACACACACTCCCCTCGGTACCTCTATACACGAAGAACAGCCACTTTCCAATATATTCACCTTTTTTGCAGATGACAAAAACTTATTAACTGTAGCATGGTCATTGAATAATCTTTTGGAAAATCAAAGTTTATTCAAAGTTTATTCAAAAGTAATAAATAAATATGTTATACATTTATAGGTGGTAATAATATGTTCATAGTACAATTTTACAAGTAATGCACCTAGGTGAGTTAACACCTGTTTGTGCAATAATACCAAGTATTTTATAAATTGTAGAAAGTAGAAATTTAGAAGTTATTATTGACATGTAATGAAGAAAACTTAAGAGTTAAAAAAGAAAATGGTAATAATATAATATAAATAGTAATTATAACAGAAAGGGTAATAATATAATATAAATAGTAATTATAACAGAAAATGGTAATAATACTAATGATATAAATGGTAATTATGACAGAAAATATGTAGTATATTTAAATTATGTTAAATTATTATTTTTTTCACAATATCTTATGTATGTTATCCCTATTCAATAATTGCAAATGAAACACTAGAAAAAGCACAAGACTGGTTTACCATGAATAAATTAATACTTATGACAATAAAACAAATCATATATGGTTCAGATCCAAAATTAAAAACAATACTATACATGACTACTCCAAGATTTCGCCTGTTTCTCGGAGGTTCCGTTGCGTCACGTTTTTTTTAGACCCCCGGTGCCATACATCCATTGCCATGGCGTTCACAAATGTCCGCAAACCACCCCATGGTGGTTTCCAAAAACACACTATGGTTCTTTTGTGACTAAATGGCATTATACTTCGCCTGCATATCATGTCTTGTCCCATGCCGTCTTGTCCGCGAAAGTGTTAACATCCAATCCGAAGGACGGCATATCTATCGTCTTATCTCATGCTCATTGATAAGACGCGTTCAGCTGCGAATATGCTACTATGCTATAGTTGTTAGGACATTTTAAAGTGCACCTTCTTTGTCATGTGGTCACCCATCCAAGTACTAGCCGCGCCTGATGTTGCTTGACTTCAGTTGCTTTCTATTATTAACACGTTGATGGACTCTAACGTCATAGAGGTCATTGACAACTGCGACACAACGCCGCACTGCGTCCTCGCACATCCGGATTAAATTGAACAGAACGCGGAACGGCGTTCAATTTTGCATAGTTATTATAGGAGACACGAGATTACTGTCACAGATTGTGTGCAATAGGTTTGTGTTGTGTCGTTTTTTTGCATAAAATATCGGTTTAAATTCGGTTGAGTTACGAATGTTATGACAAAGAAACTTGGAATAATATTTTAGTTTTTTAGTTACGAATTTTTTTCCAAAATCTATAATATTTTATTTTTAGAGTTATAAATTTTATCAATAAAAGGAATTTTCAATGGTTTTTTATTTTGTTTCAAATTTTGAAATATATTTTTGCCGACGGATACATAACTTTTAGAATGCTGATAGACGTTCTGTCCGTATTTTGAGTAATTAGTTGTCTTAAAAATGGCACAACGTCTATCGGCATCAAAATTCAAAACCTGTCAAAATACACAAAATGGTTTCCATAACGAATAACATAAAAAAATCTGGCTATTACCTCATAATTACAAAAATCTGTCTGTGTCACAGCGCGAACGATTTCGGATTTCCCTGTTTCCTTCAACGTGTTAAGAAACTCTGTTATCATCAGTGTTACAGTTTTTCACCAGTAATAGGTTTATAATATAAGTTAATCACTTTTGTCTCACTATTGTAATACACAAATATTAAATCGTATGTCAAGTTTAAAGTAAATATTATTAATTAATTATGTATTACTAATGTATTTAATTATGTCCTGTAATTGGGTGTTACCTGTTGGCAATAAAGCATTATTATTATTATTTAGGAAAAAATGCAGTTTAGGGAAAATCCCAAAATTGTTTTTTTAAACAAATAATCTTTCATTATCCAAAAACAGTCATAAAAACAATCGTATTTTAAAAATTTTGTAATATCTTTAAAATACCTGACCGCCAAGATTTTTTTATTTTCAAGCTTCAAGAGAAATGAACTGTGACATGAACCAAACATTTGGTGTTAAGTAAAATTTTCCTAAACTACATTTTTACAATTAATAATAATAATTTATTTTCCATATGAATTAGTACATATTACAGACAGATTTATGACATGTATAATTGGTGGTAAACAAAGGAAAAGGGAAACAAACTCAAAGCTAAGAACCACTTTATAGGAAAACGCCGAGGATCAAATGGTTTCGTGTAACTGGTGTTACATGAAACTCCTATTATTCCTAAGCGCGTTATTATTCACATTTGCTGAAATATCTGCTCCTATTGAAACCTAATTCAGTATACTTGAAAAAGTTGATTGGCTGGCCATCAACTTGGGTAGCAATGTTAGTCAAATTAGGTTAGGTGGTGTTCTTTACGTAAAATATTGACTAGATTTATATAGCTGACTGAGACACGCTTCACTAAGCTCGTGGGCACTTTGGTAGCAGGATTTTTTCAGATTTTTACGAATTTATTTGAAAACAAGTGATGGCCAAGAGAAGGGCCGTTTGTTTTCAAAGTGTACCTCTTTCATCTGCGATAATATTGAATTTTTAAATTTTCCAGAAGATTGGAGATAAAAAAAACGTATTTACAAGCTGCACCTATGACAAAATAAAAATCCCTGTGTCTGACGGTTATCAGAAGGAGTGAATATATTGGAAAAAGGCAATTCTTCTTACAAAAATGTGCTAAAAACACGTGATGAAGGGTGTGTGCGATGTTTTGGTTAAAAGAAAGACGAATGTTGAGTGTTTCGAGTGGTAAAAAATAGAACTGAGAAATTACAGTATTTTCACTGTTGAAGGGCCGTATCTCGGAAAGTATTTGAGAGCGCCGCGTTTTGACTTAGGATTCTTGTTCAGGAGGTAAGAATTCCTAAATATTGCGCGATGTCATGTCTCATATTGCACGAGGCTAAATATCGGCTATTGACCTTTTATTTAAATAAGTCAGCGAATCAAGCAACATTTATTTCAAGTTATCAAGTGTTGTTATTTTAGATTGTTTTCCATCCAGAAAAAGAACTGTTGGCCTCTGCTTCTTATGACAACACCATTAAACTTTTCCGAGACGATCCTAGTGAAGGAGACTGGATATGCTGTGGAACTCTAACAGGCCACAACTCCACAGTTTGGAGTATAAGTTTCAACTCGTCTGGTAATCAATTGGCCTCTTGTAGTGACGACAAATCTGTCAAAATATGGAAAGAATATCCACCTGGAAACCCAGAGGGGATCCCAACTGAAGATGGGGACTCTACTTGGAAGTGTGTCTGTACCCTATCTGGCTATCATGGCAGGACCGTCTATGATGTTAGCTGGTGTCACCTTACAGGGCTCATAGCTACAGGGTGTGGGGATGATGCTATTAGAATATTCAAGGAAGATATAGGGTGTGACCCTAATGCCCCTAGTTTCAGTTTAGTTTGTACTGTAGAGAGGGCTCATACAGAAGATGTGAATTGTGTAACATGGAATCCTGTGGTGGCTGGATTGTTAGCTACATGTAGTGATGATCGGGATATAAAAATATGGAACTTTCAGGAATAGGTAGTTGGCATGGGAAAGATATCCTTTTACTTAGTCAGTTAAATGAAAAGAAAAGACTTGGATTTTGAATGAATTCACTGTGAGATCTGTTTTAAAGAAGAGAGTAAATGTACAAATACAGATCAAACCTTCATGAAAATGGGTAATGTGACCTAGATGAAATATTCTCGACTAATAAATATACATTTTTATTAGCACAAATATTAATAACTATTCCTTATTAGTGAATCACTAGGTAATTCACAACAACAAATATAAAAAATTCATGAAAAATATACTTTCTTTTATAACGTTTTAGGATACACTTGATTTCTAGGGAAACCACCTTGAAAATAGTTTCATCCGATATCAAATGAAAATTGTTTTTTATCAAATCAAATTTTATACTCTAAAAATTTTTTGGGTACATAAAAAATACTAAAAACTATTCATTACACTTTAAAATGGCAATTTCATTTATTTGATACAAAAAAAAAACACAAACTCCAATTTTCATTAGAATCTGGCAATGAATCTAACACTTTACAGATAGCTCTAGGAATATTTTGGTGTCAATTTTCTCAGAAAAAAGGCTGTGACAGACAAATGGACAAGTGAGTGATATAGGGGTTCCTAAAATGAAAAATGGACCACCAATTATCCAGAGGATATAACTTGTTTTTTTAATTCATTTCAAATCTTTACTTGAACAAAAATGATGAAAATATGAAATTCTATGTACAATGTAATTATTTTTTAGCTTCAAAGTTTATGTACAGCTTCAGGCCAAGGAAAATGTCCAAAGTTGAGAAAATAATGAACACTATATAAAAAAATATTTTTTTCTGATGATGCATGCGTTATCATCTCTAAGCAATTTACTTTTGGTAATTTTTTATCTATGTTTAGATTATCACCCACAAAAATAATATGTAATGGTTTGAATCATAAAAAATCTGATTCTGAGTTGACTGTATGCTTTTGTTTATTATCTAGTGGAATCACTGCCACCGACATGAGGCTCATTTCCGATATTTTGTTTGGAATTAAAGAAAGAAAGTTATTGGAAAAATTGTTGAGAATCAAATTTTGAGCCCTAATACCAAATTTCAAACAAAACTCACATTTTTTGGTTTTTCAGTGTTTTTTGGCCACACACAGTTACAATTTTGGTTTTCAATTTAACTGTTCACTGCACAATTTCTCTGAGCTGACTCCTATCCTGTGCGGCTTATTTTGGGGCGATATGAATATTTATGTTCGGAACAGTTAACAAATACCAAATTACAGAAAAAAAAACTGTTTTTGTTCCCAAGGAAGATAACGTACAAAAACATTTTTAGAAAAAAAAACAATCTCAAAATATAAATATAAAATAAAGAGAAAACTCAAAGCTGAAAAGATATAACTAAAAAACTAGTATGATCAGTAATGTTTTAAGAAGGGTCAACTGCTGAATTTTCCCCAGCTAAAACATAAATGTACATTTAGAGCAGTGAGCCATAAGAAAGTACATATACGTTTGGAGCAGTGAAAATTCCATGGAAACAAAATCTATGATTAACAATGGTAAAATGTTTCTGCATTTATGGGAAAAAATCGAAGTAATAAGGTTATTTGGTGATGGGCTTTCAATTTCTAGTAACAGAGAAGTATCCGTAGAATTTAACCGAAGACAACCTATACGAGTTGCAATTAGTCATGGAACTGCAGCCGCCATAAATGTTCTTTTCAATGAAACTGGCAGTGTCATTAAAAGATCTCAGAATGATGCAACTTCCTCGAATATATCCGCATCCTGAAGATAATGTAACTTATCTGCAAATCAAGCGAATACGAGATTAAGCGTCTCAACTGAATTTCAACAACAAGAAAATTAGAAGATGTTTTAGTCGTCATAAAATCAAGCTTCATAAACCAAAATGTCTACATAATTTGAAAGGTGATGAAAATAAAAAGTTAGCCCAATAACAATAGCTATTGGGCAACGGGAAATTTTTTAGGAAGGATTTTTCTTAATAAATTTTATTTGTTGAAGAGACTATATTATATAGTATTTTCTCAAAACTGTAGATACTTGGCTACAGAAAATCCTCATAGGGTTATTAATTGTAAAGACCAGTATTCAGAGAAAGTTAACTTATGGTGTGGAATTTTATAAGCCCAAATAGATGGCTTGTTTTTCTTTAATTAACTTGTTAAATGCTAAGCATTTAGTTACTTAGTTACTACTTTTTTTGTAGGGAATTGATTGAACATCTTCCTTTTCATGTCCAAGAGATGTTTTTCCATCTAGGTGGTGCGTCAATCCATAATTCCAGAATTGTTTGTCAGTGGTTGAACGAACATTTTCCAATGCGATGGATAGAAAAAAATTGTCTTTTTGAACTCTGGCCTCCTAGGTTTCCCAATATTACACCATCAGATATTTGTTTTGGGAACAGCGAAGAATAAATTTTACAAAACAAGGCTCAGAAATCGATAAGAACTTTGTAATGAAATAGAACCAAACTGTTGCAAAATCACCAGAGCTGAGAAGAGTAGCCAGTCATAATTCCAAAAGAATTGAGTATTAGTTGAGAGAGGCTACATCTGTTAAATAATTAATAATTTTATTTATGTGTAATGAGTTTCGACTACCTACTTTAAACCGTTATTTTTTACTTATTTCAATTACCAAAATATAATTGTTTTCTTTTCACCTTATATGTAGGGTAGGTTCGCCAGTAGTGGGCCTTTTTTGTTAAACTTTAACTTACACCTTTAATTGCAAACAGCTCTTTCAAGTTAATTAAAAAAATCTTATGTTAGCGTGTAGCACTCAAATTCAGTTTTTAAAGGGAGAAGAAAAAGAAAGTTTGAATTTGAAGAGGTTTTCTGTCTAATTTTTTTTCTTATAAATTGAGCACTTGTGCCAGTAGTCGGCCGTTAATATTTTACTAGTCAGCCAGGCGTGGACCAGTAGTCGGCCCTGGTAGTTTTGGCGATAAATCACCAGGTCTGTACAGAAGTATTTCGCCACACGTCAACTGCGGTTTACTTATTCATGAAAATTATTACGAACAAGTATCCAAGTGTAGATAATTAATAATGACAGTGAAAATAAAAAATTAAAAAAAGCTTAGAAAAAATAAAACAAATAACTAATTTCTTCAGCAAAAATTCTTACAAAACCATAAGCAAAGAAAATAATATTACTGTCTTGTAGGTGAATTGTGCCCGTGATACAAACAATATATAAAATATTAGTTTTTTAATAAAACTCCTTAATAAAAAATGCAAACAATAAAACCTTTATAATAATAAAATTAAACAAAACGATGAAATAAAAATAAAAAACTTTTTGAACTGATATTGATTAGGTATATGATATATAATACTGATAATTTGTCTGGGTTTCCCTTCTTTAAATGACGTTTTTATTTTTTGGACAGTTTGAATCAATTCTTGTTTTTTAACTGGAAACCCACATTTAGCTAAATTGTTTATCCATTTAAACAATTTATTTTCGTTCTCTCGACTTAAAATCGGATCTGGGCCCATTTTACGCGGCTTGTTGGCAACTCGGCCCTCGATCCGATCCTGTAGTGTTGTACACGGAATCCCATGGTTCCGACAGGATTTGCGAATTTTAGCGCCATTTCTTACAGCTTTGAGCGCTCTTTGCAAATTTTCTTCCGTATATTGATTAAACTTTCGTATTTGCTGGTTTTTCACTATCTAAAAGCTGAAATTTCAAATTTTAACCGAAAAAATGAAACTTAAACCAGTTTAAAATGTTACGGCCGACTACTGGAGAACTCAGCGATTGATGTCTATTCCAGTAGTCGGCCATTCAATTCTATCCGCTGTCACCTTTTTATTTTTAAAAATCCTCACGGCCGACTACTGGTGTAGATAATCAGCTCATTTCATACTGTATAATGATGACGGAAATGAATTGATACCTGAATGGACAAGTGTGAAAGGGACAGAAACAAAATATAGCTCATATTCCAGTAGTCGGCCGGGGTGGCCGGCTTCTGGCTACTCTGACAAATCTTTATGCTAGTGACCGGCCACCCTGTTTTCAAGAAAAAATTATTGAAATATGGCTGTACGAACGAAACAATAACATTTTTTTAAAGTATTTTCCACCATCTAAACACACCAAAATACATTCAATAGTTATGTGTGAATTTAAATTCTCCTCCAAACACTTTGCTCTAGATCTTGAATCAAGATTACTAACTACTTCAAACACTGGACTAGTGAACACTGTTAACTTTGAGCGGGAATCACAGGGATAAGGAAGGGTTTGTTGAAAAGAGAAGCTGATAGTTTTATTTCAGATAGGCAACAAATGATTTTTAAGTATACTAGCATCTCAAAATTCGCACGTATTTCAAAATATAAAATAAAGTAGATTCTGGTCGACTACTGGAGAGGGGCCGGCTAACTGGCGAACCTTCCCTATTTTTTTGTCAAATCGAGACTTCTGTTCAATTTAATTTTTTCCATTTCCATGGCATCTTATTGAATTGAAAACATTGCCGAAAAATATTGAAAAAACTAAAAAAACAAATTTTATTTTCCATTGGGACACATAATTAAATCCTCTACAACTTTTTCGACATCTTCAACACCAAGCAAAATATCGGGAATGGACCCCATTTGGGGGCGGCTGATGTCTCAGTTTGTTACTTCAAATTTAAGTTGTTTGTCTCGAAATGTACACATTGGTGCCGGAGCTCAAATCCGAATTTCAAAAAATTACAATATCAGGGTGTCTTCATTTTAAACGAGACACTGTATATCTCTTCAAAATAATTGTCTGCAAACTCTATAAAGTATTAATAACTCATTGTATGATTGGATCTGTCTTTCTCATAAATGTATTTTATGAATTCAGCCAATGTGAACTTGACAGTATCCCTTGTAGGGTGCTTATTGGAAGTGGTTTAGGCTATCCTAAGCGGTTTCTTACTCATCTTTTGAAACTTGCGAGTCAATCTTAAAATGCGCATTTACAGGGGGAAATGAAGGAATACTTTTTTGTAGATATCAACATTTCCTACTTAAAATGTCATATGCCATTTTCATGAAAAATGGGTATCCAAGATATAAATAGAAATACTACTAAAATTGACACTATATGGCGGAGTTTGAGGAATAGAACGCCACTGATTTGCTTCACGTTTTTCGAAAATGAGATATGATATTGAATCTCAATGCAATATTGCATAGAAGCATGGTCTAAAGATATATAGTCAGTCAACCGTACGGTCATTGGATAAGGTGGGGCCCATCAGCAGATGGCATTAATCCCTTGGTGCTCAAGAAAATTAGATATCGGATGTCCGAGTGAAATGGAACATTTTTCCATGCCGTCTTTCTAAAAAGAAATGGAAGTTTAGTTTTGAACAGTTTCCTTGAAAATTATTTAGAGGGCGCTCGCGGATTGCGTCCAATGTTTTTTCCACAGACATGACTGACCCATATATTTAATAACTACGACTATTGATAACTGGCCATAAGAGCAATGCAATGAAAGTTAAGTCGGGTTATATATGTCTTTCCTTGTCATATTAGCAGCGCATAGTTATGGCAACCGAACATCAACCAATACATGTCACGCCTCCAATTTCGCGCAAGCGCATCAATTCAAGCGATGGGCATGCTTCATTTGTTTTAGCTTCGCATTTGCTGTCTTTATTATCAATATTGGTACTTAATACATATATGGACTGACCTCAGAGCAATAAAAAACATAGAGATGCCATGCCTATACCAACACAATACTTGTTTTGATGCCGACATCGACCTATCCTTATCTGTTCAATTTATGGGCGAGGGGAGTGGCGGGTGGTGAGACGTTATGCACAGTTTGTTTACATTTCAGAGCAGCGGGTCTTAAGACAGTGGCGGCTGGCATAATTAATAACCAAAGGGGTATTATACAAGATGTTTATAAATCAATTTAGTTAAAAATATTTCCTGTTCAAACAGTTCGTTTGATTTCTTAGAAGTTGCTCTGAGGTCCGATTCTATTCAAAGCGGTATGTAGGGGTTTTGTCGAAGAGTCATACAAATTTTGTGATTTATTGTCAGACCCTTAGGGTTTGTGGGATCGAACATTAGGTATTTTTGGTTAGAATTTGAGATTGCGGTTGAGAATGAGGTTTGAAATTTATTGTGTGATTCTATTCAAAATTGGTATCTAGGGGTGTACATGTGTTCTGACATGATTTTTGTCAATAATTCATGCCGATTTAATGAATGACTAAAAGAATTAAATTAATATTAAAGGAAAAACTTTTCAAAGATTTTACTAAAACGAGAAAATGTTTTTCACATGTGTGCAGTAGGTCATTCATGTGAACAACACATTTAAAATCTTACTGCTAATGTTTTTACTTTGAATACTAAATAGGTATTCTTGACGCTCAAATGTTGTATCTGTTACTACAGAATAACGACAAACACATCTGAAAAAATATTTTCCTTTTGGTTGAGCTTTAGTCATTTAAAAAAACAGGTAATATAATAATAATAATAGGATTTTTATTTGCAAAGGTCATTTGAGTTGCATACACGCAATATTCAATAATAAATTATAGTTGTCAGTCTTTTTTCCTCAATATTTTTTTATATATGTCAAATGATGAAATAATAGAGACATAGTTTAAAATACTTTATTTATAAAAGGGTGAACAAAAATGTATACAAAAAACATCATTGATTTTTAAACAAAATTGTTTTTGTGAGTATAGATCGTACTCTACTTTCTCGACTATTTTCCAATATGCTAGTTTCATGGTGAATTCTCAGTTCGAAATATTTTTCTAATATTAATTTTGAAAGTTGATAACTGTGGTTACTTAGGGTTCTATCAAAAAATGATCATTAAAAAACATCAAAAACGCTACTTTTCATATTTTGGAATGTTTCAATGATAAGTTTATGTTTCAAATTACCTAGTTTCACAGAAAATATGTCGGAACTATTCTTTAATACCCTCAAACTTTTTCTCCTTCCTTGCAGATGTTTATGACAAATTGGAAGCTTTCACCATAACACCATAGCTTTTTCTTTTCTGTAAACTAGATATGGCTTCACTGATTTCTAATAAATTTAAACAGTGAGAACATTTAACAATTTTTTTATTTTCTTCAACAACCCGCTATATAAGCCACAACATCATCCACATATAATGTTAAGTCCCACACATTTGATGCAATGTAATCATGATCATCTGTTTTGATACAATCTCTAATTTTGTCATCAACATTATCTTCCTCATTTCTGACCACACGATGAACTAGAGCAATGTAAAATATTTGTCGAGTCCAGAGCTACTGCATTGCACAGTTGCTTCCCTTTATTTCACTGTGGATTAGTAGTCTTTTCATAATACTACCAAACTGGCGGCAGTTGGATTATTGTTGTATCCTCCCTTAGCTCTGACACAACTGAAAAATATCTCCAGATGGTCTTGGGACAATTTATATGTCAGGATATACTTCAACTGTTTTTTTTCTATTACTCTCTCCTCATATAATTGCTTCAGACTTTCTACACAAATGAGAAATCCCAAAAAACCAGTTTTTCTTCTTGAATACAAAACAGGAATATTTTCATTTCCAATTGTCAATTTTTTAATATAATCACTGCAGTGATTCATATAATCAAAATAATCAGTTTTTGTTTGGAGAAAGCGGTTTCTCATAAGGCTTCTTGGTGAATCTACTTCTTGAATTGAAAATATCAAATAAATTATTAAAAGTTCTACAAAAATATGAAGTAGGTTCTGAAAATGAAAACTCTTCCAATTTGAGGTCCAAATTTAAATAATCTAAGGCAACTGCCACACTGTTGCTCAGTGTCTGTACAGCAAGTTTCACTTTCATTTTTTCTTTTATCCATGCAATATGTCTGTTTCTGAGTTTTGTAGCTAGGTGAAGACCCTCTGTTTCCTGAATTTCACCCAGTTTCTTTATAAAATCCCATTTGATTGGTTTTCCATAAATTAATTTCATTTTTTCTATTTTTCTTACATTAAGAACTTGTTTGGAACCAAAAGCGTTTCTGACTAATTTTATCATGTGACTGGGATCAGGAAACACATAAACTTTTTCACTGGTTTCGGGATGAATAAAATAAGGCTTTAAATTTGAGGGAGTAAGACTGGCACCCAACATTTTGGCTACTGTAAAATTTGTTGGGGTTCCATCAAATGTAATGGAAGTTACAATAACACCACTTTCGTTAATGAATTTAAGGCAGTTTCAAGAGTAGATTTGCCTTTTCAGTTCCAGCAAGCCCGTAACAAAAAAGTAACCCACTGGAATTTTCCATGATGCATTCAAGGCAACAAGCATAAATACTAATGCCTCCTTTGCTTCTTCCAAATGGTCTGATTCAAGGTTCGTGCCAAAATCCACATATCCATGAAATTTGTTTCCATCCCATTCAACTCGTTTTCTGATTGCCATCTCATCAAATACAAGATTGCACAATATTTTATTTCCTTTGGAGGAAGCATCACCTGCTTTAAGCTTCAAAGCATTCAGAGCTTCTTGAGAAAATCCTGGAGTACCATCAATTGTCTTATACCACTTCGAAAGTGTTCTCACATGGGGAAGGCTTTTGAAGAATGTTTGTTGAACATAATTATATCGATTTGGTTGAATAAAATTCAAGGTAAGTGCAAATTGTCTTAGTTCAGGTGAATACTTCTGTTTCCCAGGTCTCTTGAGCATCCGGTTAAATAATTCTTTTGCAGTTCCAGATAAAGATGCCTATAAAATGAACGTGATCAAAATGTTAATCAAATAGATTTAATACCACAAAACTTACATTTAGAGTGCACTCTGCATTCTCTGATATCATATTATGCTCCCTGAGATGCTGTGTCAATGATTTGAGTGTTTTTATTTTGTATTTCATCCTTCTATTACTTTGCTGGAGTTGTCCCAATTTTGTTCCTTTGCCTTGATAGGTTTTTCGGGCTATTTGCAAACACTGACTTCTCTTCTTGACATCTTCCATATCATCACTCTCTAAATCACCAAAATAACGAATATTTCTGAAAATAAATATGGATTTGAAAATTTGACAATTGATATTTTGAAGTGCTTTAAATATTGAAATTTTTATTGATTGAACATATGAAAAAAAAAATTACAGCTCCACTTTTTTTAAAATGAAATAAAACAAAGAAGGTCTCTGGAAAAATGAACTACATGTCTCCTAAAAATTCTGAGTTCAAATCCCAAAATTCTGTTTTCAAAATTCGCTTGAAAATATTTTTTTTCATTCACTTGTCAATTATTCATATACAGTGCCAAGAGAATACATGTCATATAGTAATTGTTTCAATTATTGATTTTGCCATTGCAATAGTTTTGCTTGAAAAGAAGATGCCGAACGCATAAACAAAATGAATCACGCATTTGTTACCTGTCAATAATTGACTCTTTTCCAACAAAAAATTAAACATTTTCCTAATTTTTCGATCTAATTTCAAATGACAGGTCTACCAAATTGGGTGATTCATTTTATATGTGTCATTTGGCATAATTTTTTATGCAAAAACTATTGTTAAAGGCAAATTTTAGTCAAATCAATAACCGATAAAATTCCCATTTGATGCACTCTCTTGGTCACAATGTATGAAAATTGAGATTTAAATTTTTCCGCTGATTTATGTGAAACTTGAATAGGAAATAATTTTCTTTGATCTAGTGATTCCACAGACAATATAAAATGAACTCATGAAAATTGAAATACTCTATACAGATTTATGTATGAATCAGCTGAAAAAGTTAAAGAATATACAAAATCATCAAAGGAACAAATAGGCCAAACGAATACTTGTTTTATCAATATAACTTATTATACTTACCTTTTTCAAAATAGATTCATCATTAACCTTCTTTTCTAGGATTGATATCACTTGTTGTGTGTGTTGTACTGACAGATGAACTCGGTATACTGAAAGTTTCCTGAGTATCTGTACTTTCATCATCACTTTTGCCCTTTCCCTTAGATAAAGCACTAGAAAAATATTTCATTACAGTAAAGAATTGCTTTTATTGTAAGTTTCACCACCTCTCAAGCAAGGAGACATTGGGCGGGTGTTTTCTATTTCCAAGAGTTTACCAGATGCTAGAGGTTGATGTTTTGAATCTGAAATCAAAATTGAAAGATCAAGGCATGAGTTTTCGGGTAGTCAAAATCAAGACATTTATATTGAGAGTCTTCAACTATTGTTCCAATGGCCACCGGAAAACAAACTTTTATAAAATACATAAAAAATTGGGTTGAATGCCATAGGTTTCCAAGTTCTGGTTGTCTGAAATGTATATGTCACTTTCAACAAAATCCAAGTTTCTTGCAATATTTTAAAACAAATGTGCATTTTGAAAAAAATAAATATTTGAAATATGGACAAAAAAGGTTCCTTCCTAAACTTTCATCGGGAAAGTGATGCTGGTTCCATATCCAGAGATAATTTTTGATCACATTGGAAAGGAGAATTATGAAATTATAATGTGATATGGGGCCAACGCTAATTGCTATAATACTGGTAAAAGTAAGATGCCTCAAAACACTGGTTATTTAGTTATATGTGGAAGCACATTGTAATCGTTTCCAATTAAAAATTTAGTATTAGATTGAAGTATTGGTTGGATGTTAATGGTTGCCAGGTTAAGAGGTTGCCAAAGTATCAAAAAACAATATTGAATCAGTGATTTCACCAGGTTTTGAGACATTTGGTAAAGAGGATTAATATTGCTTTCTAGGCAGAATTCATCCCACCAAGGAAATATAAAAGCATTATAATATATGAGCACCTTTTCCGAGGGTTCATTTTTTCAGTATATTTTGTATTTCTGTCAATGCTTTGGTGCAGTTGAAGTAATGATAAAGTTTCAACATCATCAATCTCGAAGCAGTTAGAGTTGTAGAAAATGACTGATCACCAGCATTGGTACCTAAAACCTTTTGTTGTGTCCATTCCTCAGAAGTTAACGCTTGGGCAGTTAAAGGGATGATGATAAAATTTCAACATCTTCAAATTCAGATGCACAGGTTGAAAATGACTGTTCTTTTGCATCAATTTCTCCCAATTCAACACTAAAAAAAAATTTGAAATTTAATGTTCGCGATACATATCTTCACAGAGGTTATCATTCTAAAGCAGAATGTGACAGAGAACATTTCAAGAACAAGGAAAAATATATAAAACTAAAACTAACTTTTTTGAGATAAGATTTATTAATAGTTTTTCAAATATATTAAAATGTATATATTTATAAAACTTTTTTTTGTTTGTGTCACTTTTCCAAAGGGAAAAAAACTTCCAAAGTCCCCGATTTAGATAGTAGATTCTTATTACCTTCTAGACAGATCAGGTTTTCATCACAGACTCGCCTTGAAGTTGACTGGGTCATCCATGTCGATAATATTCATCTCACAAGTTGGAATGCATGCTTTGATAGAACTGTTCTACTTCCCAAAGGCGAATGACAGTGAGGCAAAATGGGACTAACATATAACTGGAAACTTCCTTTTCAAGTTGTTCCTATTTAGCATGAGTGCATTACACCATGATTCAGCAACAAAACACATTAGACGAATCCTAATGAAAAATTCAATTATATATGCAAAACGTTAAATAAAATGTATAAAATAGGATTTGGATGCCTGTTACAGTTTAGTTTGAAAGTATTCGTGTCAACATGAAAAATATCCAATATCCCAAGTTCATATTCAATTTCGAAAATGCCCAAATTACTGTACAGTGGTAACTTTCAGCATAGATTACATGCATTGACCATTATTCAATATTTGATGACATCGATTCTGGATCCTTTCGACGTCTCAACATACCCAACCACCAACCATAATAAATAATCCTGGTGACGACTATGGTTGAAACAGAACGTCTTAGGTTGAAACTTACCTGTGGAATGTTTTGTCACAGCCTAGAAACTGCTAGAGTCCACAAACCTCACAAATTTTCACCATTTTAGATCGAAAATACTTATCCTAAATATCGTAATAGTCTTAATTCTTGAAAAAAGGCAAAGGAAAGATTCTGAACTTTACAAACAACACAGATGCAAACAATAAACAAACAAGTTGTTTTGAATCGTCACACTACAAACGAAGAATGACTTATCTCAATCCGAATGAAACAAGCGGGCACATACGAAATTGTTCGAGTGAATCCGGACATAACTTGGTCCAAGTCCTATGAATGTTTACAAACAAACCTATGTTGGATTCAAGACAAGGATGTAAAAGCCCCCTCTATGTTTTTTATTGCTCTGAGGGACTGACCATATATCTTTAGACAATAATAGAAGTATATTTTTTTCGGAAACAATTAAACCTACAATTTCCTACTTCCAGCTCCGATTTTCAACATCTAGTCGCCGTGGGAGATAGAGGTCGACCACGTGACTAGTCAAGTAAATGTGAGTAATTGTACAGCCGTTCAACGTGAGACAATCCAGTTTACGCCCATCGAAGTCACAGAATAACTCTGTGGTGAAGTGGATCCTCGTTTATTGCCATATTATCCGTTAGTAGATAGGCCAAAAAACAAGCTACTTCCGGCTCAACCGGTGGCAATTAGGCAATCCATACCATAGACAAATTAAAAAAAAATTTAGTTTCTCTATGATCCATACCACGTGACCCAATATGGCGGTTGTTGGCACACAAACCGATAATCGCCATAAGAATATCATTGTCAGTGTGTACCTTTGGCTTGTAAAAGTGTATTTTTGGTTATTTTCGGAGCTTTTGTGTTGTTAATTAATAATATTCAGATGGAGAGTGATTACCTGAAGACACTATTGTTGAAAAGCAGAGGCTTTGGTGAACGGTATGCTTGAAAATACCAGTGTTGCCGATCTGCGTGTAATTACACGATTTTCGGGTATTTTCCTGCTTTGCGTGTATTCTTGTGGGTATTTTAATTTTGCGGGTAAAATTCGGGTATTTCCTTCCATTTTCATCTCATGTAATTATTTACTGTTTTCATATTTTCAAAGTCTGTGTATATGTTTTAACTTTTGTGTGTTGTTTCTATGGAGATAAATAAATATATATATATATATATATATATATATATATATATATAAATTTTGTTAGGGGAGAATTACTTGTTTTATTTATGTTTGAACAATAAATATTTTACTGCAATGTTTCTGTCCCTTTTAACATTTAATCCCCCTGAAGAATAACTCAATTTCTAATTTTAGTCTTCACACAGAAGATTTTTTATAGTAATTGGCGCCGAACGAAAGATTATCCGCCCACCCTCAATTGAAAGTTGCCTGAAAACGACTCTGTTACTATGCATTGATTGCATTTTGTTGCCATTCATATTCTAGAATAACTGATATCGATGTTTTAGTATTGACAGGTATGCCAATAGTACCGATTAGTTCTTCCAGAATGAAAATAATGGCCAATAAAACGCAGGTCATCTCGATTGTTCCGACTGATCGTTCTTAAGTTTTTAACAACCACCGCCAGAGCTAAGGAAACCTTAGATCATATATGCTATGATATATGATCTAAGGAGAAAACGTATAACCGAAGCGCTTCAAAATTGTAAGCGGGTAAAATGCGGGTATTTTGAAATTCCCGCGGGTAAAATCGGGTATTTTGGGTCAAAGTAGCGTGCACTTTGTTGATTTGTCATTGGCAACACTGGAAAATACATCCCCATCTTTTGTTTACATTTTTATCAATGTATTTGTTACAGGTATGAAATGAAGTTGAGGATTGATCAGTGATTTAGATCCTTTTTACACTGAATATTTCTGAACTGAATTGTTCAATTGTTGGTGCTCCTCCTGTTACGAATATGGATATTATTTCGTATTTGCTTTTTACTCAGCTTTCCCAAATGCAGATGAAGCCCTATACAAGTTTAGAATCCATACATACTTTGAATCTGGCTTCGTCGTGAAGGTGAGAACAAAAATTCAGAATCATTTATATATTTTAGTTAGTCTAGTATGTTTTTTCCTAGGCAGCAGGTTTTTTCTAATGGGTACATGTACAGTTGCAAATCTTGAGTATCGAAGTGAATTATTATAAATTAGGAATAAAAAAGAAGCAATTTATAACTTCTGATCTGTTCTATTATGTTTATTGCCACATTTGTTCATTATAAGAGACATTGATTTGATATTTAAGAATATTACTTCTCAACTTTCATAATAATTCTTTCTAATCGACATAACTTTTTTTCAGGTCAAGTATTCACAAAAGGCAAATTAAAAACCTTCAGATGTTTGGTACATAATTGAAAAAGATGAAAGCATTTGTACTGCTCACTGTACTTGGTCGGAAACAGTGAAGTAGGTGGTCATATTGGTGCTATATTAGAGGCAATGTCACGCACATATTTGGAAGCTGTGTGGCCAATGCCATCCAGTCAAAAAATTTATTGGACGACTTGCCTCTTGCTCAGTTGTTCTAAAAAATAAAATGTTTCAAATGAATATATATAAATAAATGTTTGTTTATTTATTGTTTTACTGATTCAGTTGATTACTCCTAGTTTAATACCAATTATAAAAAAATTACACAATATTGATATTTGCATCTAGTACAATTTCGATAAATATCACGATATATCCAATTTTTACTGTTAATAAATTACAATACCCTTTGAAGGTTGTAGACGATTTGTAACTTGATTTCGTCTCGACGTCTATCGTCTTAATATTCTTGAAAAGGTTTTCACGCATGTTTGAATGTTTGTATCTGCAATCGTCCTGAATACAGTATTCACATTCAAAACATCGTGTAAACCTTTTCAAATACATTAAGATGATGGACATCCGAAACGAGAGTAATCAAATATAACACCCTTCACAAGACTTGATCGAGGCTTTCGATAATTGCCTGAAATATCTAAAAAGGGAAGGTTGAGATTGAAACACATATTTCTAAATATTTTCATTTATTGAGTCACCAGAATCCTAAAGAAAATTTGTATTCCAGTAATTCAATAACACTACCTATAAGAATGTTTTTTGAGGAGGTAGGTACATATATATGAACATTCATTTGGAGTTTTCTCCTTTGAAGTGGAAAATATATCAATTATATATATATATGAACTTTATTTGAAATGGGACCTCCTAATGTACAATAGTTCAGATATATACAAGTAGGCAAAATCATACAAGTAATCGTAGGAACAAATCAAATCACAAAAGTCTGAAGTTATAGGTAGGTATCCATGACGGAATGAAGGATGTTATCACGAATGTGCACCCAGGGTATGTCTGCTGCAGCCTCTCTGATACTTGATTTTCGAATCCGTAAGATCTTCTAGGTTGATTGCAGCTAACATAGAGCTCTTTCCTCCTGATAAGTCATTTTAACTGGTCAAAAACTTATGATTTGATACTGTAGACACCGAGTGAAACCCGACTCTATCCCTGTCGTGACGGGACCCACAGTTAACTACAATGCAAATAAAGGGCATTTTTCTTCAGTTGAAGCACGAACTATAATCCTAAATTGAAAAAACTACTCAAATTCGCACAGAAAATCACAAAATAAACACTTTTACCACTATGGTCGCTTATGACGAATTACAATGTGTGCCAACAGCCGCCATATTGCTTTCGTTTTGACAGGTCGATGGATTGCCTAATAACTATTTTTGCGAATAAAAGTTGAAATGCGGTTTTTGCTGAAAATAATGGATAGGTCATTGGTAGTCGTTCAATGAAAGGGAACGTGATAAATTATAGCTCATATTCGCAAAAATAACGCGATATCATGCAATACTGCATATGACTGAAAAACAAACTTGTATCCCATTTTTGAAAAAACTAGAGCACATCAGTGGCGTTTTATTTCTCGGATTCTTTTATATAGAATCATTTTTCGTCTTGTTTCAATTTTATTTTTAGATACTGATTTTTTAGGAAAATGACATCCTTGAATAATTTTTAAATCTGCAAACTTACTTTATTTCTGAAAAATGCATATTTTAGAAGTTATTCGAAAAAAACATTGGAAAGTGACATAATCGGCTGGCCTGGACCAGACAACCCAGTGACAATATGTTTGTCTATATTCATGCTTACTCCCACAATATAAGTATTAGGATATACGATGACGAAGGGTATCCTACGGTGGCAGCTTAACCTAGAAATGGAAAATAAACATTATTTTATTGTAGACAGGAGGTCATGTTTGTTCAATGAACCTTCATTCAACTCGACTTATAATTTACAAAAAGAAAAACCACTAGGAAGAGGCAGGAGTTCACCCCAAATTACAATAGAATACATTTTTTTCCACTGGGGTGTATGAATAAAACGCAGCTATTAACTAATGACAGTTGACTTGACAAATATGCCGACTTCACATAACAACTTTTCGCGTTCCAGCTTATTGCGTCTTTTTTTATTGTCTGCTGAATACAAAAAATGATTTCAGACGTGAAAAAAAGGCAATATTACAATTAAGTTGTCCCTCGGTAGGTATCCAAACCTAACTGAGATTGGATTGCATTCATTCTATTTGGATAGCAAGTGAGGCTGGTTTGTGTATTATTTTTTACGCACGTGCAATACAGGTTGGAAGCCGTTAAGCTTGGTAAAATTGGTGTCGCTAAACCTGAGAGAGACTAATTTGAACAGAGCAATATTTGATTTTTCGTTTGACAACAGCAAGTTGCTACAAATCAAATGAAGCAGGCTTTATTTGCCCCCCAATTTTCAGGGAGCAGAAAAATCAAATTAAAATGACCAGAAGGTGGCCATAAAAAAATGGAAGAAGTTATCCCTATTAATATTTAAATAATCAATATGATATATATGCCAACTCGCATTTTTATTTGGTTCGAAATGGTGGTAAGATTATCTTATAAATATAAGAATAGAATATCAAAAAATAAATAATATGATGTACCGAACCTTAATTTTCTTTGTTTAAACAAAATACCTATTCGAAATTACTAAAATGATGGCCCCTTTATTGATAAAGGTAACAATATCAAAAGTACATGGGAAGCTTCGAAGTTTTTGCTTATGAAAAGATGTACTACATCATGTTCAGGTTCATCGAGAACATCAGATCATCAATTACATGAAATACAACTTTAAATTCGACAAAATGAGCCATGTTTTCTAAAATATATTTGTTGTAAAAAGAATTATTAACCTTGATCTCATAACCGCTCAAATGATAATCTCCATCAAAATGAGCAATACCCCAAGGCGGTTGAAAAATCAAGATGTGGGGACCAAATTGTTGGATATTCACCAAGTTGATACATGTAAAAAAGTGCCTAATGTCTACCGCCCATACTGTTTTTTAACCGACGAAACCAAAAAGGAGGAGGTTCTCTATTCGACACGTATTTTTTTTTTCCATCATATTTTTTTATGTATGATCAAGCAAAACTTTTTACTGAGGCGTCCGATTCCGATAATTCTTTTTTCAGTGGATAAGGTGTACCTCGAATTTGGTCTCATTTGAATTTAAAAGATGAAATCCACCCCTAAGGGTAGCGAAATGAAGGATATTGATCACTCACCCTCTGAATTCTGGTCCGTTAACCGATTCTATCAGGCATAACTTTGTACTGGGTTCTTCGATTTGGATAATTGATTTTTCACTAGTGAACATTGGCATACACATACGTAGTTGACAATGACAGATCGCTACTGACATTATTCTTGTTTCACATCCGTCAAAATCAGTATATTTTATGAGAGGATGGAATGATATACGAAGTAATGAAATAAACTAACCAGAACAACGAAAATAATTTATATTACAACAAATAGTAAAAGTAGATAATCATATTATTTAACTGGTAATAGTTGAAGTAAGTAATCAAAAAACAAGTAGATAGTAATTGGTAGATTTTAGCCACAAAAAATTGAAAAATAAAAACTTTTTAACAAAAAATTAAACCGACGAAATACGGAACTGAAAGTAAAGAATAAAACTTTAACAAAATTAAACCGACGAAAATCAACTGAAAAGCAAAAATAAATAAACCTTCTTAGTCTAAATGATAAATTTAGCTCCTAAACTAATGTAAGTAACTGATTTTGAGTCGGTGCCAAACAAACTAGCAATTGAATTAGGTGAAGCGTAAAATGATGGCGGCGAGATGCACGGCTGCGTTTTGATGACTTCTTTCATAGTAATGATCTTCGATAATTGTTTGTTTGGCGCCGACTCAAATCAGTTACTGATAGTTAGACTCATATCATTAGACTAAGAAGGTTTATTTTATTTTGCTTATTGATTTCTCGTCGGAATTCTTTTAAAAGTTTATTATATATTCCGTCCTGTCAGAAATGAAGCCGTTGAAGTTGCAGTTTTAGGATATGTACACATGGATAGTCAACAATCTATCAGACAAGTAGCTAGAGCGTCTGGTGTATCATCTACTAGTGTTTATCGGATTTTGAAAGCCCACACATTCCATCCTTTCAAAATAAGGCTAGTTCATAAATTAAACGAAGATGATCCTGATCGTCGAGTTTTTTGAGGAGTTCAGCGATAAATTGACCAATAACCCAAACCTACTATACAATACATGTTTTTCAGACGAGAGTACTTTCATATTGACTAGTGAAGTAAATAGACATAATTGTCATTACTGGAGCGATGGGAATCCTCATTTGGTGATGGAAACACATTCAGAAACTCCACAAAAATTGAATGTTTGGGCCGGAATTCTTGGTATCATATTGTTGGACAATTCTTCATTGAAGGTAATCTAAATGGAGACACATCTATTACAAAAATGTGTAGATCATAATTACGCAAATTTTGGAAAATTTACTAGAAAATGAAATATCGTTTTAGCAGGATGGTGCACCCCCACATTTCGATGTTCGTGTGAGACAGTTTTTGGACGAACGTTTTCCAATGCGTTGGATCGGCAGAAGGGGGGTCCAGTGGAGTGGCCAGCTAGATCACCTAATCTCACACCGTTGGATTTCTTTCTGTGGGGACACCTGAAGTCGAGAGTTTACGCTACTAAGCCTACAAATCTAAAAGAGCTGCGACAGAGAATTGTTCGGGAATGCCGATCGCTGACCCCGGACATCTTGAATAATGTAAGGAAAGGATTCGAAAGTCGACTATATTATTGTGTAGAACTAGGTGGAGGTCATTTTGACCAATTTTTCTGTTAATTGTGTTCTCGAATTGATATTGTTTGTTGTTGATTTCCTCAATAAAAGATACGACAGAGAATTTTCAGTTTTTTCATAAATAAAACGAATGCGCCAATTTTGAAAAAAAAATTACAGAGGTATTAGAGAGGCTAGAAACCTTTCAAATTATGTATCACTCGACCCCCCATATGCCATTGAAAAAAATATGGGGGGTAGCTGCTAACCGCAAGGGGGTGAAGTTTCGGGTATGAATTGGACCCCCTAGAAACACAAATTGACATTTTCTTTGAAATTTTTGATGACACGTCCGTTTCTGACTTACAAGGGGGTCAAGTTTTAGCTGGAACGCCCTGTATCTATATAATCTTTGCCCTGAGTGACGAAATAGGAAGTTGGCAATCATCAGCGAATCAGAACATAGTACGCTGTACTCTTGCTTTTCTCATTTTCTATTGGCATATTCATATTTTTCTTAATTCTTCATTATTTGAATTGAAGTTAATAGTTATTTATTATATGAGTGTCTTATTAGCCATATAAATTACGAAAGAAAAGCAACACGAGAGTGCAGCTCGAGTGTCTGCTTTTCTCAAAAATCATAAGACACTAGTGTCTTATGAGCCATAAAACACATTATTGTTTTATCGACCTCATAAGACGTTTGTAAACAGAAGTATTATGATTTTATAATATGTCAGCTGTGGATAATATAAACACGAAAAAAAGCAACACGGGAGCGCACATTATTTTCCAATGGGAAACACGAATTATATAATTTTTTTCAGTTTTCCTGCAACAGTTCGGTTTTCGAAAATTAACTATCTAGTGGTTGTTTCTGGGATATTCAGTACTTTGTATATGTTAACCTTACCCTAAAGAGAAAATATTCAATTTTGATCCTCGGCCAGGGCTGATATTTTTAATTTAAAAAATAATAAGTTATAAATAACGTGGCTCAGTCGAAGAAAATCCTCCGCGATTCGCTGTTGTTTTCCAATTACTAGTGCTGCTCCTAAAGTGGCCTATGGAGTTAGTCCACAGAACACACAAATATCCGTTATAAGTACGTCCAATTACCAACAATGTATCGAACACACAGAGCCGCCATAAGTACGTGCAATCACTAACAATAAATAGTTTATATACATTATCATAGAAACAGTCTGGGTACAGTATTGCTTCGAGCAACTCATTGCGGGGTTCGCAGTAGAGGGCGAGCTGGACAAGTGCGCCGGAAAGGAAGCAAGGGGAGAGCGGGAGCAAAGAGTAGAACAATAACAAAAACAGCTTTCTTTTTGGCCGTGTGAGTAGCACCGGAGCTACTCAGGAGCACGAAACACTGGCACCGACCCGTTCTTTTTAGGTCGAGCTTCAAGCTCCGGAGCAACACCAACAACCTTCCCCTGCCCCCTCTTGCACTCACCGGGAATTTGGTGTAACAAGCTCTTTTTGGTTATGTTTAATGCTTGTTGTTTTTTAGTAGCGCAGTAAATACCTTACAATAATATTAAACTTTATCTAAGAGTAATCAAAACAATATGAATAGTGCAAATGAAAAAAAGTTGCAAATAAATGATTTTTGTGAAATTTTGACTATTTTTATTTTAATGTTTTCTAAAAGATAGTTTTTTTTCGAACTTATCTTATTGAATATTAAGTTTTTTATTTATCCAATTTGAGTTCAACTACTGTTTAGTTTTAAAATTTTTTTTGGAAATTACTTATTTTAACTTCTTAGATCATTTTTATTGTGGAATTTTGTGATAATTTCACCATTTTGTGATATTCTAAGATTTTTGTTGAGTGGATATTTATTGAATAAACATATTGTTTCATGAATTTTATTGAACATTTACATTTGAAAAGAGAGTACACTTCATGAATTAAACATTTTATTGAAGACTTGCCGTTGTCTGTTGATTTTTTCTCCAACTTCAGCTTACATACCAATACCTGAGGATAATTGGCAAGGTACCACAGAGATAGTAAAATTGTTTTCTCGGCAGAAACATTGGGTCGTCCAGCAGAGTTCGCAGGATGATATTTTGATTGTTCAAAGAGACCTGAAATTTTTAGAGTAAAAACAACAACAAAAGGATGTATACCAATGATATTATAAGTTGTCTTTCATGATACGTGAAAATTGGATTTGAATTCATTGTTGTCATATTCCTTCACAGTTTCCTCAGTATAATTTTCAATTCTGGTACGTTTTCTCCTAGGCCCACTTTCATCAGAATCAGCAAACAAACTGTCCAAAGAGCTAGTAGAGTCTGAACTACTCAAATGGTTACCTGGTCTATCCATTAGTGCCTTGAAAAGTTAATACTGATTTTTGCTGTTAACTTACCATTATCAACATTTCATTTTCAGAATCTGACATATCTAATATAATTGTTAGATTTTCGATTAAGCTTTCTAAAACCCTTCAAATCAATTCAAACTCTTCAACGAAAACAATAAATAGAAAAGAAACAGTACATGTCAATTACTAAATCTTATGCGCATGTGCAAAGTATTCATCCTGAAAACACCACTAAAATCCGTTTTATTTGGGAGCAGCTCAGGTGCATCAAACACGGTACAGCTCCAGTGCACGAAGCCCCAAAAAGAAAGCGTCTAAAGAGTAGAACAATAATCTTTGGCGGGAGAGAGAGATTAAAGGCTCGTTCATACTCATCCGAATAAACGCATTTTTTTGCGATTCACAAATTGAAAAAAAACGTCGCATGAACGTTCATACTCATACGGCAAAAAATGCGAGTAACTATGGATCATAATATATGTCATTTTTCGATATTTGGTGATGATATTTTTTTTTTCAATATTTCAATGTGTCTAACATGGATTTGGATGCATTTTATTGAATTTGGGTACCTGAATACGATTTCTAAATGCATCCAAATTCATGTTAGACTCATTGGAATATTTTGAAATGAACTATAGACAATAGTATGTCTAAAGATATTGCAATATTATTGGGATCATAGATCTACATATCCCTAACGATATTGTAATAATCTCTCTGTACTTTCCTCATATAGCGGAGTATATTACGGTCACATGTTCTTTCATTTTTGTTTGCAGTTCTTCATGTATAATCTGTGCTATCTGCTATAGTATGTGACTTCGTAGAGTTCAGAGTCGGTAAATTTCGTAAATATTTGACAGATACTCCATAAGTATCGTAAATAATTCACATAATGCCAATAGAAACTAAAGATTCGTGGTTATTATGCAAAGGTAAAGTACATATGATCTAAATTCTGTGGTTCCGTGGATTGTCCGAGAATTCAGTTAAAATATTTGAACTTTATCGCGGCATAACTGACAGCCATTTTGTTCGCATGAAAATTGCGACATTTGGGAGTATGTTTTGCCTTCAATACTACCATGGTTGAAAAGGCAATAAAATGCACGGGGGACGATACAAAGGCAAAATCGTAACAATAAATAAACTTCCAAATGAAAATTAAATCTTGATACAAACACGTTTGTCATAAAAAACTAAAACTAAATCATCACAATTATTGAAAATGAAAAACTACCTACATCATCTGTTCTCAAGAATCTAACAAATGTTGATTTACTGTTGATTTATGAATTATGTTTCAAATATGTTTATTTATGTATTCTCAATCATGAGTTTTCTCTATATTCTACTCATCCTCCCTCTTCCAGGAAAAGTTGGTGTTTTTCTCTCACGTGTATTAATTTTATGATCGTTTTTGTAAATCTACAAGATGTGCTTTGAACAGAGCCCTTCTAGAAATTTTTTCTTTTATGGTTGAGGTGCTATTCCTTTTTTTGAGTCCACCGCAGATGGTATTGTATTCATTACTTATTATAGCCCACGCCTTCAATTTTTGCGAACTAGTATGTTCAACCATTTTTAATTGCAGAAGCTGTTTCTATAAGGAGCAAACCAAAAACTCACTTCGCTTACCCGAGCGTATATCCGAAGTAACGGAACGAAAAATAATGTGTACTACTCGTAAACATATTCTCCGTTGCCGAACGGAAGATCAAAAGAAGATCACAAAAGCCCACAGTCAACGTGGGTTTGAGTGACAGCTGTCTAGTTCTACAGCAGATTCGACTGAGCCAATCAAAACGGACCGGAAGCTAATGATAATGCTTGTAGGTGTGTCGATACGTTGAGAGGCCAACAACTAATAAATCACGAGTTATATTTGTATTTCAGGAGGTCTGAATAAATAAAAGCCAGTAGCGAAATGGGTTTCAAAATATTCTCTAGTTCTGTTGTGTTTTGTTGGAAAATATGGCTTTTTTTTTTCGACCATAGGATGATTATGATGATCCGATTGCCTATTAATACATACTTCCTCGCTTATGACATATTTTTTTATTTCAACGTTGGTGTTTTAAAAATATTTATATGAATATCTGGATAAAATTAGTTATTTCTGCCTATGCAGCTCGAAGGATTTCGCTTCAAGACTGTTTTTTATGCTTCTGCAATTGTAAATGGTTTAACTATAACTGTATCCGTTTTTTTATATGCTACAAAATCTTGGTGTTTTTTAGCAGTGAAATGAGAATGTTTTCCTCACCTCCATTGAAATTATGAGTCCTTTTTTTCTTAAGAGACGCCTCCAATTTATGGAATAATTTGTTTTTTTTCAATCAATTTTTCTGTATACTTTTGACAAAACTATGAATTCTTAGTTAAGTTTGATTCAATATTGATATTTCTGAACAGTCCGAATGATGGTACAAGCGAAAAAATGTGTTGCCAACATATGAAAACAACGAATTGGGATTAGTTTTTCATTGAAAAATGCATAATGTTCTAAACCATAGTCAATTAACAATCCGAGTTTAGATAATCAACGGTTCATTCTCGCATTGAAAAACCGGCCAAAGTGTGAATAATAAATAATTATTGTTCTAACGAACAGATCTGTTATTAATATGTGATTATTTCGTGAAAAAAAAATCGCAAATCATAAACAGTACACATAGAACATAAATGATACGAAAAATTGATAACTGGCCATAAGAGCAATGCAATGAAAGTGAAGTCGGTTTATATTTACCTATAACCTTTCAAACGCTGCATGCCAAGACACTGGCGAGGATTCGCCGTAGCTGCCACATCAAATCGTGTCCACTCGTGTATTCCCCCTCTCTACCTACCAAATAGTCGTTTCAATATTGGACGAGCTCTAACATGCATATCTGTCCTGAACCAATCACAGAGTTCGTCCCTCGTTCATTTTTCTGTAGTGTCTGTTTAAACAATGATACTATCAACTCTCAACCAAATGATACTATCACATTGAGAAATACTAAATAATTCATATATAGCAAAATTCTTAGTTCTTACGAATAATTCGTGTTATCTAAAATATCAAATTATCCACAATTTGGACAATTATCAGTAAAGTGGCAACACTTGAAACGACAGAATTCAAACCTTTCCAGTAAGGATTATGTCCTGTCTCCCCAATGATTATACGACAGAAATGTTAGGGTTAGGCTACTTTCAGACTAGGCGGAAGGCGGAACGCGGAAATGTCAAATTCCTTATAATTTTTCCGCTATAAATAAAAATGCTTTCTCACTATGCGGAACCGCGAAATCAGATGTTTGGTGCTAACTATCATCAAACGTTTGAAAAGTTAACCTCTGATTAATTAAATACCGATCTCCATCCATGATGAAGTCTAATAAATTGAAATTAGTCATTGGAGCTATGTGCCTCAAATTAGTCAAAAAAACAGGTCTCCAAGAGCTAGAGAAATACATAAAAAAAATTGTTGAACTACAAATTATACCTGCTGAAAAAAAAATTGAGGAATAAGAGAAGATTTTGGGTTCGATAGATTTTTACTGATGACATGAGAATGAAGCAAGGAGAAAGCAATAATTTATTTGAGGAAATGAGGCTCCATGACTCTGATAAATTTTTCAATAGGCCTTTTCATTTAGATGATATTTTAAGGCGCATGCGCTCGTTTTGAGACCCAAAGTCTGATTGGCTATTGGGAAAGTGAATAGCCATTGGTTAGTTTTGAAATAACAATTTGAGATTGACTTAGTTCAAAATTAGCGGTATTTTCACATTATGTCAACAGTCAACTTCATGACAAATGCACCTGCATACATTGGCGTTCGTAACTTTCTTTATAGGTTAAGTACTTATTACCTATTTTATACCGCCAAAAACCTTTCATTCGTAGATAAAATAATGTACACGAATATTTTCTAATGGTGAGTTTTCTTCTCCATGTAAATTCAAGTCAACTATCCATAGAAAAACACGGAAATATTTTATTTCCTTAAAAAAAAAAATCGCCGTCAATGCTGTTGGATCTGACAGGTGAACAAAGTTAGTCATTTGTCATCTAAATGAAAAAGCCTATTATATGCGTATGTCGCCTCAAATATTCGAGGAACTATTATGTATTGTAGGGCCGAATATCAATAAAAAAATACAACTTTCAGAGAATCAATAACAGCTTCAACTCGTTTACAAATAACAATACGTTACCTTGCCGTTTACTTTTAGGTATGCTGAATACTTCCGCCATATATAACTCTTGTCTCTTGTTTATGCTTCCGCCAGAAAAAGTTGACTGAAATTTAACAATTTACGCCGGAATGACGTTGAGATTGAGTTCCAACGTTTCCATTGGCCTAAAATTAAAATTTGACATTTCCGCGATCCGCGCTCCGCCTAGTCTGAAAGTAGCCTTAGCCGAGTTCATCGATTTTATCTGCCATCCTCCTCGCTCTCCGCCAGCAGCGTGACGTCACCGCGGCACCACTACGAAAGCATTTTTCACGTTTTTCAAAACCTTTCAAATTGGTATTTTTAACTTAAAACCTGTTGGAGTTTTCAGATGTTTCTTGTTAGTGTGTTATTTTACTTTAGCTCTATTGACCTTTTAGAACTTTAGATTCCCACGTTTTCTGAGGATAACCCATAAATGGGGAACATGCATGATTTTATTTTATTTTTTCTTTGCATCAGCTCGGTCTTTAAAAATTACATTTTGCCAAAATAATTTCCCAAATCTCAAAATGTTGTCGAAATTTTCTAATTTAAAGGTGCAAACTCGATTTGACCTTCACTGGAGTAACTTTCCCCAAACACTAGCGCCAATTATGGTTGTTTCAGGAATATTGATAGACAATATTATTTCTTAGAACCCAAACATAAATTCAACCATTCCTCACTTTTAATGTGATGTTTCAGGAACAATTGAAAATACTATGATAATATGAATACTAGTATAACATGTAAACGAAGGCAGATGAAATTATATTAGTTGACAGTTCGAAGCAATTAGCGGTAAAAGTTTGAACTGTGTGAAGTAACGATACGTCCATCACAGGCGTTAGGAGTACGTTTTTTAATGTGATGAAAAAATAAGCATTTTCAATTTCAAATTATGAGACTGAAAAAACTACGGAAAAATGTTACTATACCAACAAGAAGGAAAACCGCTGTGAAAAAGTAGAAAAATACATGGGCACTTATGGCGAATGAACTATCCAGGTTCCTTGGTGACGTCAAATGACGATACAAATCCGCGCATGTGCAGCTGAAATTTGGCCATTGTACGAAGATAGGAAATAAGTCATCCTATCTAGTGTATAATCATTGCTGTCTCCCAACATTGAATGAAGAGTGAAGACGCAGAACACCCTGACTGCACAGAAGCGTAAGTCCGCCTTCCCTCCCAAACTTTATTTGAGAGCGCTTGTCAACGTCAAATTCAAACTTCCCGCTGGATTTATTCGTATTTGCATTTGAAGTGTCCATTTTGATTTCACTCCTCACAGTGATTGTTAATAAATATATTACAACTGAGAAGGAACTCCAGAATATATTTTCCAATCGAATCGATAACCAAATTGAAAAGTATGCTGTAACTATATAGGTGCGCATAGAACTTCATTTAATTTAAATTTGCCACTCAAAAGTGACAGATGTACCATCTAGCAGAGAAGGAAGGTCACGAAAATTCACCCCTTCAAGATTAAATTGTCGCCCTTTACTTACGCTTCTGTGTAGTTACACTAGTTAGGGTGTTCTGTGGTGGTCCACCTCCACCTCAAACACAATAAAACACCAACCTCTTCCACCGGTAGCACAGCATATTTTAATAAAACGCAGCTATTGACAAGTTCAGCGTTGTTTAAAGGAAGAGATTTGCCAAATAATGTAAAAAATATAATGAGAGTAGATCAATCGTAAAATCTATTGAAATAGCTCGAAATTAAGTTACTTTAATGATACGATATATATGAAGCACCAGTGGTTGAAATATGGAAAATTTCCAAACCAAGAAACAAAAAACTGAGGGTGAGTGAATATTAATTCTTCAGAAAACACTAAGTTCATGGATTACTGCAGTTATATGTATTTTTTCTGGAATGCCTAATCTTTAATTATGGAGGTAGGTATATAAATAATAAACTCTGTCATTTCGGTTCCGAATATACCAATTTGACAGTGACAGCCGGATTTTTTTTAATTTTGTGAGGTTAGGATTCACGGAATGCGTTTGGTTTATTAGTGGTAGTGTGGTTGCTGTTTACTTTACTTCCTCAAAAATGATTCGAAGACAAGCCAGATTGCGACGAGAATATTTGTACAGAAAAACGGTCGAAGACAAACAGAATGCAATCCAAGACAAAAAAGATCGCATAAAAAAGAGTTTGGATCAACACATTCCAATACATGGGGATTTGCAAAGTAAAGCTCTTCACTATGCCAAGAAAATCGAATGGGAAGATGCTGGACCCGAAGCAGCAGTGCTACTCGGCGGGGAAAGTGGTGGAACTATGGCAAATTCTCAGGATGACGAGTACCGATATGCTGGAGTCGAGGACCCCAAAATAGTCATTACAACATCAAGAGATCCGAGCTCGAGATTGAAGATGTTCGTGAAAGAGCTCAGATTGATCTTTCCTAATGCACAAAGAATGAATCGGGGTAACTATGAAATGAAACAACTGATTCATGCTTGTAGAGCGAATGATGTTACTGATTTCATTGTGGTTCATGAACATAGAGGCGTTCCTGACAGTTTAGTTATTTGCCACCTGCCCTATGGTCCCACGGCATATTTCACAATGTCCGATGTTGTCATGAGGCATGATATTCCCGATATTGGTACGATGTCTGAGCAGTATCCTCATCTGATCTTTCACAATTTCAAGACCAAGTTGGCAGAGCGGACAATGAATGTTTTGAAATACCTTTTTCCGGTTCCCAAAGAGGATTCAAAAAGAGTCATTACCTTTGCTAATCATGATGATTACATCAGTTTCAGACATCATACTTACAAAACAGTGGATCGTCAGGTGAGTCTTTTCATTTATCTATAATAGTTTGATAGTCTGCACTAGATATTGTGGACCTATATAATATCCCATTTTTCCGTTCGTTATCCCGTTTACCCGAAAAAAAATTGCCAAATCGGTCCAGCCAGTCTCAAGTTACACCGATCATCTTCCAATATCACATAGAAGATATTACCCTAGATGCTGTCTCTAGCATAAAAGACCTAAGAGTTACCCTTGACACAGCCCTTAGCTTCAATCTCCATATCTCTACAACTATCAACAAAGCTCTGAAACTTCTCGGCTTTATTAAGAGAACTACCTCAGACTTCTCGGACATATCATCAATACGCATTTTATATTGCTCACTAGTCCGACCGCATCTTGAATACTGCTCTGTGGTATGGAACCCCCTCTACAAAACCCACATCGATCGAATTGAATGTGTTCAGCACCACTTTTCTAATTATGTAAACTTCAAACTACAATTATTCCGTGACCACATTATAACCGGGCAAAGCCTGAACCTACCCTCACTATCGACAAGGAGGGACCAGAGGGACTTGATTTTCCTCCACAATATCATACACAGCAAACTAAGATGCCCTGAGCTGCTATCCAAGATACATCTAAAAGTGCCTCCATGTACCACTAGAAATAACAGCACATTTCATACTCCCCTCTATAGAACCAACTATAGATACAACAGCTGCTTACCACATATCCATCGAACAGCGAATATTCATGGTCACTTAGACTTCTTTGATTCGTCCTTAAACGACTTTAAATCCCAGCTTAGGACAATGAATAAATAAGACCCGCAACCATCCACAGTCTTTCTCCTCGAGTCCACAATAACAACTGTTACATTTAATCAATTAATCATTAATATCCTATTGTACATTCCACTCAATCTTAATTTACTTTCATTCATCTTAGATCGTCTTAATATGTAAAATATGTAAAACTTGATTCTACCTTCAACTGTATATTAGATGTATTGGGCTAGTTCCAGTTGAATAAATAAATAAAAAATAAAAATAAAAAGTTATGAGCTTACCAACACAAACAGACATTAATTTTTATTACTTAGGTATATACTAGCCGACTCGACAGACTTCCTGTGCAAATTTCTATATTCCCTAATTATTTTTTTCTGAAAACTCTCGTCCTTGTAGAATTTGTTTTCTCCTATGTTTTTTTTGTGTTGTTCCATCCCTGTTATGCTTTTGACTCTGCCCGCTTCCTATTATACCGTTATCCCCTTATCCCATTTTCCCATTATCTCATTTTCCCGTTATCCCATTTTCCAGTTATCCCGTTTTTCCATTACCCCGTTATTGCTTTCTCCTGTTATCCCATTATTCCGTTTTCCTGTTATCCCGTTTTTCCGTTTGTTATGCCGTTTTCTCGAAAAAAAATTGCCAAATCGGTCCAGTTGTTTTCAAATTAAGAGCTTACCAACACAAACAGACATTCATTTTTATTATATATTATATCCTGAAAACTTTTCCAGGATGAGGAAATTTCCAACTTTTCTAAAAATCCTTTCTTTCCCTAAAAAC
Source organism: Gonioctena quinquepunctata (assembly GCA_018342105.1). Classification (NCBI taxonomy): domain Eukaryota; kingdom Metazoa; phylum Arthropoda; class Insecta; order Coleoptera; family Chrysomelidae; genus Gonioctena; species Gonioctena quinquepunctata. The sequence continues at coordinate 102,388 of JAFIRS010002600.1, read as the reverse complement.
CTTATTCGGAGTATTATAAACATTCAAAAAACAATTAGCCAAAAAAACTCGCTCATTATTCGTTCCTGTGACCTTCTGCTTGGTAGGCGACAGGCTATTTTCTCTTTGGTAATGAATGACTTCTTTGGCAAATTTCTTATACCTATACCCAAATTTTCTAATTTCCGGGTAAATTTCCTAATTTATATATATGTATATATATATATATATATATATATATATATATATATATATATATATATATATATATATATAGTGTGTGCGATTTAAGACTGCAACACCCTATTATTTTGGAACAAGTTGACGGATTGGAAAAAATAAAAATGTTGAGATATAGTACTCGAAGAGCTCTATTAGACCATGTGGAAAAAATAAAAGTATTCATATTTCCAAGGCCTCTACCTACAATTTACCATGACTGAATTGAAGTAGATTACAATGTGGGCTGTTGCGATACGACTCAAATACCCCACAAGTAGGTAATAGTGAGGGTATCAAACAGGCATATTATTGAAAAATTCTGGAAAACAATGCATTTCAAATTTGGTTCAAGTATATTTGAAAATTGTATTTAGATTCTATTTTCAAGCGTAGAATTATGCCTAACCCAAATTATCCAATCACTAAAATTGTAATTTTCAAATTGGTCTTATTGAAAATGCAGTTGAGATAGAGCAATAATTTTGCCTATTAAAACAATGACTAAATATTCATTATTAAGTTCTCCAGATTTAATACAGTTTTTCGATGATGCCTGATATTACCAATAAAAAAAAAATAGGATTTTCAGGAAAATGTGAGTGATGAGAAAAAGGAAGTGTATCAGTATATTTACCAGACTAAAATATAAATATATAGTGTAATGGAAATACAAATGTGAAAATAACTTTTCAGTATATTGTTTATTATTTCAATCCTATATTTTTTTTCAGCTTGAATTGAGTGAAGTTGGCCCACGTTTCCAACTGAGGCTATACGAAATCAAATTAGGCACCATGGATAACATTGATGCTGCAGATACTGAATGGGCTCTGCGGCCATATATGAATACAACAGTAAAAAGAAGATTTTTGAGCGATGAAGATGGCTGGAAGCAGGACGACGAACTGACGTGAATACTCTCTTCAACTTTTGTATTTTCTTTTCTACATGAAAAAAGTATTGAAACCTATTGTTTGGTTTGAATTAAATTATTGAAAATATAAATTGTATTTTATTTTGTTATCCTTATTGGTTTTCATTGGTTGAATAATATTATAATGGACATATGAATGTTTTTCAACAATGGCTTAACCTTTTTTCTGCTCCAAATCAGTATAATTAACAAACCGTTAAAAATGCTCCAGAAGTGTCCTGTCAATGTTTTAAATTGGTTCAGGCTTCTCAAATCGAATATACTTTATAGCATAGATTCTCACATATAATACATATTCAGAGAATGTGGGAGTGGTTGGGTGCTCCCAAGCAATGCCTAGGGCAAGGGTTAATTTCCTACTGAAATATATTATTTTGGTCAATAAATTTTTTATTAAAGAACCTTGAGAATTGTGAATTGAAAATATATATTGAATAATGCCACAAGAACTCATTCCCACCCATAAAATAATAAAGGATATTAATCCTATTTCTTTTAAAAACAGCAGCTTCGCGATTAATTAACTTCTTGAAACCATAAAGCAAAATATCAGGAGCCTATCTGACTGAAAGTCCATATGAAACTTTGTCTTCAGTGAAGAGAATGAAAGTTTAAATTCCATTTGAAAAATTTCAATGTTAACTTGATATTTGAAAAAAAAAATGATTAAGTTTTTCAATTCTCCTTCTGATATCTTAAAAATCAATTCATTAATTTCAGTGAAAGTACAATATTGAACCTTCAGTTATGTATTTACAAATTAATTTAAACCATTCAATGATACTTTCAAAATGAAAAGAATAGTTAATTATCTATTTGTAAGCAACATGTTATCAAAAATGAATGAATTTAAATTATTAATAAGCCAACTTTAATTTTTGGGGTTTTCTCTTTCCCTGGTAGTTAAAAATATCAGTTATTGTTTCCACCATTAACATAAAAGTATACTCTATATTATCATGCAAACAATGTATAAACATGCGGGCCAATTTTCACTACGTGGAAGTAGGTGAATTTTTTTTAGCTACATATAATTCCACTTTGGTGCATATGAAATATATTACTTTGATACACTCTAGTCCCAGATAAGAATCATAGCCTATTTTTATGTCATTTATCTACTGGGTATATTAGCAATTATTATCAAACCGATTTGAATGCAATTTTCTGTATGATGATCCTAAAGACCCAGAAAGTATAGGGTGTATACAGGGTAAGTTAGATTTTGGCATAGCGATCCTAAGGATCTCTATGAGCATTGAACTCTAAACACACTGCGGGACACTTCTTTTGAGTGTCGACTGAATGTTATTAAAAAAAAAACTGGTGTGGGTCAGGGGAAATATATTTAGTTTGAATCTGAACAATAATTTTTTTTATTAAGTTATATTACATTGGATACATATTATTGCGCAAAAATAATAATAATGATGATAATAACAATATAGTAACAATGAAACAGGTAGCAACAATATATATTCACCTTTGTAAATATAGGTAATTAAATAAAAAACTATAAGTAACAAATAAAATTTCCCTTGTTCTATCATGAGGAAAACGAAAACCACGGTTCTTCATCAGAAGATATTTCCACTTATGTGGATTCGGCTTCTTCAGATTGATCGGTAAGTAGATTAGGATCAGCTGACATTAACACTTCCAGGGTTTCTTTAAAGAATGGGTCATTTTCCTCTTGCGTTTACTGACTGAATTTAAAGGTGTGAATCGTCGGTTTCGAACAAGGACCAGTGGCTCAGGTGGAAAAGCGTTCGACTAGAAATCGAAAGGTCCCAGGTTCGATCCTTGGCTGATCCACATTTTTATTTTTCAGTTCTAGTTTTCATTTTCTCGTCTGAATGCCACAAACTATTTTCATTGATAATTTTCAAGATATTCTAATTGTTTGCACTTGCATTTTTCCGAAAACGTGCCTTTGAGTCACAACTCGGGCATTTGATGGCCCCTCAAACAAAGTTAGACACTATGAGTAGCAAAATATTTCCGGACTGAATAATTCTGCATTTTATACCAAGCCATTCAAAAGTTATATAATACAATATTGCGCAACCATATGGATCTAATCATTCATTTCTTTATACTCTCAAGTTCTCATTGAACCAAAAAAAAATATTTGGGACGAACCCTGAAGTACAACAATTATCTTAAGATAAGTAAGACATTAATTAAAATAAAAGCAAAAGTAATGTATTTTTTTCAAACTGCTAAGGTATAAAAAATGGCTACGAAAAATTATTGAACCGTTAAATATATGCCCAATTACCAGCATAATCAGAATACATGGCGTACTTTTTAATATTTTTCTGAAAAATTAAAGTATGCACTGTTTAAATTGAACGTTTACACAGACTGCTAAAAATAAGCACATGCACTTAGAAAGAGGCTCGAATATCGACTGATTTTCTGCTCCAGTATGACCTGGAGTGACAAATAAAGGGTCGCCTTTTGTTCTGTAGCTATTTAACTTGGCCAGGAATTTTTTTTCTACCTGCACTGAGTTCTACGAAATTGACTTATGGCCGCCTAAATAATCAAAATACCCGTATGTGCCCCGTCACCGTCTTTTTGACTCTGAACATATGATTTTACTATTGCCTCTCTGTAATGTATATAAATAGTAAACTCAATTCCACAAAGCTCATGTGCTACAAATACACGAATAATTTCAAAGACCTAACGGAGCTGCCGTAAAATGAGGTACTACCAAGCTAGAGGTCCTGGGTTAAATCCTCAACATGACCATATTTTTTTTTATATTTATATTTTATGTTTGCTGTAAGTACTAACAATTTAAACGCATTTCATTCGGTTATTCGATTGGCCAGGTTTTCTTCAACTCCGAATGTAATTCCATCACATTTAATTACCATGCAATACTATACCTATATATCTTTTTCCAAACTCCTCTGCTACAGTAAAAGGTATTTTATTCCTATTGTTATATTATATCAAATTTACATGCCACATATTCAATGTAAACCATTAATCCAACTTTGGCATACAAAAAATATAGGAAATTATTTCCAAAAAAGGATTTAATAATAATAATAATAAAAAACGGCTTTATTATTTTCAGTACAATACAATATTGGCAAACATTTTTGGAACTACAGGTACTATAAAACTGAAAATAAAAGGCGGAGATCAACTCAAGTAGAAGGTTAAACCTACTACTGACTTGTTCTTCCACATCATCATCTAAACACACGATATATAGAAATAAAAAAGAAACAAAAATATCTTCCACGTATTACCACTCAACGATAATATCCGACTTGTATTCGCATAGATAGCCTACCGCTCATATATCATTTTAAATTTCCCGCAAGCAGAACAACAGTTCGAACGGTTTCGTACCCTTTAGGAACCGTAAGAGCAAGGGTTAGACGCTTGTCACACAGACTCATATATAACAGAAAGAGACAGAGAGAGAGAGAAAGTCGCATGGAGGGGGCATAACGCTTTTTTCTTACGTGACGATTTCTACCAGTCAACACCTACCGCAAGCCGCATAAAGGAACTTCGTTCCAAAAATTATGACGCATGCAACCGAAAGAGGTAGATCTCTCAAACCTAGGCTTTGATTTGAGAGAAAAACATCTTGAATGAAAGTTTGAAAATGTTTATCAATCTTTCATCAACCCCAATTTTAAAAGTTTGTTTACAAATTACGTTTTATATCTCATATACGAAAACCACCCCACTCGTGTACCTTTATAACTATTTACTTGTATTATATACATATTAGGTAGTTTGTTTTATAATATACAATTAGCAATATCTATGTTAAGAATGGTAGGTAAACGCCTCAACATAAAAAAAATACTTTTAAACTTTTTTAAAGTTAATTTTATATTTTTTTGAAATATAATTATTAATCATCTACAATCTAAATTTCTTCTGTCATTGATTATGATCTCTATTATTAAAAAAAAATACAAATGAGTTCGATATGAAAGTCTCCATAAATATTGTTCCACACAATCCTTACAAGTGTAACTTCGTAAGTTTTCTTTTAGTTTATTTTTGAAAAAAGTACTCTTGATTATAAATACGGTGAGGCTTTTTATAGCTCCCCCCTCCCTGTTAACTTTTGAACGGTTCGACGTAGAACAATGAAAAAAAAAGGTATTGTATGATATCACCGGTACTACTTTTTGAAATAAAAGACATTATGATTGCTCGATAGATGGCGCGGAGGGCACATCAACTTAAAAATTTTAAATAGCATGGGGGGTCATCTGGCACATTGTCGAAAATATAATTCAATTCTCTTTCCAAACATCAAATTTTTTTTTCATTTCGTTGATATGTGACATTGTGGCTTTATATGGTTCCCACCCCCTTATAACTTTTAAACGGTTCGACGTAGAACAATGAAAAAAAAGATATTGTATGATATCACCGATACTACTTTTTGAAATAAAATTGATTGCCCGATATCTGGCGCGGGGGGGCACATCAACTTCAAAATTATAAATAGCATGAGGGGTCATCTGGCACATCGTTGAAAAGATAGTTCAATTCTCTTTCCAACCATCTAATTGTTTTTATCATTTCGTTGATTTGTTTTTTCACAATGTGCATTTGAAATGTCAAGTAAAAGTGCGGATCTGAATGGTACCCCTATCTCGATAACTTTTGAACGGTTTCATATGAAACAATGGGGCAATAAATATTTTGAATGGTACTACCGATCCTACTTTTTGAGAAAAAAAAAAACAATTACTCGACAGAGGGCGGTGGGGGCATAACAACTTGAAAATTTCGAAAAGCATAGAGGTAGAGTTGCACACCGTTGAAAAGGTAATTCGATTATAGTTTCAACCATGGTTGTTCTACAGAATCACAATTGCGATGAGTAACACTGAAGACGGTCAATAGAGGAAGATTCATTATTTTTCATTTTCGAATTCGTTTCAAAGCTTAATTAGGTAGAAATTTTGAATCCTACAGTAATCCAATTTTTTTAATTGATGCGGCGATAGTTGAGGAAAATCCATATTGAAGTAAACAAAAGAAACTCAATTCACAAAATTATTTTCAGAAAACTGGGTTTACAAAACCACCACACGTGTTTCGCTATACAATAGCCTTTTATAGCATTTTCAAGAGATTATACCCAAATAATACCCAACTCATTTATTTTTAATGACCATAATTATAAAGGGAATTGTTTATCGGATTTAGTAAACTGATAATCAAGCAGTAACCTAGAAATGCCCATTATGAAATTGGATTATTTTGTCGATGTTTAAGAATTTCTAATGTAACAATGATTATATCATTACTTACCTGCTCTTTATACTCTCGCATTTGTATTTAAAGAAGAGTTTCATTCTACTTCTACTAGTATTATTTTAAATTTGAAACATTATCATGGTTCGTGTACGTCCTATCGAAGAGAAAACTAAAACAATCTAGATTTTTTGTGAGACCGGTGGGAACTACCATACAGCAGAGATAATTTTTAAGGAGAAATTCCCTGATTATCCAAAAACTCTAAAGTATTTTAGGGAACTGGCACTGTTCATAGAGCCAGTGGAGCTGGCCGAAAATCAATTTCGGAGGAGACGGAAGTTTCGGTCATTGCCGAAATGGTGGTTAATCCTCAACAAAGCACCTCACTTGAAGCAAATACGATTGACGTATCAACATCAACAGTAAAAAAATATTTGAAGAAACACAAATTCCAACCATACAAGTTGATAATGTTACACCAACTCACAGAAGATGACCCAGACCGAAGGATGGCATTCTGTGAAATTATGATAGAAAAGATAGCTAAGAACCGCAATTACATTAAAAATATTTGTTTTTCAGAAGAAAGTACTTTTTTTTTAACAGAAACGTGAATACACAAAATGTGCGGTATTGGAGTGACCCTTATCTTTCGAGAAGGTCACACACAGTTCCCACAGAAACTTAATGTGTGGGCAGGAATTCTGGGAAACCATATTGTAGGTACTTTATTTCTGGAAGAAAACTTGAACGGTAATTTATACCTGGAGATTCTACAAGAAACGATCGATCCACTCATACTCCAAATACTAGAAGAAAATGAGAACGAATTCCAGGAACAATTCTTTCCAGCAAGAGGGCCCCTCCTCACTTCCAACGTCAAGTTCGAGAGTATCTGGATGTAAGATACCCTATGAGATGTATTGTACGTCGTGGACCAATCGAATGGCTGGCACGATCACCAAACCTCACACCTTGTGACTTCTGTGGGGTTACATCAAATCAAAAGTAAATGAACTACAATCCGACTCTTTGGAAGAACTGAAACAACGAATAAATGGTGTGTGCTGGTATATCTGCAAATATGTTACATAATGTTCGGGAATTTTTTTCGGACTGAATATTTTATTGTCAAGAAGCATTAGGCGGACACCTAATTCGTTAATTCACAACAGTTTTGCTTCTTATTCTCAATAAATAAAAATCCTACATAACAGTTGTGTTTTTTGTTATACTTGACATTTCAAATGCATATTGTGAAAAAACGTATGACGAAATAAAAAAAAAATGGTTGGTAAGGAAATTGAATTGTCTTTTCAACGATGAGCCACACAACCCCCAATGCTATTTGAAATTTTCAAGTTGGTGCTCCCCCGCACCATCTATCGGGCAATCACAATGTCTTCCATTTCAAAAAGTAGCATCGGTGATATCATTCAATACCTTTTTTTTTTCATTGTTCTACGTCGAACCATTCAAAAGTTAACAGGGGGGCGGACTATAAGAAGCCGCACTGTGTACTATTTACATATTGTTATAAATGAAACTCTTTGCAGTGTATTTGACTTATTTTATATATTGTATTTTTTCGTAGATCTGGAAGTTACTGGGGTGTCCAGGAGTGGCAGAGTAAGAAAAAAATCATCTAAGTTGATGGACTTTGAATCACCTGATGAAATTGAGAGATCCTTCAACAAGAGGCCACCCCTTGTACCAAAGAAAATTGAGCCACAAGAAACGTCACCCAGAAAACACAAACAAGATGAGGTAATTTCGATATTTACTTAACCTAATAAAAAACAGTATAAATATGGATAAAATTGGACGTTTTATGTTTTATCCTAACCTGAAAAAATGATGGAATTTTGGTATGGGAAACATCAACTCTGGTGTTCCGCAAGGATCTCACATTGGCCCCGTGTTATTCAACCTCTTTGTAAATGATATAGATGATGCTATCTGCACCAGTAGCTACTTCCTTATGTTCGCTGACGACCTAAAATTATTCAGAAAAATAGATGATATATCCGACTCCCACCAATTACAAAGTTACCTTAATAATCTCGTACGTTGGTATGACATAACCTTGCTAGATCTGAACTTTGACAAGTGTCAGCAAATAACCTTTGGAACGATGAATATATAGGTCATGTTCAGATATTACTGGAAATACTGGCCACAGTAAGTGATTTCGGAACGCTCCACAGTGGCAGTAAACTGAAACTACTGATTATTTTCGGAACGATTCGGGCCGGTAAGGTAAAATCAAATATAGAACATAACCTATTGTTGTCATGGGGAAATCTTCTAATAAAACTTGAAACATTTTTCTGTTATATTTGTTGATGAGAATATTAATTTTGCAGAGATAATCTGATAATAACTGATTGTCTCGCCACTGTTGATAGTGTTTTGATTTTAAATCATAACATAACCTACCTTTTTTCAATTTGGGGAGGGGATACTGTGACTACACGACCTCTTCTGCAACAGTAGCACCAGTAAATGTTTAGCCTCTAACAGGGTTTCTTTAAACGTGGCGCGAAAACATTGCCAGTTATTTGGGTTTCAGTACTGTTTGGGAATATCGGAACATGCCCATAGCCCACTAGAGTTTCAGTATAGAATTAAAAATAAAGCACTTAACACCACAAATCAGTAAAGGATTTGGGACTAGTTTTTGATAGCCAAATGTCTTTCAAAACACATATATCTAACATTGTTGTTAAAACCCGAAGATGCTAGGGTTTATTCAGAGGACAACATCTGATTTCTCTCTCTTATTAGAATTTAATAGTATTATTTGGAGTCTTAATTATGATTGCAACGTTTATTTAATTGAATCAGTTCAAAATAAATTCTTACGTGTATGTGCTTTCAAGATGGTCATACATACATATGGAGCTTATAGTTACTCCAAATTCTTGAAGAAATGAATCTTAATAGTCTCAATCATAGGAGAGTTGAACATGATCTCTACGCTTCTTGCATAAAATTATTAATTAAATAAAATAAAATTATGTTTATTGTCTAAACAGGATAAATCCCAATTAAGTTTAAGTTGAGAGATACAAATACAAATAAGTTATAGGTTATAGGTACAAAAACAAATGGGTATAGATAGATTAGATCGGTTCATTGTGAATATCTATTCCAGAACAGACTTCATTTGGTGTTTTGCATATTGCGTACAATGGAGATTTTATAAGTATGTTAGTGTTAGGTTTTGGTACGTGAAAACACAGTTTCAATCTACAGTTGATGCGTGGAACTTGTAGGTCTATTTGTGCAAATAATTCAAGACAGTCTGTTAGATTGTTTGAGAGTTTGTAGAGGAATAAGCAAGAACAGTATGATCTACGATTTTCCAGAGATAAAAATGAGTATCTGTTGAGCAGCAAATTGTTATAACCTTGAGGGGCATCGAGCCCATCCAGCTTGAATGACACATATTTCATGAAGAATTTTTGCACTACCTCCAATTGATCAATGTGGCATTTGTACAGTGGGGACCATATCAGAGAGCAATATTCCAATCTTGATTTTACAAATATAAGGCAAAATGAAGCAGTCCTTATTTTGAAAGTCTTTGCATGTTTGGAAAATCAGTCCTGTCATTCTCTTAGCGGAAGAAGTTATTTTGTTATAGTGATTGGTAAAATTGAGTTTGGGGTCGAATTCAATCCCAAGATCCTTGTTTTGTTGGTTGCGCTCTAATGCGATATTGTTGATTGAGTAAAAAAACTCGATGTTTGACTTTTTTAGGGAATATGTGTTGGATTTGCATTTTTGGATGCTCAGTGGAAGTTTGTTTTCAATACACCAAAGGTGGAGATAATAAACATCGTTTTGTCATCAATTGATTCGATTCTTCTAAAAAAATTAAATCATCTGCTGGAAATGTTGTTCCCAAAATCGTTAATTGAAGATTGAAAATAAGAGGGGGGCTAGATTAATAGATTAATGTTTATATTAAATGTCCTTATCTTCTATCAAGGGTCCAATTCAATTTGAATAGGAGAACTCGGATCTCAAACCTGTTTAAAGTACCTTATCATCCAAGAAATTATGGTCAGCAAGAACCAATGATCAGATTATTGAGAAAGGCAAATGATCATTCATCCCAATTAGACTTTTTCGACAGCACGAGTCATGCATTTGTAAATTATGTGAAAAATATTCAATACTAATGGCTAAATAGTAAGTAAGTTATAGTTTGTAGTAAATATGTAAATAAATTTTCTCATTCTATAAAATATTTCCATATAAATTGTAAATTGGCTTCTCCGTTAACTAAATAAATAAAAAATAAAAACTTTAATATTGAGTGCCAACACAGATGCATTTATGATATTTGAAGATTTTTGTTTTGAAGTATATTTGTAGTAACTTAGTTGCCAGTTTCTAAACTCGCCACCTGAGATCTTTCACTGTTTTCTATTAAATGCTTGGGTCTAATTCAAATTTTCAAATTTCAAATTTTATGTTCAAACTATAATGAAACCAGGAGCTTGTATGGATGATGTATTATCAGATATTGTGAAACTTACGAAAAACTTTACTACAAATGATTTTGTGATTAAATGACATTATCAAAAACAGATACCCATCATTTAAGTTATTGAATAGTAAATTGAAACACTGTCAACATACAAATATTTTAATGAATACTGTTCCTTTACACTCTAAGTCATGTTACTCTTCTAATATCTCAAAATTAAATCAGGTGCTTGAAAATTACGTTTTGCGACTAGACAGTTATTCGGAAGGTAGAGGGGTAGTAATAAATATAAATAATGGTAACAAATGGACACTGTCCAAAAACCAAATAGCCACTAAGATATCGAATGAAATTACACACGGACAAAAACGTAACAAAAATTTAATACATATAAACACAATACCAATTGATGACGTTACTACTGATAAAAATTTGATAAAAATTTCGATAATAGTATTCATCAATTGGCAACACATAAACAGAAAAACTATAAGAATACTCTGAACACGGATCCCCGAGAGGGTACTAGGGCACCAACAAATTTTTTAGACGATTGTCTATCACAAATAGAAATAGTATAGGCCAACAAAAGAAACATGACACAAGAGATAATCCTGACATTGCTGTTTTACACCTGAATACCCAATGTATCCGTAATAAAATTCTACAAGTAGACAATTTTGTAAATGGTTTTGACAATTTAAGCGTGCTGTGTTTCACTGAGCACTGGTTGTCTGCGAGCGAATCCTCCTGTTATAATATTACTAATTTCAAATTAGCCTCTAGCTTCTGCAGACCAAACCATATTCATGGGGGCACATGTATATATTTGAATAACCAATACAATGCCAAAGAAATCAGTAACATAAAACAATTATCAGAGTTGTTTCATTGTGAACTTGCTGCAATATACAATATAAAAAATATAAACCTATTAGTAATGAGTGTTTACCGATCACCCTGTGGTAATTCAGATTTTGCCAGGTTTCTATTTATAATGACTTAAGCACTATCTTACATGGACAAATATTATAGCAAAACAAATGTTGTGATATGCGGAGATTATGACGTAAACTTTCTGAAACCAGACAGTAAATCCAATATGGTTCTTGATCTATTCAAGCAATTTAATATGCACCAAAAAGTTCATACAGGTACTAGAAAAACGGAAAAATCCAAAACCAGCCCAGATAATATATTTTCAAACATTGAGCACTCATATGCAGAAGTCCTCAGTGCACCACTATCGGACCATGACCCTCAATTATTGAAATATGTAATACAAAGTTCAAAGAAAGATCAACTGCCTCTCAATAATAAATTAAACTTTTCGAATAATTATCAACATAAGTTCAAATCTTTCCTTAAAGAGGAATCATGGAGTGACATGTACAATCAAATATCTTCCGAAAAAAAGCACTTTCATTCCATGAGACATTATGAACCACTTTGGACACTGTTTTCCTAAATTAAAACGAAACCTTTGAAAAAGACAAACCAGATCAGCTACTGGAGAACACCTGAAATTGAAATACTCAAACAAAATGTTCAATTTACATACGAACTGCTTGAAAAAAATCCAAGTGACTTCAATAAAGTGCAATACGACTTGATAAAAAAAAATATAACCAAGCTTTGACAGAAGCAAAAAGAACATATTACTCAACTCAAATTTCACTTCCCGACAACAAAATTAAAACAGTTTGGGGAATCATAAATATTGAAAGAGGTAATTCCAACCCAAGAGCTCAACCTGAAATTGACGTAGATATCTTTAACGAATACTTCACCAACCATGCAGATAACATCGTGAAGGATATTCCCGCACACGGAAATCTTCCAATTCATCATAATATCAATAAATCCCTAAATTCAAATTCTTTTTTTATGCGATCCTTCAGCGAAGAGGAAATTCGTTCAATCGTTAACAGTCTGAAGACCAAAACAACCCAAGACACATATGGCATCAGTACCAAATTGTTGAAAGAGTGTTTATCATATATTATCAAACCTTTGACTCATGTTGTCAATACGTGTCTCTCTGACGGAATATTTCCTTCCGTGTTCAAGCCGGCCAAAGTTCTTGCCATTCACAAAAAAGATGATGAGGAAATGCCAGAAAACTATAGACAAATACACATTCTACCTACAATATCTAAAGTAATAGAAAAAGCAATCCTCATACAGTTCAGTAATTATATGGAGAAACTAAATTTATTTGATGGTCATCAATATGGATTTAGAAGTGGGAAAAGCACAATAGATGCTGTTAATAGGTTAGCTAATAACATTCTTGACGCTTTTGAAAACAAAAAAATGTGTCTAAACATCTTCACTGATCTATCAAAGGCTTTTAATTGTGTATGTCACGAAAAACTCCTGGAGAAGTTAGAATGGTATGGATTACGAGGTGTATCTAGAAACATTATTGAATCATACCTCAAAAATAGAACACAGAGGGTTTATAATAATAACAACATAAGCCATGAACGCCAAATCAAGAGAGGGGTACCACAAGGATCCATACTGGGCCCTTTCCTGTTTTTAATTTATGCAAATGATCTACCCTCACATATGTCAATCAAACGTAACTTAATGACGATCTTATATGCCGACGACACGTCCTTTTCTCTCCAAGTTGAACAAAGTGCAGATATTGATGAAATTTCAGCACATACTACTGCTCATGCCAAAGCGTGGTTCAATGACAATGAACTATTTTTGAATGAGGCTAAAACAGAGATATGTTTATTTTCAAACCACCATACTTGTTCCAATCAGTTAAATTTCTAGGAATACATCTTGATCCACCCCTTTCTTGGAACACACATATTAGTCACGTGTGTGGAAGGCTGGCAAGATCTGTGTACGCCATTCGGCGCATAGCATTAACTGTTAGCCAAGAAGCAGCCCTAACATCATACTATGCGATGTTCCACTCGGTAATGAGCTATGGATTACTGAGTTGGGGAAAGGCAAGAGTTTTCTTATTACAAAAAGCTGCTGTACGTAGCATTGCAAGGGTTAACTATGATGAACACTGCAAACCACTCTTTCAAAAATTCGGCATTATGACACTGTTTGCTCAAATCATCTATGAAAATTTAATACACGTTAAAAAAAATATACTTACTTTTACGACACACTCTAATGTTCACACCTTCCACACCCGCAACAGACATAACATCGTGCCTAGTAGGAAGAGATTGGAAAAAAGTAAATCTATAGGTATTCCCCTTTTCAATTTGCTCTCTCGTGAAACAAGGGAACTACCACTAGAATCTTTCAAAAATAAAATTAGGAAACATCTTATCAACATGGTTCCCTAGAAGATAAACGAGTTTAGTGAATCACTAAGTGATTCGCTCGCTGATAACTAGTGCTGTTTCAACTCATATTCGTTGTTGTGTTCTATATACATATGTATGTTTTATATATATTATATCTATAATAATTGGAATTTACATTATATTATAGTGACTAATTTATGTAACTTTCTGTTCTGTTTTGTGACGTTTTCTTTGTTACATGGCAATGTGTAATATACTATTATACTTGTATATGTTAAACAAAGAAATAAAATTATCTATCTATCTATCTATCTATCTATCTATGCTTCATGTTTTGTTGAATTTCCTGTTCCACATGCTTTTTGATCTTTTGCTCTTTTACCATCGGCTTTTACTGAATTCCAATTTGCACTAATTTATGTTGTGTCCATCAGTTTCCATAATTCTCTTCTGTATATCAATATTGGCACTAGAATTTATTCAAATATTTATATTTTCATTTCCCTAGGTCTAGTAATATAGATCACATTTACAGTATACTTTACACTCAGGTTTAAACTTTATTCTTAAGTTCTTCTACACTTTCAGACATTTCTTAATAGATTTTCAATTTTTCTGAAGGTTATTTTGGCAAAATCGTCAAATAATATATTTTCAAATCTTAAAAAACGTCCTTTTGCAAATGAAATGAATTGAAAATTAGTTGGAAAATATGGAATGGAATTGTCTCTTATTCAATCATTCGAAAAAACATCAAAATATTTAAATTTGCGCAAATGTCAACAAAATTAAACTAAATTAAACTAAACTGAAACTTCCAGTTTAAACTAAACCTGTATATCTGGTTCTCAGTTAATTTTTCGTTATAAAATAGGTTGTATAATGTTTTATGTTATGATGTTCTATTTATTGCAATATTTATTTCTTTTTATATATCACCGTTTGTATCTATTAGGTTTTAGATTCCTAGAAATGAGGGGCATGCCAAACACCCTTTCTTAAATGAACTTGAAATATATTCCAAAAAAGTGCACAAACAAAAGACCTGAAAACCTGTCCAAAATTCAGAATCTGTGAAATTTATTGAGATCTATTGAAAATGAGATTATATTAATGGGGATAGAATATTACAGGGTGGCTCAAAATTCTAAATTTGTTCAGTCATAAAATAATTAGAGATAGTTGCTTAGGTGTATCTCAATATAAGATGTACATAGTATACCAGTATATTCTATCAATATTTGTCATATAACAAGTGTTTGTGGAGACGACATGATACAGAAATGAACATTCATAACTCTAATATTGTTACGAATCAACTACGCTACTGATTATCCAGTTGTTTATCGCAGCACCAGACGGTGTAACAGTCGGGGATTTCTGAAGCAAACATAGAATTCCAGGAATGTGACCACTGACTGTTCGAAGTCACGCTGGGCTTTTCATCGAATGATCTCGATATATATAAGGTCGTGCGAACCACAGGACAAGAAGTAGAAATAATTCATTCATAGTGAATTCGATCATTTAGTTCAGTGCGGTATGCTGTGCATGTGGGTGTCAGTGACACTCTCCGATGGTAAGAAGCTCAATATCTGTTGTGTATATATTCCCCCTCATGCAATTCTGAACAACTTTATACTCTTTTTCCAAAAGTTGGAAGAAATATTGAGCAATCACGAAAGCAGTAATTTTATGATTGTTGGTGATTTTAACCATTCAAATCTTATGTGGGAGTTCGACTACAAACTCGCTTCCTATCGCCCTCGGTATGTCACTGACATCCTCAGCCAGTACTTCATTAATATGTGTCTCCTCAATTCGAAGCAATATTTCAATATTCTGAATGTCAACCAAAAAGTCTTGGACTCCAATAATGTGGCTGTCAAAAGGTGTACTACTCCTTTCGTAAAAAAGGATGTACTCCATCCTGCCTTGGAAATCGTTAAGAACATCCCCATTTCTAGATCGTTGCCCCCTAACTCTTACACAAAACTCAGATTCGAACTAAAGAATAATTAACGATGAACTTCAAAATATTAATTGGAAAGAAGCTCTTTCAAGCCGTGATGTCAATACATGTGTGACACAGTAATTCAGTTTCATGTACCAACAAAAACAATCATCAAATCCAACTACCCCATATGGTTCTTGGCTCGTACAAAAAAACTAATAACCCAAAAAGAGAAACATCGCGTCAAATGGATTTTTTTTAACAATCTTGGCGATTATGAACTTTTTTTATTTCTACGCAAATCTTAAATGTAATACTGTGAGTTTTTCATAAATTGTGTGAACTATTTAGGACCAACATGTTATAATACTCTACCAATACATATCTTTCAAAATTATGCCAATTTGTATAGACTTCTCGTAGAATAATTTTTATTTTTAAAATTGTAGCATTTACTATATTTTCTTATATATGGACTATTCACTCAGAAAATAAGCTGAATTCAATCCTTGTTTCATTTAAAACATCCATTTATTTACCAAAATTTTCATTCATGAACATACAGGTGCTCTCACCTAGGTGTCAGAATCAGAAATATTAGTTATATAAGATAATAGTTTTTAACAATGTAATCTATGAACTTATTGTAAAATTTATGAATTTGTGAATAGAGAAAGAATTAAAGAATATAGATAATGATTATAAGGCTTACATAAGTCACACAGATAATAACATCAACACCAACCCTAAACACTTCTGGTCATTCCTTGGCAACAACAAAAATGCCAAGTCCACCCTCTCTTTATTTTCAGAACAAAGTCGCTTCAGGCAGCGAATCGATAAGTGAACTGTTTTCGAAATATTTTCACAGAGTTTTTGAACCTGACTTGTCAAGCTCCCAAATCCTAATAAACGATAACTCTTTCAACAATTTCAACTTGAATATCTTACACAAACAATATATCGTTGAGGCAATCGATAGACTGGTCCGGACAGTATACCCCCAATAGTCCTGAAAAACTGCAACGAGAGTCCTGTGGAACCGCTTTACATAATTTTCAACAAATCCCTGAACACGGATGTTTTCCCAAAAAAATTTAAACTTGCCCAAATTATCCCGATTCATAAATCAGGTGATAAAAGTGATACAGCTAACTACAGGTCCATATCGTTACTGAACCACCCGGGAAAAATTCTTGAAACAATCATCTGCACAAATCTTTCATTTCAAACAAAAAATAGATAGATAGATAGTCCTTTATTAGTTCTTTCAAAAGTACCTTTTCAGGTGTAGAACATTCAATATAATTAAGATTACACATAACTAGGAAGTAAAAACACATAAAAACACAGATACATTAAATAAGTAAATAGATGTTACAGTAAAGACACAAAGTTATTAATAGATAAAAAACACTCATTATATATATATAAACACAACCCATACACACACACACATACACACGTATAAGTAAAAATTATATTTCTGGATATAATCAGAATTATATTTCTGGATATAATCAGGAGAAGAAAGAAAAATTGTAAATTTTACAATTCATAGATTGAAGGAAAAGGAAGAGAACATTACCCGTCTAATATGTCTGTAAAATACTCATCCAATGTATAGTATGCTTTTTTGAAAAGGTTTTTCAAATTAATTTTCAGCTCCCTAGTAGGCTGTGTTCTTAACGATTCAGGTAATTTGTTATATATGTTAATTACTGAGAAGGGAATGTTTTTCTGAATGTATGCGAGGCTTGGCCTAATATTCAGAAGATTGTTTTTATTTCTAGTATTATGTCTATGATCTCTGTTATAGCATGTATAGAGGGACATATTTTCAGTAACAAATATAGTTGCTTCATAGATCAATATACTTGTTGAGGTAAGAATCTTCTTATCCATGAATACTGACCTACAGCTGACTCTTCGTGGAATATTGAAGATGTTTCTTAGGCAGCGTTTCTGGAGTATGGATATCTTCTTAACATCAGTAGATGCTCCCCAGAAAATGATGCCACACCTAATATGACTTTGAACATATGCATAATATGCTATCAAGGCTGCATCTGAGGATATGTTCTGTAAGATGACTTTCAGAGCATAGCAGTATCTCGATAAGTTCTTTGACAGTTCATTTATGTGGCTTTTCCAACCTAACTTCGAATCGAATGTGATGCCAAGAAAAGAAAGTTTTGATACTGGAATTAAGGATGTTGTGCCATGGTTGAAGCTGTCCATATTCATTTTTTGACCAAAGGGGATGATTTGAGTTTTATTGGTATTCAGCTTCAGATTGTGCATGGTGAAATATTCCTCCAGTGTATTTAAAGTTTAAGTGATATTGTACCTTATTGATTCTTGATCATCAGAACTGAATATGATCGAATAGTCATCAGCATATTGAACCATATATTCACTAATCACTTCAGGAACGTTATTGGTATAAAGTATATACAACAGGGGACCCAGCACTGATCCTTGAGGTACACCTCGGGTGATAAGTAATTTTCCAGATATAAAATGGCCATCTGAGTTGGATTCAGTCACATATTGGTATCTATTTCTCAGATATGAAATTATTAGATTGAGTGCTAAGCATCTAATGCCATAAAGAGACAACTTTTTGGTCAACAAGAGGTGGTCTACACTATCAAATGCCTTTGACAGATCAAGATTGACAGCAGTAGTTTTATGTTTCTTATTCAGTGATTCGATTACTCTACATAATGCCTAATAGGTAGCTCGGATAGTTGATTTATTTTTCCTAAAACCATTTTGTCTGTCAGATAGAAGATTGTTTGATTCCAAAAAGTTAGTCAATCTTGCACAGATTACTTTTTCAAATATCTTACTGATATTTGACAAAATTGCTATAGGCCTGTAGTTGTCAATGGCACTCTTGTCCCCTTTTTTGAATATAGCCCTCACAAATGCTGTTTTTAATTTATCAGGAAAGATACCCGTTGAGAATGACATGTTTATTAGATATGACAGAGGCTCGCATAACTCATGAGCTACATACTTCAGAAGTTTTACTGGGATTTCATCCTCACCAACTGATCTAGTATTTTTTAAATTCATGATTGTATTATAAACTTCTTGTGGATTTGTTGGCATAAAAAATATACTCTTTTTGAAAGAGTTTGGCATAAAATGAGCCTTTTCTATATAATTGTCACAACTCGGATCAGGAAAACTGTTTATAAAAAAGTTATTTACTTTATTTAGGACCAGTGTTTAATCATTTGCATGTGGGTCAACATTTTTAATTACAGAGTCTTTCACACCATTTGAGTGGCCAGTATAAGCCTTAACAAGATTCCATACTGCCTTAGATTTATTGATAAATAGCTTCATTCACCACAGATTTTAGAATCCTACAGTAATTTTTGTAAGTTTCCTTTGAGATTGTTCCATTTCTCTGCTGTTGATATAGTATTTTCTTATGTTTACTGGATGTTCTAATACCTGTGGTTATCCAATCTCTTTTCTTCCTACCACTAATTTTAAACTTTTTCAAGGGAACAACTACGTCCATCAGTTGTTTCAATGTTCCAAAGAAGTAGTCATATGCTTCATTCGGATCATTGTAGGAGTAGAGTGTTGCACATTTTAAAATCTGTAATTTATTTCTCAACTGGGTAAGTTTTGAGTCTGAAAATATCCTCTTTTTAGTCCTCGTTTCATTAGTCACGGCTTCAGCCTGTTTAGTGTTATTTATTTTAAGAATTTGAGCCTCATGATCTGATAGAGCAGATGTAACTACTTCACCAGGAGAGCCATTTTCGAAGTTTATGAAGATATTAACGAGCAACGTAGAAGTTCGGAGTGTTATTCTAGTTGGTTCATTAATTTGTTTCGTTAGATTGTACATATATAACAGATTTATAAAGGACTGGGTGTTTTCTTTATCTTTTTTCAACAGATTGATATTGAAGTCTCCACAGAGCACTATTTTATACTTCCAGTATTTATTTTGGACATGGTCAAGTATTTCACCAAGTATTTGTAAAAACAACTCAATATCTCCAGTAGGAGGTCTATAAATACATATTAATACTAACACAAGAGACTTACAGATTACTGATGAACATTCAATTACACATTCCATACTTTTGTTATTGATTTCTGAGATTTCACTTATATCTATTGAGTTTTTCGCAAGAATACATGATCCACCATGTATTTTATGTGTCCTTGCAAAAGCAGAAGCCAACTGGTATCCTTCGACTGTAATAAGATATTGTTCTTGCTCTGTGTACCAGTGTTCGGTTAAACAAATAAATGATGGTTGAGATTCAAAAGTTTCTAGAAATATTTCTAGTTCTAAAGTTTTGTTTTTCAAGCATTGTATATTTTGATGCAATATAATATAGTAGTCATTTCGGTATTCAGCTGGGCCTGTTAGTTTAGTTTTTGTCATATATTTATTTCTTTGATGGTTGTAATCTGAAAATTTACATCTTCAATTGTCTGTACTGTTGTAAGGACAACATTTTTATGCTTAGGGTCAGACCAATAATTTTCAAGTTCAAAACAAATATTAAATTTACTACCTTGTTCTTTTTTATCCACAAGAAATTTGATAGAACAGTTTCTCACAAGTCGAAGGGTACGGTTCACAGCATTTCCTATTTTATGATTTATTATTCGATCAGCAGGAGTGTCACATTCAGAAATTATTATTAAATTAGTAGTTTTACTGATCAACAAAATATTTTTTAGTGCTGAATTCAAAGTTTTAGTATTGCTCACATTCTTTGTATTAAACATCACTATAATGTAAATTCTTATGCTTAAACTGTAATCAAAAAATTACTTGTCAATTGTGTATTTCTGGTTTTTGATTTCCATCACATTGCAGTGCATATTCATCATAGTCTTTTTCACTACCTTTGAAAAACCTGTCGCATATTGATCACCTAAAATAAGGACTTTTGATATGCCTCTTACCTGCTTGTCTATTATATCTGAACTATTATCAATATACTCAGGTTTTTCCATAGAATCTTGCGTTTCCTGCTGTTTTTCCATACAATCCTGCTGTTCGACTATTTGGATTTCCTCATGAAGGGTTGGATCTTGGTTGATTTTCTCATCCTGAGTTTTTTTTCCATTTCATTTTTGTTGGGGATTTTATTATTTTTACACCGGTGGCATCTACTGATTCTCTTGATTATTGGAATATTTTTCTTAGTCAGTTTCACAGATGTTGTGCCTAGTTGCACTTTCTTCTTAATTCTCTTTTTTCTCTGGATTTTCTTTGTATCCTTTTGCTCCTTAATATGTACGCCACTGTTGAGAAAGGGATCAGTCTGGTGATTCATATTCTGGGTGCTAGTTCATTGTTTTTACAGAGATAACTTTTTCAGCAGCTTCTTTCATTAGTTCCTTAATTGTGTATTCCATTTCTTCAATGTGTTTTTTTTGCTTTTCTAGAAGTGAATTCATTTCTTTCTCTCTCTCTCTCTTCTTTCAATTTTTGAATGAATTTGTCTTTCAAAAATCCATCTTCCTCAAGTTCATTTATTGTTTTTTCTAGAAGGCTTGTTTCTTATTCGTGTTCTACCTCAATGTCATCTTGGCAACATATTATTTTATTATCTTCAACAAATTTTACTTTTTTCTTCATTTGTTTCTGCAGACAGCTTTTGTGAAAAACACTGGAACACTTTGTGCACACATAATGGTTAAAAGGTTTTAGTTTACAACATTTATAGTTCATTTTCGAGAGCGAATTAAAAACACGTCTATACTATAAGAAAGCAGAAAGCATACCATCAACCTTTATCAACATGGCTTTTACGGTAAGAGATCTATTTTAACTAACTTAATACCATTTATCCAATAAGTTCTAGAATCCTTGGAGAATGGAGTCTTCACCTGCGCAGTGTATACCGATTTCTTTAAGGCTTTCGACAAGGTTCATCACCCGACACTTGTCGTGAAACTTAAAAATTTCGGTATACATGGCAACCTCCTATCCTTGCTGTGCTCCTACCTGACAGACTGTAGGCAATTTGTGGCAATCAACAACCGTTCCTCGGGGCTCCCACCTTGGACCACTCCTGTTCAACATATTCCTGAATGATATCTTCACGTGTTTTGATAATGTTGAAATAACTCTTTACGCAGATGACTCGAAAATCTACAAAGCAATTAGATGTCAGGAGGATTACACTGCGTTGGGAGTTGCCCTTGCCAATTTCTCCATGTACTGTTTGGTCAATGAATTACATCTGAATCTTGAGAAATGTCATTAAATTATTTTTACCAGAAGCAATTCACCCCCAACCTTCGACCTTGCAATAAACAGGAAAACGTTAACTTAAGTTAGTTCAGTAAATGACCTTGGAGACACTTTGGACACTAAATTGGCATTTGATATTAATATTGCCAGAGTTGTTCGAAATAGTCTTTGGAATCTGGGTTTTGTCTTGAGGGTTACTAAGAATTTTAAGAATATTAACTCTGTCAAAACTCTTTATAATGCAGTTGTAAAACCAAATCTGGAATACGCATCCGTAATATGGAACCCCTGTTACAGTGACCACACCATGAGAATCGAAAAAATCCAAAAAAAAAACATCAATACTCTGCATTACAGATATCACAGGCAACCACACTACTCTTCATATGATTCTAACCTAATATTCTATAAACTAGAACACCTTGAACTCAGACGAAAACTTTTTCGATATTTGTCTGGTATACAAACTTTTCAACAAACTTTATTGATTCACCATACTGTTTAATTTTTTTTACCATGAACTGTATACCATATACAATGAGAAACGGAACACTTCTAGTTACGGGTAGGAGTAATACAAATTTTCTTCTTAACTCTCCACTACAGATGGTTCGATCCTATAATTCCATTGTGGGCAACAATCTAGATCTGAAAATTTTTTCCACCAGAATTATCCCTTTCAAAAGGAGATTATAACACTTGATTTTTCTCTAACTTGGTTCTCGAGAAATCCTAATAATGTTCGGTTAATATCTTACTGTACTTTGATATTTCATCTTTTATTTTTGTAACCTAATTTTAAGTATTCCTACAGACTAACCACTTGTAAATCTATTGTTCTACTTGTGCTACTCTATCATTGGACAGGTAATGTTGTCTGTTGGGTAGCCTATATGAATTAAATAAATAAATAAATAAGAGTATTTTATTGTCAAAGGGTATTATTAGAGTTTAGATAGATGGCTCTAGCTTTAGTAAGTATCCTCGGATATGCCGCAAGATGGCTCTAGCGGATGTTCACGGAAACAGCCGCCCTGAACGTTCAAAAAGTTTTTCTCTTTCATTTGTCTAATAACTTATATGAACTGTGATGTATCACTACTGAAATTGATGTCAGTTGGGAGAGCTATGGGGTTATCGAGTCAACTGCTCTTATTCAGCCTTTTCACTGCGGATAGCGTTTTATGCAATTTCATCTCCAATACGGAACTGTGGCTGATCAATACGGTTCCCGTAGTTAGGTGAAGGAATAATCTCACGTACTTATAAGGTTTCCGC
Organism: Gonioctena quinquepunctata; assembly: GCA_018342105.1. NCBI lineage: Eukaryota > Metazoa > Arthropoda > Insecta > Coleoptera > Chrysomelidae > Gonioctena > Gonioctena quinquepunctata. The sequence continues at coordinate 78,718 of JAFIRS010002600.1, read as the reverse complement.
AGTGAAATGATATATTTATCCAGAGCTGTACTTACAATTATTTAGGGGTGACTATAATCTTGACTGACTGCTATTTTCGCCATGAATAAGTAGAAAATTACTAACTATACTCAATATGGAAATAAAGAAACAGTAAATTCCAGAACATTTTTAGGGATTGTCTTGTCAATAAGTGAAGGTTACGATCAATAAAAATTTCTTAGAATTAACTTTCTCCATTTCCAAGTGAAATATACACTCAAAAATATATAACAAATATATTACATTTTGATAACAAATATAAGTATGATAAAAACAAGCCAAATTCACTGCAATAAAATACTCGTTCCAAAGGAAATATTCACTAAAAAATATATAAAAAATTTATTAGATTCACTTAGCTCAAATTTATCCTTACTGTCACTTTTCATTAAAAGTTCATAAAGTTCCTGTTCCTTTAAAAATTTATTTTCGCGAGCCTGCATTTGTTTCTTTACTAGTTCAACTGGGCACTTATATTATATAAAAATATGGAATAACAAAAATAATAAGTTCAAGATACACTAACTTATTTCCCTGAAAACCAAAATACTTACAGGCTCACATCACAACGAAACGTTACTGTTGCAGCTTTTGCCGATCTAATAGAAGAATACATAAATTCGGGAAACGATATCTCGGAGTTCGTGCCTGATAAACAAAATGCTGACTCATACAGCTCCCGCAGTGAAGCACCAGAGTTTCGATACATTTTGTAAACGTCTTGGCCAGAAACAAACTACCATCTATAGGCAATACAAAATACATTAAACATCGCGTATTCGACCGGTACCTGGAGTTAACTCACAAAAAGCTCCTACGTTCATGCAAAAAACAAAACTTTATTGAACTATATTTAGTGAAAAACTGGTTCTTTATTGCACTAGTGCAATGAAATGTTTATTGCACTCATCTACTACTCATTCTACTATAGCGTTTTGTGATCATGACTCATGACAAACATAAACGTTCAAATCGACGCCATTTTTAGTCCATTTTCTGTGATATTGTATTACATTTTAAACAATTGCATATTTTATATTATTTTCAATCATATTTATTGCATGCGGGATTACGGAATGACTAAAAAATGCAATTTATCAAAAATATAGTTTGAGATAAATTGTTCCTAACATAGGTATTAATTCCTAACTTTCTCAATGCAAATCGATAGTGCTAATTAATTATTGAATATTTTGCTATTAAATTACGCTTTTTATTTTCCCACACTTAATGCCACCTAAATAAACCATTTTTTGATTTTTGCATGAACGTAGAAAAAATATTGTATGCAACTCATGCAAAAAGTGTTTATTGCACTCGACGACAACTTCCCTTCGAGTGCAATAAACACTTACTTTTTGCACTTGTTGCATAAATAACTATTAAAGGTTAATGAAGGAATAGCTTAATGTAACATTGATGCATTAGATGTTTAGAAATCTTGTCTGCACTGGCAAACTTATTATACTTTAGTGTAACTTTGCATTGTTCTAGCTACCTACAATTTGGAAGATACTTGCAATAATGTGATTTAAGAATGTGATTTAAGTATATTATTAGAATATACGTTATTTTCTATTATATTTTATGCTATTGTCTCAAAATAATGGTACACTACTTACTGACCTTAATACAGTTTCAGATTTAATTCACATCTCACTTCAAACTCTTACACTTAAGGTTCTCTATTGAAACCTAGTACATCTAGATTGAGAGGTTTATTGTTCATTAGTATTTTTTCTTAGGTGTATGGCAAGGAGGGCAATTTTGAAAACTATGATATGGAAGAAAGTGGTTCAGAGTACAATAGTGAATACGAACCAGCAGCCAATACGACCGAATCCAGCATAGATGATTCTGTTGAATCAGAAAGTGACTTCGATGAAAATGAAGGAGGGGGATTCCGAAGGCTTGACACAAATTCTTCAAAGAAGAAACTTGTTATTAAAGATGGTAAAATTATAAAAGCGGATAAACTTAAAGGAAAAGATAAAGGTGAATATCAGCACTATAAAATAAATGTATCAATAATTGTTCTAAAAATAACAAATTTATTATTGAAATATTATACATCAGCTTCTTCATATCTCATTAACTTATTCATTATGCCGTCAATTTTATCTTTATAGAACAATTCGCAAACTTCAACAAATCACTGACACCCAAAGGAGGTATGAAACCAACCCCCAGCAAAAAAACACCTCCAGTGACTAAAACATCGCCAGTGTCTTTAGCGCCTTTCCAAATGGGCATTGGAAACTATGAAAATATTAATATTTCTCCTCCCAGTCCGAGAGGAAAAGACTCCCCCTTTAAAGTGAGCGGTATAAAACCTATAGATGTAGCTGCTCATCTGAAGCTGCTTGGAGAAAGTTTGACCATTATCGGTGAAAGATTGAAAGAACATGAGGTAAGATTCAATTTGTTAATAGGACTAGCAATATTTATTTTGAAGCTAAAAATATGACAAAAATTAAAAAGAAATAATCTTCAAATGTCATGAGTGCTTTTATGAAGTTTTATTTATTTATTTACTTATGCACGGATAACCCCATTTTACAGTAGATTCATTGATTATGATACATTGATATAAATTTAAATAAATTAATTACATTGAAATGGTTTAAAATACATTAGGACATATTAAAAGTAAAATAAAACGTAGGATAATATGATATGAATAAGATAAGTATCCCAGTTAGGGAATTCATGACTGATAACATTAGTAGTTGATATTGCCCTGTTCAGTGATATCTTTTGAGGGCAATTTTGAATTTGTTTTTAGACACATTAAAAATATTCAACCCAAGATTACAATGATCATTGCCTAGTCTCATTAATCGTAATAATGAGTTGTTAAGGACATAGTTTGTGTTATGAAAGGGTAAGCTAAATAGATCGGTATTGTGCTGGTTCTAGGACAGTACTCTAAAGTTTAACAATCCCAATAGTTCAGGGCATGATATTTCATTGTTGATTGGAATTAAACAAGGTAATTAGAACAGTCCTTATTCTTCTGTTTCGAAGCATTGGAATGTTCAAAAATGTTATAATAGTTTCACAGTCGTAGTTTCCAAATTGTGGATTCAATCTATAGGCCACATGCCTCAGAAATCTATTCTGAATACTTTCAATGGCATTGATATGTACTTGGCAGTGGGATGACCATAGTGTAGATGCATACTGAAGTATGGAACTCACTAATGAGTTGCAAATAATCTTCAAGGCATTAACAGGTTCGCTACGCACTCAATAATAGGAATGTGCCCCGGTGCTAAAATATTTTTTTTAACACATTTTTGGTGGTTCAATTTCAAACTTACCTGATTCATCCGTCTCCTCAGCATCTCTGCCTAAAATATATTCTTCCTCTGATTAGAAAATGTATTCTTCCTCACTATCTGAATGTAATAAAAAATATTCAAGTTCCGCTTCTGTTAACATTCCATCATTTTTTACGGTTATTTTTCGCCGCATTTGTTGAGAACAACCAGACTCTGAGAGCTCCATGTTGCAAATGATCTAGCACGTTACCACATCCTACTTCTACATGTAATGAAAAAAATACGGTTGCAACTCTCGTGCTCATAAAATATACAGATGGGAAGGGTGTCTAAAGCACGGATCCGCGCCGTTAGCACTTAATAATAAATAGCCTGGATGCGCATCCGCGCTGTCCGCGTTGAACCTGTTGAACAAGTACCTTGAGTTGTGTAAGATGAAGCCAAGAATTTGGTTTGCTTTGCCTATAGTTGCATTTATATGTGGGATATATGTTGGATGTGAATCGAACTGAACTTGTAAGTTCTCAACATTATCAACTCTTGATCCATTTATTTTGTATTGGAAATTTAAGGAAAGTTTTGATTTTGTGAAAAATATAATGAAACATTTATCGAAATTTAGAGCCTGGCCATTTGTGAGAGACCATTGATATGAATTTTCACATCTCATATGCCAACTTTTCGGTCTAGCATGCATTTACCAACATACAGTATCGGAAAGTATTTATCTTGGGTATGGTGGTTTCATGAGAGCGTAAAGAATAGCTTGCTATATGTTGAGAGATCATTACAATTTCTCCTCGACTTGCTCGAGGAAGGGATATCGACGTCAAGACACAGAGATAGGACGTCCTGAGCTGACCAGCTCAGGACGTCAGTATCATACCAGCAGCAGTCGGGAGAATGTGTGCGCTGCAATGAAGAAGAATCATTGACGATAATTTCACATCAAATAATTTGAACAAATTAAACTGAATCATTGATTCAATTTAATCTGTCGGACGACAGGTAGATCAAAATATCTTTGGTGCCGTGGTGGCCGCGAAAACAAAAGAAAATTCTTAAACATAAACAAAAGCAAACGATATTTCTGTAACACAATAAAAACAAAAAACTTATTTCTAACAGAAAAACAATTATTTCTTGAATGGAGAGAAAAAAAATATTTACAAGAAAAGACAAACCAAATTAAATATTTTGTGTACGGAATTATTTTATCAAATGTTCGAACAAACCACCATTTTGGGCCAAACAATAGCCGAATCTATTGTACAATTCTGTTCTGGTAGCCGCAAGGGTAACTGGTGTTACCTGAGCACACAACTTAATAATTTTTGCCCTCAGTTCATCTAAATTGGTGGCACGTTCGAACTCATGACGATATACCTCCGATTTTAGCATGCCCCAGAAATAAAAATCGAGAGGTTCTACATCTGGTGATCGAGGTGGCCAGTTGATTGTACCTCGCGTACAAATAAACCGATCGGTAAATAATTGATTAAAAAATGTAAAAACCGTGCCTGCATTGTGGGCAGGACAACCATCTTGTTGAAACCACACGTCGTTAAAGTAAATCGGAAGAGCGCGAACTGCAGGAATAATTTGATTTTGCAAAAGTTGCAAATATTTTGCTGCATTTGAATTCCCTTCAATAAAAAATGGGCCTATGACGTGATCGCCTAAAAGTCCCGTCCACACATTGAATTTGCTTGGGTACTGTGTCCTCACAGCAATACTCAAATGTTTATTTTTACGAGACCAATAACGTACTACGGATGGGTTGTGTTTTTGATGAATTGAGAAGGATGATTTATTGGTAAATAACACCTTTTTTAGAAAGTCATCATTTACACGAAATGCCCTATTGCATTTTTCGACCATCGTTTCACAAAACTCCATACGTCTGAAATGGTCTCCAGGCAAAAGTTCTTGTGTGGTCTTGACTTTGAAACAATGATAACCGTTTCTCTTCAAAATATTCCTTACAGTTCTTTCATTCAAATTCACTTCGTCGGCGATCTGTCTACTCGAACAAGGTGTCGTTTCTGCCAATGCACACACTTGTGTTTCTCTTATTTCCCGTTCCTCGGGTATTTGTCTAGGATGCGGTGGTGGATTTGTGGGACATTTTTTGCAATGTGCTGCCACACACCCAAAATTCTGAAATGTATTAATAATTGAAAGGACAGTCGCTTCCGTAGGTACAGGTCTATCTACAAAAGCCACTATGAATAGATTTCTAGTATCTTGTACAGAATTACCCCCAAAGTACCACTAAACGATCTGTACTTTCTCTGCGGTTGTGTAAATAGGCGGCATGTTTCAAAAGGTAATAATTGTCACGGTCTTTTGTTTTCAGAACCACGGCTCGGCAAGAATGAGTCGAGTCGCTGTGCGCTGTGTCGCATTGCCACGTGGTCAGTTAATGCGTCGGGTGGGGTAACAGGAGGGGCACAGCAGTTTATGTGGTATCATATCATTGCGTTCCTTGTTGCTCGTGTAGATTTCTGTCTATACCCCAGATAAATTATTTCCGATACTGTATACTAACCAAGGTGGTGGTGATGAAGAACTACGACATACCAGTTTTTGGCATACAACTATCCTTACCGAAAAAATTGAAAAATATGAAATTTTATGATTAACAAGTTTTTATTTCAAAAGGAAAACTTAAAAAAAATAGATGGGATATACAAAAAAAAAAAAATACCCTACCATATCTATGAATTTTTATTAAAACATTCTAAGCACATGATAGGTTCTTTTCTGCAGCATTTACGGTATGTTCGGATCCTTTTCAAATTCCTTGCAATGTACCATCCGTGGCTTTGCTTTGCAGTTTCATAACAATTTTTACAAGGGTTTTGGCTTTTGATATATTTTCTTACCAATTCATGACGTGCAAGACGCTTTAATTTAGGCTTTATGTTTCACACAGCGCCGCACAGTGATCTGGTTTGGCCAAAAAATTGCCAAAAGTGGTCTAATCCAACATTCTCATATCATCCTCAAGGTACGCTTATTAAATCTTTAAATGACCCCAAGGATATGCCGCATTGAAAGTTAATACCTAAGTTTATTTTTATAAAAGATACAGAAGGTAAAATTTTCATAATTTTGAAGCGTCCCATGAAAAAAAGTTGAAACAATTGATTGGCTACAACTAAGGCAAAAATCATTTTTGCGTGTAGGGCGAGGACTGCACTTTTACTTACTAGAGAAAGAAATGCTGAGGCCATTCTGATCTTTGCACTGAAAAATCTAAAAAAACACTTAGTTTAAAAGAATTTCTGACAAAATATGCAAGTTTCATAGGTTAGATCTTTCAAGGTCCACCTTGGTCCGGCAAGCTGGTTATAGATTTGATATCTCAATGCTTGCCAAGTAATTAACCCCCCCGACCCGCCCCTGACAAAAACAGGGGTAACAATAATTGATGTTTTTCTCACCTAGTTCTATTCAAATTCTGAAAATAATACTGCAACACTGTAGCAAAACTTCTTATGTACATTATTTATGATAAAATGGAAAGGCTTTTCATTAGAATTCTTTTGACATATCATTTCTAAAAATCGGTTGAGAAAGAAAGAAATAATATATTAGTATACAGTGCTTCTCAAAAGTCCCCTCCCCCCTCTTATTTTTGGAACGATTATACATAAACAAGTGAAATTTGGAAACTGAATATTAAAGGTTGTAAACTTCCCTACTAGTGATGATAGATGATGAAATCGTCAAAGATGACGTCACAAGGCCATTGTGACCAATAATTTTAAATGGAACCCTACGGCAAGCGACACCTCTTTTAAAAGGTACCGAAAAAACCTATTCAATGATACTAATTTTATTTGTTTATGACAGTTTTGGCAACTCGCTTTTAAAAAATGCAAAGCTGTTATGAATTAAATCAGTTAATACTAAAATTCCAAATTCAATCTTTGCCTCTGGATAGTTGTCAAATAAGCTGACGTTCTTTTAAAAGAGGTGTCGCTTGCCGTAGGGTTCCATTTAAAATTATTGGTCACAATGGACTTGTGACGTCATCTTTGACGATTTCGTCATCTATCATCACTAGTAGGGAAGTTTACAACCTTTAATATTCAGTTTCCAAATTTCACTTGTTTATGTATAATCGTTCCAAAAATAAGAGGAGAGGGGACTTTTGAGAAGCACTGTATATATTTTTACTTAAATTCGGGTTGTTTTGAAAATTAATTTTCCCCTCGACAATTTCTTGAATTTATATATAGCAACTATGTCAAAATTAAAAAACAAAGAACTTTTTTCTCATCTCATTCTACTCCGTTCCTAAAAAATCTACTAAGTGTTGAGAAATATTATACAATAAGCATCATAATAATTTTTTATAAGGAAATATTTATTAGTAAGTTTGTTAAATCCATGTGTATTATTTTAGTAATAGAATCCGGGTAAGTCTATGATAAATATTTTAAAAAAATCCGACGGCGCGGCCAGTAGGAAATGTAGATTTCTGAATTTATTTATTGATTCTGAAATTGCCACCAATCAAGCTAACGAATATAACTAATATTTATTTATATAGTTCAACTTTGAAATCGAGAAATGCAATGATTTGTCCGTGGAAGGAAAACTAAAATAGTATCTGATTGATACGAGCTAATGAACCTCAAATGATATACAGGGTAAACAAGAATTATTAATTCTCATGAATTATAATTTACAGCCATTTTTTGTGTGTGTACATTTTAAAGGAAAACCTTTTGAATAAAAGTTATAGAACTCATGAAGCTTTATCAAAAGACCTTCAGTTTGCCGATAATGGTATAAAAATGATAGATTGAGATTTTTTCCATCTTTTAACAGCCGCCATTTTGAAACTATTGGACCGATTTGGCCCACCTTCGAACTTTGGACCGATTTGGCCCACCTTCAAACTTATCCGAGGAATTGATGAAAAATATTTTATTGCTGAATTCCGTTTCATTGGGTTGAAAAATGTGGCCTCTACATATATACAGGGTGTAATTTACCCTCTTGCACACCCGTGAATGACGAGTGTATAATGCCATTTTATAACGAATTACAGTGGTTAAGAATTCAAAAAAAAAGTTTAAAAAAATTAAAAAATAAAATTTTTTTTTTGTAAAATTAGTCCAAATTTTGTAAAACGCGAAACAGCGAAGTTTTGTGGTTTTTTTTATATTTTTTTTTTTTTTAAAGGGAAAAAATCTATTTTTTAATGGACTATCAATTGTTAGCGAATTTGCAAGAGAGTAGATTACACTACACCCTGTATATATATATATATATATATATATATATATATAGAAGAAAGGGTAGTCTCGTGACTGGACTAGTTGAAAAAAAACTATGAATTTGAAATAAACTTTGTAGAAAGGATATTCCTTGAGGTTGCAGTCAAATTTAATGGCCAATGAAAAAAGAAAAACTCTTTCTTATTTAGTCGAGCTTTCGAAAATGTTTATTTTCATTATCAAGACAGTAAGGTGAGGTTAAGTGAAGACAGCGAACTAATCACCATTTTGTGATTGAAGAACTTTTCAAAATCATATCACTATGAAACACTACTAGTAATATATATAAAAATTAAACAATTGTAAAAGCACATATTGTTTAAGAAACTTAGTTTAAACAATAAAAATTTGACAGGACAAATTACCACATGGTTAAAGCATGACTGATATATATATATATATATATATATATATATATATATATATATATATAAACTTTGGAACTGATGGTATTTTTGGGTTCTGTGGACCGTGATCGGCAAAGATATACCAACATTTGTTAAAAGTTTTCTTGTGATGTATTTCTATAAAATCTACCTGAAATTGTCTTAAAAAAAATTACTTGCATTTTTAGAATTTAATAAATATCGCATTCTTCAACTGAAAAATAAAACACCGCTATTCGTTATTCAAATAAAATGCCCAATTTATTAGCATTTCTTTTGTTCATGCACATCGCTCAAAAATTGTTTCAAGATATTGGGAAAAAAAAGTGCACCAATACTGTTAAAAATATCTAACTTGTCCGCCATCAGGTATTTATTCTCAAAATATGTAATATGCTTAAGTTATTCGCGCTCGCGCGGTATGAATATGAATAGGAATTATATGTTGAAAGTTAGGCTAAGGCAATACCTATCGAAACCAAAAAACAGTTTCTTTAAAAATTCCTATATAAACGAAAAAACTACTTTTGGCCGTTTTTCTGCTAAGCCAGACCACTGTGCGCCGGCTTGGTCTATATAATGAATTTTTTCGTGCAGAAGAGGAATTTTGAAAAGAAAATTATGTGAGCCGTTCCTACAGATATGAAACTAACTGAGCAATCTGTCGCGACTACGGCCGTACACGTACGATTTTAGATTGCGTCTTAGCCATACGAGCGACGTACTATAACGTTTTTCAACTCTACTCACCGTACGTTTCGAGATCATTCTGGATTCCAGTGTGACGACTGACTTACTTTTTAATATATATTAATGATATCAATTTTCATCATGAGTGTAACTTTATAAACCTATTTGCTGATGATACACTTCTTTCAGTATCAAGTAACAACCTAAATCATGCTGTAGAAAAAATGAATGAATCATTGGCACTAGTTAGTACGTACCTAAATAATAACAGGCTCAAGCTGAACACTACCAAAATTAAAGCAATGATTCTGACAACATCCTTTAGATATTCAAACATCAATATCAACAACTGTACTCTTACCATAGACAATGAGACCATAGAATTTGTGAAAGAATTCAAGTATCTCGGATTCATGATTGACAACATTCTGTCATTTGACTCTCATTTTTCATACATTTATAAAAAAATATGTAAAAAATTATTCTTCTTCAGTAGAATTTCGCAAAATATCTCGAGTTTTTCTAAAATTACTGTATTTAATACAATCATACAACCACATTTCGACTACTGTGCGAGCTTATTGTATACATTTGCTGTGAACAAAATTAATGCACTTCAAAAGCTTCAAAACAGGGGAATGAGAATAATATTAAAATGTAACAGATACACTAACATCTCCCTTATGCTTGACACATTACAGTGGCTACCAGTTTCGGACAGATTCTACTTAAATGCTATGATTTATATCTTTAAAATAACTCACAACATGGTACCTACCTACATATCTAAATGAATTTCTCAAATACAGCAGTCAAATCAAAGAAAGAAATTTTTTTCATGTGTCAATATGTGTAATACAATGAAGTCCCTATTTTATAAGGGCTTGAAGGAATATAATGAACTACCTGAAATCATTAAAGATTCTAAAACTGTTGTTGAGTTCAAAAGAAATGTAGTTTTGCATATTAGAAGATAAACCTCTATTTTTGTTCAGACCTTCCATACAACTGACAGTATTTATATAAAGTTTTTTTTTCTTTATTTGTAGTAATTGATTTAGTTTTATATATATATATATTATTAATACTGTTCACCAAATGATTGGTCTTTTTATTTTAATTTTTTTTATTTTATATTTTATATCGGAATTGTATACTTAGTTTATAACTTTTTTGTTCAGAATATTTTGTACCTACAAATTTTCGTGTATATTAGGATTTCCTATTTTCAATAAATTTCATTCACATTTACGTCTGTGTTTACACTCTGAAGAACTGGGGTCTTACATGTACGGTTTCTTGATGTCACCTGATGAAGTCGTGATGTACAGGTTTGTCTATAACGGGAATAATTCGCAAACAAAACTGATTTTTATTGCCAATACGATTATTAAAATTAGTTTTATATTTATTTTCACAAAAATAAAAAAATGCATACTTTATTTTAGCAGAAGTTTATTCTTGAACAAAAAATAGCATGTAACGAAAAAACTTAATTGAATACACATAAACGAAATAAGAAATAAAGTAGGAGGCTCTAGACGTTCACACACAGAGTGCTGTTGTGATACTGACAACGCCGTACGCCATACGAAACTAGTTTGTACGGATCCGTTCGAGCGGTAAGCGCGTGCTTTCCAGATTCCGTCTCGAAAGGGTTAATGTTAGTGTGTTTAGGAAAGTTATGAGGTGGAAGAAAATTCATTCGCAATCAAATGATCATCAAGATCCAATTTACCTTTCACCTAGCGTCGTCGACAATTTGCGATTTTCACCAGGGGTCAGGTGTGGATCTCCAACCATTGAACAATTAAACCGAATTTGAATATCAAGAAGAGAAATTTTTGTGACTGTGATATATAATGTAAAAAAAGTTGGCGGCGTGCCGACAATAATTTTTAAATTCTAGAAAAATATATCCTCGGGCAAGAATCGAACCCACGACCTCATGATTACCAGTCAAGTGCTCTCCCAACTGAGCTACCGAAAACGTATGTTCGCAACTGCAATCGAGATATCACTTTCTAGAATTTAGTGTTAGTGTGTTTAGGAAAGTTAGTAGGTGGAAGGGAACTCATTCGCTATCAAATGATCATCAAGAATCCCTGCCCGAGGATATCTTTTTCTAAAATTTAAAAACTCTTCTCTGCACGCCGCCAACTTTTTTTTACATTATATATCACAGACACAAAAATTTCCCTTCAACATTTATGAAATTGATGTTTTTTTCCAGGGTCAAATTGCAGTTTCAGGGAGTTTATCTGTACTGTTGGATTCTCTGCTATGCGCTCTTGGACCACTTTTGTGCCTAACTCAGCAAATACCAGAATTACAAGAGAACTGTTGTACTCCAGAGGAATTGATGAGTACCTTGGATAATGTAGCTTTCATCATGCCGGGACTCTGATGAAATGATGAGTATATACAATTTTTACTTACCAAATGTGTCAGAATTCGTTTTTTAGAACGTGTAAATATTCACCTAATTGAGGAAATAATAAATGAAACTATTGAAGTATGTCGATGGATTTTATTTTTTCAAATGAATATTTTTCACAGGGTATTATTTTATTTTGAGACATTTTATATCGTAAGAATATTTTCACAAACTTTCTTTAGGATCTTTGGCGTTTGACAGTTTTCACTATTCAATTGAGACAGGAAATCAGATTCAATTTTTTTATAATAGAAAATTTAGCAATACTGATCCTTTGCATAAAGCTTCTGTCAAATTTGGTGGTAACTTGCATCAAAATACAATCTTGAACTTCCATTATCACACACAGTAGGTAATGATAATAAATTAGAAAAAAATAATTGTATATATCATATGCTTCATCTCATAAAAAACGCCTTACTGATATATTCTATTCAATTGAATTAATTTTTAAGTATAAATGGAATGAGATTATATTCATAAGCAAGTGCTTTAATAAAGGTCATTATGTCCAAAAACGGTGGTAAACTTCTGTTTATTGGTTTAAATATTTAAAATAGACGTTAATTCTCTCCATGAATTTTTTTAATTGATGTCTATTTTAAATATTTAAACTGATAAACAGAAGTTTACCACCTTATTGGACATGACCTTTATTAAAGCACTTGCTTATGAATATACTCTCATTCCATTTATACTTGAAAATTAATTCAATTAAATGGAATATATCAGTATGAGATGAAGCATATGATATACTTCAATTATTTTTTCCCAATTTTTTATCATTACCTACTGTGATAATGGAAGTTCAAGATGTTTGTATTTTGATGCCAAGTTACCACCACTAGGAATAGTATATACCAGCGGATTTTTGTACTACGAACCCTATTGGCTTAAAAATAGCGAGAAAATAAATAAACTGATGGAATTCCCAGCAAAAAAAAGGTCTTGCATATTTTCCTCCCGGTGGGAACTAGTCTTAATTCTTCATTGTTCAAATTCACACAAATTGTTGACAGTGATAGATATATAGTGTCAGCTGTTGAATAAAAATGATTGTAGAGTTATTAAAATACATGTTTTTCTAAAAAGTTTTATCCAAAAAATATTTTATAACAATATATTTTGGGTCAAACTAAAAATCAGCGGTAAATAGTATTGAATTTGATCAATTTCATACACAAATGATTGATAAATTCCAATTCAACAAGGCTTTCCAAAATATTTTCATGTCAAATAGCCATACAAATATGTTTTCCTAAAAATGAATGAACGCATGAATATAAAAAATCTAAAATTATTCTAGGAGGCTTAACTTCAACTACTACACTAAAAATTAAGTATTTACAAGGTAGGTTTTGAATTATCACCGAAATTCTAAGTTTTCTGACATGTACATAAATTATTATTCAAAACTACTGTTACATAATTTAACGCAAATCCTAAATATGCCTTATTCTATATTTAAACTGAGTTGTAATCATACAAAATATGTTAAATATATTCTTAACGGAATATTGTGCTTTACTAAAATTATGTTTATTGCCTTGAATTAACTTGAATCGAAAAAACTAAGATATTTAAAATGTAAATAAAAAGCTCCTATAACTGCAAATTACTTGAAACGAACATGTTTTTAGTTTAAATAATTGAAAAGAGTTATCGAGTAGATGTAAGATAAAAAATGTGTACAATATATACATTGTATAGTGATTATCTTTGACTATATTTTTTAAATCAAACAATTAACTTATATACACGGTAGAAATTCATCATGCTAAATGAATTTTATATGGCTAACGGAATATATCTCATTATTGCCTGGAGTTTTCGGTCAGTCCCCAGATTTTGATCAAGAAATTGAACGTTTTGTCTAAAGTTAAAATATCTAAGAGTATTTAGGATTTTGTATTGAATGTATTTTTTATCTTCGAGAATTGGTCCAAATCCTCCCCATATAAAATATGAATATACCGGATGAGTGAAATTCTAGTAGATGCATGGGGATCTCGGAAACGGTGAGAGCTACAGAGAGGGTTAAATGGAGGCAAAGTTGCGTATTATGGAGCTCATTATTATGATGTTGAAAATTGAGTAGCTCTCACTTTCAGATTACAGGAAAACGAAAAATTTGATTTTGATTTTTCACTTATATCTGCTTTAATACATAGATTTCCAGAACTGTTTGCACTTTGTCATTGCAACTTCATGGGTTGTAAAATATGTAAACGAGTGTTCTAAGGTGTTGTTTCTGCCCTAACTATGAAATTTTAAATACGGACCTGGATTTTTATCACTTTTTTTAGGCTTCCCAATCATGATTATGACCATTGAAGCCTAAAAAAAGTGATAAAAAAACGGTATTTAAAATTTCATAGTTCGGGGTGGCCCAAGGAAAACAACACCCTGTAGAACACTTTCGTTTACATATTTTTACAGCCCATTGAAAGTTGCAATGACAAAATGCGAACAGTTTCTGGAAATCTATGGTATTAAAGCAGATATAAGTAAAAAACAAAAATAAAATTTTTAGTTTTTTCCTGTAATCACTGAAAGTGAGAGGGCTAGCTCAGATTTTTCAACATCATAGTAATGAGCTCCATAATACGCAACTTTGCTTCCATTTAACCCTTCTCTGTAGCTCTTACCGTTTCCGAGATCCCCATGCATCTACTCGAATTTCACTCACCCGGTAATTCAAAATCAACACCTCTTTCTAAAAAACTCTACTCATTTCCAACACTATTCCAACTGAACACAGAATAGAGAATGATTAGATGAATTCACTAAAGTACAATGGCAAAAAAATCAATCTTTGCTACGAAGAAAAAATTGGATTATAGTCCATTCAATAAATAGGCCAATTCAATAGAGCAGAAAATGACTCATTCTGTAACACAAATAGTACCAGGAAACCATATGTGCCATCATATGAAAGAAAGTCTGTAGTTATATCCTGTTATGTTTCCTACTTGCAACTATCATTGCTTAATTTCTTACAAACATTTAAGAGCAAAAAAATCGTGTTTTTTTTCATTTTTTGCTTGTAACATGAAAACTAATGAAGCAATCTCGATGCTCTCAATGAACGAATTATAGGGAATCAAAATGGGGAAAAAAGAGCCCTGGCATGACCCGATCAAACCGGAAAAATCAGCATTTTTTCAAATATTCATAACACCCCAATTTTTCAAGTTGGCTCTCCGCGACATAGTAGTGATTGATATTTATTTTGTGTAAAAAATTCAAGCGCTGTCGGATCATTAGTTTTTGCATAATTACAATTTGAATTTTTTAATGCCCTTTATTGGAACAACCCTGGATGCAGCATAGGTGGTCTGATTTAAATTTTTCAAAAAGATATTGAAAGTAGAAGTATAGTACTACAAAACGTCCATTCTTATTTTGAGTTTAAATGCTGCAAAATAGGTGAGAAATACTTGCAAACATGACCGAAAACCGGCGAGCGCGTGAAATCGACTGAGTATTGAGGGTAGAGCGAGGAAGCGTATATTTAGTAACACAAGCCGCTGCGGGCAATTACCTACGCAACTACTGGAGCTATCTCATTTTCTTTCAGGGGTAGCTGAACCCACGGAAACTGATTAGGCACTCGGATTTCAAAAATAATTAGCGGAGCTTCTGTTGGATTTCTTTGCTATATATCCTTCAACTACCCGAGAATGAAAAAAAAAAAAAGATAGCTCCAGTAGTTGCTCAGATAATCGAACGTGAACATTCATATCTTGCGCGCTTGTATTACTATATATACGCTTCAACGCGTCTGCTGCTCTATCCCCACTACTCAGCCGCTCAACCTTTTTCGGTCATGTTTGCAAGTATTTCTCAGCACTTTAAGACGTTTTGAACTACTATATTTCTACTTTCAAAATATTTTTGAAAGATCGAAATCGAACCACCTGTGACGTATCCAGGCTAGCTCCAATAAACTGCTTTTAAACGAATTCAAATTGCAATTATGCAAAAACGAATGATCCTACAGCGCCGGAGTTTTTTACACATAAAGTATGTATCAATCACTACTATGTCGCTGAGAGCCTTTGCTACAACTTGAAAAATGGCGGTGTTATGAATTTTTTTGAAAATGCTGATTCTTCCGGTTTTTTTCCGGTTTTTCTCCGGTAATTATAATCCGATCGAGTCGTGCTAGGGTTAATTTTTTTGCATTTTGATTCCCTACAATTTGTCCATTGAGATCATCGAGATGCTTCATTAGTTTTCACGTTACAAGCGACAAAGGAAAAAAAAAAACCACTATTTAGCAATGATTGTTGCGAGCAGGAAACATGACAGGATATAACTACGGACTATCTTTTGTATGATGGCACAGTTGGTTTTCCGGTACTATTTTTGTAATTTTTATACTTTTCCATAAAACGAGCCATGACTATTTTACCAAACAGAAACCTAGAATGGAATCTTTCAATCGGGCTATCATAAACCCAATAAATAATCTTATTTTCTTCCTTAGTTCATTTTTCAATTTATAATCAATTTAATTGACTTGATATAATTTTTTCACACTTTTTCCTAGGTTTGAAAATTCAATTGGAATGAGTTTGATGACTTTCCTCTGTCTCATATTCGACTTTCTATTGTGTTGTATTCAGGGAAAGTAATTTATTGATATTATCGATCATTTTTTCTCGTGTCGTTTTAAACCTAACATATTTCAACTAAGTTCCCTGATGCACATTTATGTAACCATTGGTTATCAACAAATGCACTTTAGGTTATCTGGGTGTTACAAGAATTCCAAAATAGCCCTAAGCAAGTGTCCTGCTGCATCATTTGACACATGATTTATAGCTTTTTTATGAGAAAAGAAACGAACAAAAACAATCTCATTATCAACAAAGTCAAAATGATGCAACCATTGAATACACTACAAGTTGTAACTATTGAATGCACATAAAAACCATTCATAGTGTGAAATTAAAATACAGTTTATTCCAAGAATTGGGCTTAGTTGTTGATTCCATTTCGTTCACAATTCTGAATTGAATACGCGGAGTTCTCACTAGATAGGCAATTCTTATATTATGAATGCCAGTGCCTTACAAATAGCGGGAAAATATATAAAGTAAAGGAATTCCCAGTATAAAAATCTGCTAGCATATTTTCCGCTTACTAGAAACTCGTCCTGATAGCGATGCCAGAGGGGCCATCTTTGAATTTTTTTTTTCTGAGATATTCTGTTCAAGTTACATTGCAAAATCTGACAGTTATCAAATTTTTAACATCCCATTTACAACACACAAATTATCTGGACTCTGTAACGAACAGGACTTTTCTGAAATAAAACCCAAATGAAATATTTTTCTAGAAACAATCGACACACAAAATATTTCACGCTTGGATGAATCAATACTACCGGTTCTCACTTTTTTAATAAACCATGAAAAATAAGGCATAGAATCCGTATGATTTGAAAGATTTTGCTCAATTCTCTCAAGATAGACCTTTACAAATACATGCACTACATCTTGTCAATTTGAACCAATGAGTTCAGCTGACAATATGAACGATAAAAAACATTTGAAAATAATGTTCAAATAACATGTATACCATCATCTTTAGATATTTAACATCTAGGCCAATTAATAGAGCAGAAAATGATTCTGTGACAAAAATAGTATAAGGAACCCGACTGTGCCATCATGCAAAAGACGGTCCGTAGTTAATCCTGTTGTTTCTTACTCACAACTATCATTGCTTAGTTTGTTATAAACATATAAGAGCGAAAAATCGTGTTTTCTTAACGTTTTTCGCTTGTAACATGAAAACTAATGAAGCAATCTCGATTGAAGAGAATCAAAATGCCAAAAAATGAGCCCTGGCACGACTCGAACGGATTATTAGTAGAATGTATAACACTGCTATTTTTCAAGTTGTAGCGCAGGCTCTCCGCGACATAGTGATTGATATGTACTGTATGTGTAAAAAACTCAGGCTCTGTCGTATCATTAGTTTTTGCATAATTGCAATTTGCGTTTTTAAATGCACTTTATTGAAACAAGCATAGATGCGTCATAGATGGTCAATTTTTCAAAAAGATTTTGTAAGTAGAAGTACAGTACTACCAAACTTCTATTCTCATTTTGGGTTGCAATGCTGCGATATAGATGTGAAATACTTGCAAACATGACCGAAACGGGCGAGCGCGTGAAAGCGGCTGAGTAGTGGGGGTAGAGCAGCAGACGCGGGAAAACGTATGTGTAGTAATACAAGCGTGTTGTGCGCAAGTTATGAATCTTCACGTTCGATTATCTCACCAACTACTAGAGCTATCTTTTTTTTTGTGATTCTGTGGTAGGCTGAATCCACTAAAACTTACTGCACTCGGATTTCAAAAATAATCAATGCAGAAGCTTCTGTTGGATTTATTTGCTACATATCCTTATATTCATATGCCACAGTAGAACCTCGATTATCAGAACTTTCGATGATCTGAACTAGGGGCGGTCCGGATGGGTTCTGATAATTGAGGTTCTGCTGTAGCATATGAATATAACGATATGTAGCAAAATAATTCCAACAGAAGCTTCTCCTCTGATTATTTATGAAATACGAGTGCAGAATCAGTTTGCACTTGTTCAACTACCCCAGAATGAAAAAAAAAATTATTAAGATAGCTACAGTAGTTGCTGAGATAATCAAAAGTGAAGATTTATAACTTGCGTGCAGCGCGCTTGTATTACAATATATACGCCTCCTCGCGTCTGCTGCTTTACCCCCACTACTCAACCTCTGTTATGCGCTCGCCCGTTTTGTTTGCAAGTATTTCGCAGTATTTCGCTACTTTCGAAATATTTTTGGATAATTGAAATCGGACCACATATAACGCATCCAGGCTTGCTCCAAAAAAAATCAAATTGCAATTATGCAAATACTAATAATGCGACAGCGCCTAAGTTTTTTTTACATATTAGTCTCTACTATGTTGTGGAAAGCCTGCGCTACAACTTGGAAAATGGCGGTTATGATTTTTTTTTAAACTCGTTTTTCCGGTTCTTTTCCGTTACTAATAATCCGTTTGAGTCGTGCCAGGAATAATTTTTTTCGCATTTTGATACTACAATTCGTCCATTGAGAGCATCGAAATTGCCTCATTAGTTTTCATGTTACAAGCAAAACCAAAAGAAAAAAAGATTTTTTGATCTTAAATGTTTATAACAAAATAAGCAATGATAGTTGCGAGTAGGAAACATAACAGGGTATAAATAAGTACTGACTTACGTATGATGGCGCAGTCGGTTTCCTGGTGCTATTTTTGTTATAAAAATCTACATTGATTGGCCTAATCATTGATTGAATAACTTTTATCAAAGCACTCATTCTACCAAACAAACAAGGTCTTATTTCTTAGATAATTTTTTTGATACCCAGAAAACCCTTTAAACCATATTTGAAATAGTTTTTCTAATAAAGTGTGATAACCCCTGAAAACACAAAAAAGAACGTCTAAAAAAAACAAGTAACGTGTCACCCAGCAAAAATTCCCTACTTGTTTCAAAGCAGAATAAGAGCAACAGCTACACTACGATATTTGTAAATAATTTGTGTGAATTCAAATTAATGAAGTTTTTTTGACGTGAGAAATGCCTTGATTGAATCTGGTTTCCTGTCCAACTATTGGAACAAATATTGAACATGTAGCCTGGTAAATTAATCGAAATTATCGTACATGCTTGAATACAGGGCGATCCAGAGTATACCTTGAAGAGGTTATAATTTTATAGCATTTTTGAAGTATTTTTTTTGAACTACTACTCTCATTGAAGATGGGAATTCACAAAGTATCTTCCCTTCAACTCAAAATTTGATAAAAACAAGTAAAATCCAATTAATATCAGCTCTAACGAAAACAATTTCTTTCATTTTATCGAGTAATAGTTCAATGAATTTTTGTTTGGGGGGGGATTGCATACCCTTTATCACCCGTTTTTTTCAATTTTACTAAATTATTTAACCTCATAATCCTACATTTTACTCACCCTGTATCTGATATTCGATATTTCCACATTTATTATGTATAATACCCTGAATGGGGGAATTGCGTAAAGGGCTAAAATGTAAAGCGCCTGGTGAAATCGATATGTGAGATGGTGTATGAAAAATGGATTATTTAGGAATACAAAGTGTCCTAATAAACAAAAAGCCAGCAGTTCTAATCTCAAAATCCGTGTGCATTTCGCATTTTTGGCTGACCATGATGAATGATTAACTAGTTATTCAACTAGAACACCCTGTATATCTAAATAAAACATTTGGACCAGTCCCTAGTGCCAGTTGATTGAACAAAAGAATCTGATGTTTGCTCATTTGGGCAGATTTGGACAAGGAAACAATAGATTGGTAGAATCCAGTTTTACGGAATATAAAATACAATGTAAATGCTTCATTGTGAAATTGAAAAGTGTATGTCTTCTTCTATGAGCAAGATAACTTCAGTCGCACCTTTGATTCATGATAGGAGTAGTCTATCATGAATCAAAGGTGCGACTGAAGTTCTCTTGCTCATAGAAGAGGACATACACTTTTCCACTTAGGAAAGATTTTGATATCGGTAACACCCATTGTACTCGTGCCATGTGTCTGCATAAGGGTGTCTACAATAAGCCGTACAGTTTTCACTTTAAGTCTTTCCTCTATGGAAGACATAACATATTAATTGTAGCGACATGGATATACATTATCTACCACATAGTTAATCATGTCCAACTCTTTTATAGGAACATATAGGGTTATATTAAATTTTCTATCAATCTTTTCGTTGGAGATCATGTATTAACTTCTTTGTACAGACCTACCAGCAAGTATCCGTGATATTTTTGGGCATCTTGTTGGGCATAACCAATGATATGTGGCGCATATCTTTGGATATAACTTTTCAAAGAAACTATCACCTATCAGACTAATCTTCTGGTATAACTTTCACAAATGCCTTTATAACAGCACCTTTGATACTATTTTAAAAATTCGACTAATACCACAAAAAACTTGGAATTCGAAAATGGTTTGAATCTTAGAGGTGATTAATGTTGATTTCTTGATGTTATGTCCCTGTTTAGTTGCTCAAACTTCTAGTCCTTTTCTTAAATCGGATATGGTTTCGAAGAGTAACATTCATGTATGCAAGCAGTAATGTGTTTTTTTCTTGAGGTTCTTTTCAGTTTTTAAGTTATGTCGTACTAGATAATCAAAGTATAAGATTATTTTATTCCAAGCCATTTGTAATTGTGAATTAACTCTACAAAAACGTACACTTTTAAAGAGATACTGCGCAACTACTGTGTTGAAATTAGAACTGGTCTCCCCAATCCAACTTTATTTTCCTTGTCCAAACGACCCAAATAGTGCAATGATGTTAACGTTCATTTCCTTCAAATGCAAATTACAATTGCCAGAATATTTTTTTCTAGAAAATAACAGCAAGGAATCTGTAGCTTACTTATATATCAAAATACCAGTTACATTGAATTTTTACCAGGATCGAACGAAGTATAAATCCGAGAGGGGTAATGCTCTTCACTTTTTACTTCCTTTGGCTAAACTTCGGTACGACAAAATCGAAGATGTATATGAGTTGTATCAGTTGCTAGATCATTATCCAGAAAAAACCCAGATGTCTGTAATGTGTTTAAATGATAGAGGGAGCAGGGATAGGTAACCGACTGTCATTCTCCCTGTCATTCAAAGGCAAATTACAGTTGTATATTTTTTTGTAAATAACATAACAACTTGCATCTTTTGTAGATATAAAATATTTTCTCTATATTAAACTCATGGGTAATTCTGTATATTGTAGTTTGCATTTCAATGGTATAAACAATGGCGGAAAGTGGGCAGTGGCTTATTTTTTCATCAAATATCCAGGGACTGGTCCATTTTGAAATCAGTTTACAACTTATAGTTAGTTTTAGAACCGCCCGACGTTGGCGAGCCGAGCACTCCGTTCCTAGCAGCAGCAGTTCTTGGGTGATTTCTGAAAATGAAAAACGGACCAATGACTAGCAGCAGCAGCAACAGCAGCAAGTAGCACGTTCACTTTTAGGCTTAATTCCTGGCGGATGGTTGAAACAATCCGCTTTGCAAGGATCATCGTATTTGCAATCGCCCTCCTTATTTTCCCAATGTTTGCAACCGGGCCTAGTGCAGACACCCGGTTCGTATTGCGTTCTCTAAAAACAAAGTAGAGTAAAAGAATGTTGCAAGTAACAGGTTTTATTCGACGGCCATCAGCCGACACCTCAGAGGTGCCCGAAAATTATGTTTTTAAACCCCCACTCATGGCACATCATCAGTGGTTGACGACACCGAGCAGACTTCGAACCCAGGTTTCAAGAATAGGAAGCGAGAACGTCAACAACTAAGCTATTAGGTTTATACTTATTAAATTCCTATTTCATTGTTGAATTACGTTTATTCCACTAGTACCAGCAGGCAACACTGTGCGGTATTTGGTTACTTACAAGTGATCCTTCAACCAATAACAGAATCAATATTTCGCCTTTATAAGGAGTTTCCACATGAACATGAAGGTCTTTACAAGCTTTTATTTAGTTTCACCTGTCCCGATGTTTGTCATCAAATCTTGCAAGTTAAATTTTACCCACTTCTAGTTGTTCGATTATCGTGAAATTTGGCAGGTGTTCATAGTTCCCGTGACAATGCATTATGCATTTGTTAGAGAAAACAAAAAGCAAAATGGCGGCTCCAAGATGGCGGACGAGATTTGTGTTTGTGGTCCGATTCGATTCAAAATTGGTATGTGGGGGTTTTCAGGGTCGAAGATTATGAATTTTCTTACAAAATTCATAAAATCAAAATGGCGGCTTCAATATGTCCGACGATTTCTGTGATTCTGGTCCGATTCTATTCAAAATTGGTATGTGGGGGTTTTCGGGGTCGGAGATTATGAATTTTTTGTCAAAATTCACAAATTCAAGATGGCGAACGAGTTTTGTAATTATGGTCCGATTCGATTCAAAATTGGTATGTGGGTGTTAGGATATTTACTAAAAAATAATTAATAAAACCTTTTTAAAAACAAGCTTTTATTCAAATACCCTAAAAAGTACAAAATAATTGCTTTGGATGTGTGACGTAGGTTATTCTGTGAGTTATAGATTCAAAAGCTTGTCGCATCTGTATTCGAAATGAAAACTTGAATCTATAACTCACGGAATAACCTACGTCACACATCCAAAGCAATTATTTTGTACTTTTTGGGGTATTTGAATAAAAGGTTGTTTTTAAAAAGGTTTATTTTATTAATTATTTTTTCATATTTTGATTTGAGAGTGAACTATTTGAGAATATTCATTTGTCATACCGTGAAGCTTAAAGGTGGATCTACACACACCATTGACGTGACACTGCTCGTGATTTCACCGACAAGGTTGAAAATATTCTTCTAGGGATATAAATACAGACAAATTAATATAAATGAAATTCACATTAAAATAGAAACTAATGAAATTGAATTAGTACACGAGTTTAAATATCTAGGGTTTTGTGCTTGACAATCACTTAACATTGAATAGTCATTTCAATTATATACAGAAAATAATACTAAAAAAACTATATTTCTTTTCGAGGGTATCTCAGCATTTAAGTATGAATTCAAGAATTACTATTATTAAGGTAGTTCCGCCATGAGACAGTTGAATCAGGAAATCATTAAAATTTGGCATACATATTGTACAACATGTGTACAACACCTCTATAAAATTTTAACAAGTTTCACCATTCTGAACCCGAGATATATATATATATATATATATATATATATACAGTGCTAGTCAAAAGTCCCCTCCCCCCTCGTATCTTTTGAACGGGTATACTTATAATAATGAAATTTGGAGGGTGGAAATAAACGGATGTAACAGGTGACGCAATAGTCATAAATGACGTCACAAGGCCACTGTGACCAATAATTTTAAATGGGACCCTATGGCAAGTGACAGCTCGTTTGAAAGGTATTGAAAATACCTATTCAGTCATACCAATTTTGTTTGGGTTTCGGCTGATTTTGATTGATAAATTGAAGAAATACGAAAATTATAGTTTCGCATTTAATTAATAAAGATTTAAGAACCAGTTCTTATAATAAGTGTTCAAAATGTGCTCCATCTACTTCCTGGCAGTAATGCATCCTATTGCTAAACTCTTGTCGTACTCGTCCCAGTGTGTCAGCGAAATTGCCCTACATTCTTCAACAATTCGTTGTTTCAGAATGGCAATACTGTCAGGTGCTGTAGCGTAAACCTTAGATTTCAAGTACCACCATAGAAAAAAAACTAATGGTGTAAGGTCCGTGACCGAGCTGGCTATCTCGATCGAACCTCGTCGTCCAATCCATCTACCACTGATATTCTTCATCTAGGTAACGTCTTACTGCATCGTCATAGTGTGCAGGAGCACCATCTTGTTGAAACGTTATTTCCAAGTTGTCGAATTCATCTGGATTATCTTCTAGAATTTCAAGAATTAACGCCTCAATATCATTTTGTAACATCTCCAGATACAATTCACCGGTTAAGTTAGCATTGAGAAAAAGAGGCCCAACTATGTGGTTTCCCAAAATACCTGCCCAAACATTTACTTTTTCTGGAAATTGAGTATGTTTTTCACGAAAGATGGAGGATTTGTGTCACTCCAATACCTCACATTTTGAGTGTTAACATTTCCATTGAGAAATAAAGTACTTTCGTCACTAAAGCAAATTGTCTGTATGTAGCCTGGTATGTTGGTTCATTTTATTGGACATAGTTTCACAGAATTCTAGTCTTCGGTCGTGGTCATCAGTCTGAAAGTTGGTGCACCATTTTTAATTTGTATGGATGAAATTTGTTTTTAGCCAACACCCTATGTACTGTCCTTTGACTGACTTCACAGATAGACGCAACTTGGGCTGTGGAAGAAGTAGGGTTTACTACCATTTCTCCAATTATGTCAATTTTTTTGTCATCACTAATTGTTGGTCGATCAGATCGTTTGGCATCTTGAACACTACCTGATGCTTCAAACTTCCGAAGAAGCTCCCTCAAATAAACCCTCGATATAGGGCGATCGGGTACCTCTCATTAAACAGTCGTCCGCTGCATGGAAATTGTTTCTACATTCACCAATTATTAAGATAGCTGCTACTTTATCGGCTACAGTACGCACTCATTTTGCCTATGTAAACACTTAAACGCCTCTGCTTAAACAATAGCTTAGGTAAATTTTCAAGGTATAAACACTTTTGACAAGTAGAGAATTCAAAACGTCAACCTTTTGACAATTAACCAGAGGCGTACTTTAAAATCTTTATTAATTAAATGCTAAACTATAATTTTCGTATTTCTTCAATTTATCAATCAAAATCAGCCGAAACCCAAACAAAATTGGTATGACTGAATAGGTATTTTCAATACCTTTCAAACGAGCTGTCACTTGCCATAGGGTCCCATTTAATTAATTATTGGTCACATGTGACATTTATGACTATTGCGTCACCTGTTATGACCAGTTGAGAAGCCTACATCCGTTTATTTCCACCCTCCAAATTTCATTATTATAAGTATACCCGTTCAAAAGTACGGGGGGGGAGGGGACTTTTGACTAGCACTGTATATATATAATTAAGTTGACTCAATTAACACGTAACATATGGACCATGCATAGGCAAACAGCACATTATTAATTCTACCGTTAGTACTAAAATTAAGAAGTTTATGAAAAACGAGGAGGAGCTAGAGCAGGATATCATAGATATTGTGAAAAAAAATCATGGTGATTGACCATCTAGTTTGACAGATATAATCAAAACTACTCTCGTTATTCAAAATAGTCCACGGGGAAGCGCACAGCCTAAGGGGGGGGGTCGTAGAGAAATGCGGATTGTGCCAGGGGACTTTTTTTTTCGCGTTTCAAATCGAAAAGTCGTTTGAAATTTTTCGATTCTGTCGAAAATAATTTCCTAATTCAACTGTTTCGTGGCGGAACTACCTTAAACCTCATTTTGGATATTGCCCTACCTTATTATATGTTTTTGACCTTAATAAAATGAGATCACTACAAAAACTCCAAAATGGTGCAATGAGAATTACCTTGAGATGTACGAGACATACACCAATTTCAATAATGTTGGAAACATTACAATGGCTGTCAATAGAAAATAGACTCATTTATTTAACTATGAGTTATATCTTTAAAATGCTACATAATCTTCCAACGTATTTTCATAAATTTATAACTTTCAATAATCAAATCCACCAACATGATACCAGAAGTAAACATAACTTACATGTGACTAGTCAATCTAAGGCTTACAATACTAAAACTTTAATGTTCAAGGGATTCATTGCTTACAACAATTTGCCAAATGAAATAAAGGGCTCAGAAACTCTCCAACAGTTTAAAATAAAAATGATAAACCATCTACTTCAAAAGTAAAAATTGGCTTTTATTAGCTATATTTGTCATGTGAAATAAGTTTTAAATGTCTTTATATGTATCTTCTTTCAAGCTGTAAGTGTATATTGGGATTATATTGGGATTACATATTTATTATTAATTTTAAATATACATGTTAATATTCCTTTGGTTATTGGCTGTACCTGAATATTTATTTTTCTTTCAGTAGCATAACAATGGACAATATGTTTTGAAATATTAATAGGAAATAATTTATCTGAGGCCATTGAAATGTTGAGCTAATATATAAATACAATAAAAGGAGCTACTACATACATTACATGTAATATGAGTGCTTTAAGTATAATTATTTCTTTTTTGTAAATGTACATTAGGATTACCTATTTCAAATAAAGATTATTATTATTATATGAAGGGTATTGTTCATACTTGCCCGGCACGTGACAGTGCACATAGACATCAATATGAGATTACGCTGGTGGAATCAAGGGTCGGTCACGGCACTCTCACGACACTGGTGTGTATAAATCCTCTCTAAGGGTAATGCAATGTGATCAGTCAAACAACAAACCCCTGTCGGTGACATCAGTCTGATCTAGTTACTACTAGCTCAACTTCTTTCCATGCCCAATTAGGCCAATCAATAGAGATTTTTTTGTGACAAAAATAGTACCAGGACTGTGTCATCATACGAAAGTCAGTCCATAGTTATATCCTGTTATGTTTCCTACTCACAACTATCATAGCTTAATTTGTTATACACATTTAAGAGCGAAAAAAACGTGTTTTTTTTTTGTTTTTTGCTTGTAACATCAAAACTAATGGAGTAATCTACGAATTGTAGAGAATCAACATGCAAAGAAAATAAGCCCTGGCAAGACTCGAACGGATTACTAGTAACAGAGAAAAACTGGAAAAACTGTGTTTTCAAAAACTCATAACACCACCATTTTTCAAGTTGTAGGCTCTCTGCGACATATTAGTGATTTATATGTATTTTATGTGTAGAAAACTCAGGCGCTGTAGGTCATTAATGTTTGCATAATTGTTATTTGAATTTTTCAACGCACTTCATTGGAGCAAGCGTGGATGCGTCATATTCAAAAAATTACGTTAATTTTTTTTTCAACAAATGTTATGTTATTGCCGTTTTCGCATCCAACAATGGCATTAAGTAATGCTGGGTAAAATTTATTTACGTCATTTGTTAATAAATTATAGACATGTTTACTATAGAAAAAAAAAGTTTTTTTACCATTTTGTTGTCATGACAATTTTTTTTTTAATCTTAAAAACATATTTTTATTGTTTATAATAGTTTTTTATATTTCCATTGTTTAGATAATTAGTTGAGAAATAATTTTTTCTTTAAAAATCATAATTGTGATTTCTTAATAGGGTAATAAAAAAATATGTATTTTTTAATCAATAATTTCATTGTTTATTGATTTTTTATAATTTTAATTACTTTTAGAAAAAAATTGTTAAATCAATAAACAATGAAAGTATTTATTAAATTTTTTGTTATTTTATTGAGAAATGATTTTTAAAGAAAAAATCATTTCTTAACTAATTATTTAAACAAAAAAAATTTTTTTTTTTTTTTTTTAATATTATTTTTCATGACAACAAAATGGTAAAAAACTTTTTTTTGTATATAGAAACTTGTCTATTTGTTTATAAATAATTTATTAACAAATGACGTAAAAAAAAAATTACTTAGCGTTACTTAATGCCATTGTTAGATGAGAAAACGGCAATAACATATTTGTTTAAAAAAATGTTTTTATTATTTCATTAATTTTTAACAACAATTATAATAAATACATTTTTTTTAACTTTTATCACGTGATCTTAAGATTTTATATAATATATATATATTTATATATATATATATAAATATATATATATTCTATATATATAAAAATTAATTGCTGTTCGTTAGTCTGCTAAACTCAAAAACGTTGACCGATTTGAATAATTTCTTTTTTGTTTCGTTTTCTCTAATACAGGATTGGTTTAAAAAACAAAAAAAAAATAGGGAAAACCCAAAAGAACACCTGAAAAAAAGAAAAACGGACCTATCGTCTAAGTGATGTGCTATACAATATCGTCTAAGTGACATGCTATACAATACAACATTTCTTCCGTGCGGTTGTAAAATTTATTACATTTCAAATAGTTTTCAAACGTTGTGGATTTTAAGAAAAGTCTTGGTTAAAGTGAATGTCTGTACACTTTGCGATGGTTTGTCATTTATTTTGATCTGCCAGTCTCTACAGGATGAGTCAGAATAAGACCGACTACAGATTCCTCACCTCATTTTGAGGTGAAAAGTTGCTATCAAGGTATGTCGTAAAATGCATCCCCTCTGAGATACAGGGTGTCGAAAGAATGAAAAAAATTTAGATTTAATGGTTTAGATTCACGAATCATTCCCCTTAATTTTATTTTTATTTTCAAGACGAAATTTTTTGTTTTTATTTTTTTATGATACAGCATTCAAAAATACATACAACCCTAAATTTTCACCCTTCTACGATGAACCCCTATTTTTTTGGAAAGATTTTCATTTTTATGTTGTCATGACTTAGAATAAAAAAATTCATATTACTATTAATTTTCACCCTTCTACGATCAACCCCTATTTTTTATTTTTTTTAAACAGGAAAACGGAATAACAGGAAAACGGGAATAACGGGATAAGGGAATAACAGGAAAACGGAATAACGGGATAAATGAAAAACGGGATAACAGGAAAACGGGAAAACGGGATAAGAAAAACCAGGAAAACGGGATGACAGGATAAGGGAATAAGGGGATAACGGGATAAAGGAAAAATGGGATAACAGGAAAACGGGATAAAGGGGTAACGGGAATAACGGGATAACGAAAAAACTGGACAACGGGATGACAGGTTGAGGGGATAACGGGAAAACGGGTTAACGGGGTAAAGACAAAAAGGGGTAACAGGAAAATGGGATAACGGGAAAAACATTTTAGGGAACATAGAAATTTGGACAGGACAACGTCTGTCGGGTCCGCTAGTATATATATATATATATATATATATATGTCTATATATATATATATATATATATATATATATATATAAAAGAAAGGCTCCAAGAAGCAAAACATTATTTATAAGTCAATTATTTGAACTTTTATGTCGCCATTTGTGAAAATGGAGATCGGAAAAAAACTTGTTAGTTAACAATTGTATAACTTTTTTAAAAATTTCTTTCCAACGAAACTTTATTCTTTCAAGTGTTGAGATGACAGCATATTTTTTTCAAATATTTAAACTATACAAAAATTATTTCATGTGGTATACTGTTTTTAACGACGGTGCACCCATGCCATAACTGCCGCGCGTCAAATTAAAATGATAAATAATAGAGATAGAGTTCCGGGAGTTGAGACTTTTTTATTGGAAATTTCCTCCTTTTTAAGAATCTTTTCTTAAAATTTCTTAATTATCAATAGTTGTTGAAGTATTAACGAAAAACGAAATGCCTTTTTTTCCCTCTTAATTTGTTAATAACAATTGCAATTTTTTATATGCTGTAAAATCATCCGAATACATTTTTCTACTCTTCATTCCTAATCCAATGAGCTATCGCTCATATTTTTAGGAGCTTTATCAATCATTAACACCATTTCGAACTTGTTGATCAGACTATATCAAAAAACTAATGATCCAAGACTGCCTGAGTTTTTTACACATAAAGTACATTATCAATCACTATTTCGCGGAGAGCCTGCGCTACAACTTGAAAAATGCCGGTGTTATAAATTAAAGAAAAAAAACGCTGATTTTTTCGGTTTTTCTCCGATACTAATAATCCGATCAAGTCATGCCAGAGCTAATTTTTTTCGTATTTTGATTCTCTACAATCGTACATTGAGCGCATCGAGATTGCTTCATTAGTTTTCATGTTACAAACACAAACGAAAAAAAAAAAACGATCTTAAATGTTTATAACAAATTAAGCATTGATAATTGTGAGTAGGAAACATAACAATATATAACTACGGGACGTCTTTCGTATGATGGCACAATCGGTTTCCTAGTAATATTTTCATCACAAAATCAGTCATTTTCTGCTCTATTGATTGGCCTAAATGTAGACTTCATTCAAAATACTGAACAATATTTCAGAAGATGTAGGTATGAACTAACTTAATGTCACCATGTTACCCTGCGAGTAACTAACTTGAATGTATACCACTTTATAGATTCTACAAAATATGAAAATTTTAACCAATTCTACAAAAAATTGTCAACATGGAGCATATTAAAAATATCCACAAATATACAGGTTCATTGGAAGTGTATGATATATCAAAGGGTTCATGTGAGGCTCTCTACATTGCATTACAGTTTTGAAAAATTGGTAATCTGCTAATTTTAGGGTAGTTCACCAATCAACATGTTTCTGTGGACAACTATAGAAGTTGGAATGCCGACATGTAACAGTGTGAACATTGAATATTTCAATAAATCTATATGTAAAAATAACATTTTCAGGTTTCTCTGTCTATTTCAACATTCAATTCCAACTTTAAGGAAATGTTTTTTATGGTCTATATTGTAGCCACATTATTACAAATAGGGCTCATAACATGTATTTTACATAAACTACTACTGGAGAGAAATAAGAATGAAAGGAATTTATGAAGTAAATTGAAGATATCTATGAATTTTTATTTCTATTGAAATGATTGCATAAATTTTCCCCCGGATGGCTCCCTTCAATTATGGCTTTATTCTCTTGCAAGATAAACTATTCTGTCCGCAGAGGATGTGCTGACAAGTAACATAAAAATGTAGAAAAATCTTTGTGTTTCTCAAATGTTACTTTTATGCATACCCATAGAGATTGTAGGTGGGGGGGTCGATATGGCTCTTCAGCCTCTTCACACCTTGACCTGTAAGGTCTTCTGTACATTATCCTTCATCCATTCAAGACCTGGGATTCCGAGACTCCTTGCGAAGTGTATGCATACCCACAACTATTCATGTGGTTTTAAAACTTATTTTCATATATTTTTGTAAAAAACCGCCAGTGATGAACTGGAATATTGATTTTTTTCGCACAGACCTATTAGAAACGCCCCTCTTGCTTTGAAAAATATTTTAGATTTGTTTACTAGCAGTTTACATTATTTTTGAAACAAATCAGTATATTTCCTGCAGGCTCAGGCAGTGGGGGATTGATTTACCCTAGTTATACTTTTGGTATTTCTCTAGAATTCTCTGGTTGAAAATAGTTTGATTCGTGATTATATAGTTTTTCTTCCTTGGCTTATAAAAATCACATAGACTTTTTCTTATTGAAAACCTATTGCTATATTATTTGCAAGCATTCTATTACTTTACTTTACTGAAAGAACCCCGCACATTCACATTGTAAGAGTGGTGGATTCAGACTATTGTGAACTAGATGACAGTCCAACCGTTGGACCTCATTAACATCTATGTTCATTGTTGGAACTGCAGAGACTGTCAAAGTTTTAGCCAATGTTGCTGTGGAAGTTAAAATCGGCAATTGATATCAACTCAATTTTTAATTGCGTTATTTAGTGCTTTTTAGTATTTTTGGGGTTAAAAACTAAAAACTATGAAATGAAAATTATAAAAAAAAAAATTTTTAAAGACAAGCTTTTATTTATACAAATTTACTAACAAGGAAAAAATAATTTTTTTAATTGTTTGATCTAGGTTCTAGGTTATTCAGTGAGTAATAGGTTCGAAAGCTTGCCGCGGATTCAAAATAGGTAATCTTGCGTGGCAAGCTGTTGAATGTGTTACTCACAGAATAACCTAGAGCAAACAATGAAAGAAATAATTTTTTCCTTTTTACAGAATTTGTATAAATAAAAGCTTGTCTTTAAAAATGTTTTATTTTAACTTTTTAGTTTTGTATTTATTAACAACTAATAAAAGCTTGTTTTTTTTTCAATTATTTATTTTTTAGTATTTATGATGTTAAATAACTAGAGTTTAGTAATTTCTATCTAATTTATTTTTGAATTTTGACAAAAAAACAATCTCCGTCCCCAAAAACCCCTAGATACCAATTTGGAATAGAATCGGACCGTAATCACCAAAATTATACGCCATATTGGAGCCGCCATTTTGTTTTTTTCCTAACAAAAATTTATAATGCATTGTCACCGGAATTATGTACACCTGGCAAATTTCAAATCAATCAAACGATTAGAAGAGGGTCAAATTTAACTTGCAAGATTTGATTACAGACAGACGCACACAGACAGACAGACACCGAAACAGGTGAAACTAAATAAAAGCTTGTAATTAAAAGAAATCTTCGACCCCAAAAAACCCGCACATACCATGTTGAATTTTGACGAAAAAATCACAATTTCCGATCCCGAAAACCCCCAGATACCAATTTTGAATAAAATCGGACCATAATCACAAAAATTGTCCGCCATATTGAAGCCACCATTTTTTTTTCCTAACAAACATTTTGTAATGCATTGTCACCGGAATTATTTACACCTGCCAAATTTCAAATCAATCGGACGATTAGAAATGGGTCAAATTTAACTTGCAAGATTTGATTACAGACAGACAGACACTGGGACAGGTGAAACTAAAAATCAAATTGAAAAGGGAAACATTCTCAATTGAATATTAATGGAAAGATTTTTCTGTGAATTGAAAAATCCACGATTAAAATGAAGTTATTTTTTGTGAATGTCTAACAGAAAACAACTAGGTACTTCCCCGGCTAAAGCCATGCTGAACATTGAACTACATCTGATAGATATTCTGAAAAGGCCCTAACTCAAAAGAAAAAATCTGAAATTGAAAATTTGCATTTTTATTCAGATAGTTATTTGATTTTCTATTCCAGTCTTAATTAAGAACTCATAAAGATGAATGAGGCAGAGAAGAATGTTTTCCAAAAGAGAGTACTTACCAGAAATCATTCGTAACATTGACGCAGGAGAGACATCGCATTCACTAGGTCTTCAATACATTTTTGTCGGAGAAAATCTATTTCACGCTTCCACGATCATCAGGAAGACCGGAAGAAATGGGAAACACATTTTCAAGAAGCAATTTCACTTTATATTTTCAAAAAATTAAAAATAAAATCTTGTAAAAACGCGCTTTCTATATCATTTAAAATGTAAAAAATTCAAGATAGCTATGATGAATCAGTATGAAGAAATCGTGAATAGCGAAAAAATTAACAGAAAATTTAAAGAAAATATATATTAATCTATTGTGATATTCTACTAGTTCCTGATTTTTCAAAAGTGAGGCAGAGGAACAAAAAAGAGAATGCGTGGTGAATCTTTAATCGATGTAATGTAATGAAAAAAAAAATCGAAATTGAATACTTTCAAAATTATAGTAAAGCAAGGAGTTTACTTTTTCAAAACATAAACATGGAGAATTCTCTTATTCTGTACCAGCTATATTCAAAAAGATGCTTCAGATGGAAAAAAACTGGAGTAGATGTACATAAAATAAGAATTATGAAGTTTCGCACAAAAGGACAGCAATTGAGCTCCACCTGAGTTAGAGCAAAAAAACAACGATGTCAACATTTTCTTTCTCCTCAAGTGAAGGAGAGAATATAACTGACTAATAATACAATACAATTAACGTCGAAAAACAAGTTGGTTAGGAAAACATTTTCATGACGACCAGAAAAACTAACATGTGTCTGGTAAAGGGGCGGACTCTATGCATTCTTCGTTAATAGTTTTGCAATTTTCAAACTAAAACTGAAATCCACCCTCGAATAAAACATACTTGGACTTTCATGCTCCTGAATATTGAAACTGACCTTCTAAAAGATATCAACTACGATGAGTATCGTATTGTTGGAGGTTTTTATGAAAAATTGCAATAAATTACCCTTAATTGCTCTAAAATTTTGCCTAGGCTTTCCCAAAGGAAAGACAAGTTCAGCATTTTATTTACCGCATATGTTGGTATGAATATTATTATTGTCATTGGGTTCACAGTTCATTTGAAACTTTGGATATAAAATATCAATATATTCATTTCGAGTGAAATATTGTTAGAACATACGAATTACAGAATTTTGACAGTCTCTGTAGATCAAAGAGTCGGTCTTGAGAAGTTGAGATATGAACCCCCCCCCCCCGTAGTTATGGAATTTTAACTCCTGACTGTTTGATTAGGATATCGATTTCTATGAGTTGGTGTGAAATTTCATTCGGTTCAGGGAAAATGTCATGAGGCATGCAAAACGCGGAACTTTGACATGCCCTCTACTTCAAACCGTTGGTTTTATGAAGTTGGTCTCATAAAATAGCAACATTTCAGCCATAATTCATCTGAATCGATTTTCTAAAAGGAATGTGCGGGATTCTTTCTAAGCTTTCTCCCCATCAAGCCGACTTACCTTCTTCTTTGGCTTCGGTGGACATGGTTGGATTTCCGCACACCATACTCCGCAAGGATGACAGTTCGATGGGGGAGTCAATTTCATCGTACAAGGTTTAAATCCGGTGGGACATCCTTTATCTGGTTGTCTCTGCCTGCAATAAAATAATCAATATATCATATTTGTCAATGAAAATACGAACCTAGAAGACAATGTATTTATCCTGGCAATGAACGCAAGGTAAATATATGGATATACCATAAAACAATTTGAATTTTATTGAAGCCCCCTGAACGTCCTACAACCTGAATCAATAATAGCTACAATAAAAGTTTTTAGCTGTAGCATTCATACAACCCCCATGAAACTGTCATATGGCTTCATAGGCCCCTCTAGTTTCCTAATGCTTTGAAATATATTTATAAAACTTGGCATAATTTGTGCCGAGAACCATCAGAAAACACAGCCAAGATGTAGTTTGCAATAAGTGAGAAAATGTGAAGTATTCTATATACATGAGCGTTTGTATTTCTGTCATTTATATGGGACTGATCATAGGTATTTCAAAATTGTGATTTTCTATGAGTGTCCAAAAGAGCTTCAGAATTGTAACATTTTTGTTCAAAATTCGGAGGCAGATTTGGCATGGCAAATATATGGGGTACTGCAATAGTGATTTGGGCTTCCATCACTCATATCACACAAAAGCAATATTTCTTTCAAGTGTATAGAAATATGGTCCATGGATCAATTAAATGAATTTAGCCATCAATAGTGAACTTACATCATTTCATCTGACAAATGATATAGATGCTTATCAGAAGAGGCTTGGGGTAACTTCGAATTTGAAAATAGTCGTCTTATAAAATTAAACTCCCCAAGTTTACAATGTTTTTAAATTAAAAGTTATTAGGCTCTTTATCATTTAAAAAAATGATTAAATAAGAAAGGCACAAATGATTATATATTTTCTATTTTAAATAGATTTTCAACTTTTTACATGAAATTACTAACTGAGTACTAGAATAAAATAATTGATAAAAAACCTTCTCAAAGACACGCTTTTATTCAAATGCACTAAAAAGTAAAAAATAATTGCTTTGGATGTGTGACGTAGGTTATTCCTTGAGTTATATATTCAAAAGTTTGTCGCACAAAATTTTCAGTTCGAATACAAAAGCGACAAGCTTTTGAATCTATAACTCATGGAATAACCTACGTCACATATCCAAAGCAATTATTTTTTACTTTTTAGTGCATTTGAATAAAAGCTTGTCTTTAAAAAGGCTTTTTATTGATTATTTTATTTTGTGCTTTTTAGTACTAAGTACGCCTTAATTTATGCATTTTTGTTGAAGTTCTGAGCTATCTAGTCTTTCAATGAGGACACCAAAGATTAATTCATCCGCCATCTTGGAGTTGCCATCTTCAATTTATGAATTTGAACTAAAAATCAATAATCTTCGACTAAATTCACAATCTCCGACCCCGAAAACCCACACATACCCAATTTTGAATAGAATCGGACCATAAACACAGAAATCTTTGGCCATCTTGGAGCCGCCATTTTGATTATATGAATTTTGAAGAAAAATTCATCTTCGACGCTGAAAATCCCCACATACCAATTTTGAACCGAATCGGACCATAAACCTTAATCTCGTCCGCCATCTTGGAGCGCCATTTTGTTTTTTTCTATAACAAAAATTCCATGAGCCGCCATTTCAATTTCATAAATTTTCACAAAAAATTCAAAATCTCTGACTCCGAAAACCCCACATACAAATTTGGAATAGAATATCGGACCATAATCACAAAACTCCTCCGCCATCTTGAATTTATAAATTTTGACAAAAAATTCATAATCTCCAACCCCGAAAACCTCCACATACCCATTTTGAATCGAATCGGACCATAATCACAAAACTTATCCGCCATATTGGAACCGCCATTTTGTTTTTTTCTCTAACAAAAATTTCATAATGCATTGTCACCGGAATTATGAACACCTGCCAAATTTCAGCTCAATTGGATGTCGGCAAGTGTTCCAAAAATGGATTGCAAATTTTGAACCGGAAAGAATGACAGAATGACAATGACATACGAACAAAGCAAAATAAGAGCTTGTAAAAAAGAACAAAGTGGTCAAAACCGAAGATGATTTTGGGGACGTAGCCTACTTGTGATATATATTTTTTACATATTTGAAACCATTCTAGGGACCTCAAGTCATACATTCATTTATTAATACTCTAGTGTGGCTGGTTATTTTTTTTTATTTCAAAGGAATTACAACAATTTATACTTCTCTATTGAAAAAAAATCATAATTTCTAGAATCTTCAACACCGAAATTGAATAGTTGTCATTCAAACTGGTTTCAAGAACAATTAATTCTGTCTAATTTTCCAAATGCAGATTCCTGTGCATTTTTCAAAAGTGTCACAAATAAATCGAATATACCAGCCATTTTTCAAATAATTTTAAAATGAAGAAATTATTAACTAGATTTTGATAGGCTTAGGGCTAGTTGTATAGGTTACGTTTATAGCAAAGTTCATAGTTTAAACTGTAATTTAACCTCAAGTTTAAACCGATGAAAATCAAAAATATTTCTTGTATATCTTTCAGTTACAGAATTTGTAGCTAACTTGAAATCACATTGGTTCATCAATATTTTTTTCTGCCGCTACGATAAGCATACTTCCTGTAGCATGAAACCGTAACGCTACCAGAATTTGTGTTAATGGAGTAAGAGGCATGGTTCCTAAAATGAAATAATCTATTATATTACAAAGGTATAATATATTGTTCTAATTTAAAAGAAATCCTCACTGCGGCATATTCCTATGCAAATGTATGGATTTGTTGAATCAATACCTCTACAGATTCTTTTGAAATCCTGAACCTTTTGATGAATTCTTGGGTTTTCCACACTATCTATAATATCTTCTGCACCGTCAAATAATATATTTCCAAATATTTTCAATATGTCCCTTATGAAAACAAAAAATATTGTCAAAGAGAATAACAAGAAAAACATCAGTATTTCAATCTGCCCATATGTTTAACCGAAGCTCGAAGTTAACAGTTAAACTCCGAACGGCAGTCACAGAACAGAACTTTGTTGATTAAACCTAAGTTTAACTGACACTTGAAGTTTAAACTGAATCTATACAAGTGGGCGCTTTAGACTAGACGGGTCTACAGCATCTCTTTCACTAGATGCACCTTCATGATAGCCTTCTCAATAAATGTGTTGGTGGAAATTCACCCAAATTATGGCCTGCTAGACCCCATGATCTAAGCAATATCGACTTCATCGTTGGGGTCTGTGTAGGAAACAGTCTTCAAAAATAATTTGATGATAATAATCCCTTGATGTGTTTGAATAGTAATATTGCATGAGATATTTCCTTTTGTCTTTTGGATCGGAGAAAAAATCTCACAAGCAATAGTCAACCTTCATGTCATTCAGATTATTTTCTGAAAAATAACATACCAAGGGCCCATATGATATCAAAATTTGAATTACATCAGACTTTCAAGACCAAACGAAGTATAAAGCCGAAAGGGGCAACAAAAATGATTTGAGAAAAAAAAATTGTTGGTTTTGGTAGACTTATAAATTTTCAATGTGTAATCAAGAAATACTTACTCCCTAGTTCGTTTGTAATCCTCGCAACATGGGTTTTTGCCATCCGAAGTGACGCCCTTGCACTTGTCCTTGCGAGCGTCGCAAAAACAGTTAGAAGTCGCTCCATCATTGTGCCAATCTACATTGTAATTATTGTAGAAGTTCGCGTAACGATTGCGGTCTGCTTCCTCTTCCGACATTGCAGCTCCTTCATTCTGCAAAACGTTTATTTCTTTTTCCTATGTCATCGACTACCAGAAAACAATATACAAACAAAATAAGTTCCGATAAAAAAATCAAATAAATTATATGAGAGAAGCAACCAAAATGCAACATTTATGATAATCTAAAAACTTATGGATGAAGACAGAGAAATACATTATAGTGACACCGTTAGAAACAAGGACCATATTTAAAAAGAATTTGAATTCTGCCAACGTTGAAGGTCTCAAGTTCTGCTTGATCATATTCACGAAGTGGGAGACGAAATAGGCATTAAAATAAACGAAAATAGAACCAAATTTTGGGCCTGCAACCGTAGCCCACATTGACCAGAAAGTTTTCACCGGTCAAAGGCACAATCCTAATCAAATTATTACCATCGACTCAGCGGAACTCAATTTAGCCTGATACGAATTAAATTTAAATAATATTTTTAAATAAGAGGCGTGCTTATAATGTTTGTAATAAAATACAAATATAATAACCACAAATAGGTATACCTCCATATTTCCAAGATATTGAACCCCACATTAAATTGTATGAACAAATTTATTTTTGAAACTTAACTTAAAATATTGGAAGGAGATTTGATTTACATCAAAAAAACGTAGCTCAGTAGTACTCAAATCTCAAATTACTAGTTAAAAATTTATTTAATTTGGATGACACACACACACACAAGGTGATGTATACCTAATAGTTTTCCAAATTTAAAAATGTTTGACCTATTATTTCAATATGTTGGAAATGAACTATAATATTTTTAATAATAACTATGCTATTATCATCAAGCACACAGCAATAATTGTCAGCTTCATCTAAGGATAATAAAAAAGTCTTAAAATGTTTTTTTTCATATTGCTTTATATCCAAAGAATTTTCAATAACAGTTCCTCGAGAATGTTCTGATTTAAGTTTAGGATAAATATTAACTTCAGTCTCACTTAAACATCTGCTTGTCAATTCAGAAATTCTATTCACAATTTGCTGAAGGGGTTTGTCACCTTTACGTAAAATTTAGGAACTATCATAACGGATCAAATAGATCCAGACAGGAATAATTGCAGAACTGCAAGGACAAAAACTTAAAAAAAAATAGATTGTTTCTTTGCAACAGCCATCTCAATTTAGAACTACGACAAATAATTACTAAATGTATGGAGTGGAATTGAGGCATTGGAAATGTGGATACATTGATACATAGGCGGACGTTAATGATACCTTGGACGGCACACAAGATCAACGAAGTA
Organism: Gonioctena quinquepunctata; assembly: GCA_018342105.1. NCBI lineage: Eukaryota > Metazoa > Arthropoda > Insecta > Coleoptera > Chrysomelidae > Gonioctena > Gonioctena quinquepunctata. The sequence goes on along the minus strand of JAFIRS010002600.1, from coordinate 38,645 downwards.
CTATGGAGAATCAACAGAAATAAGAGAACTGCTGAAGACTATCAAATATCGAAATATGTCTTATTTGGGTCATGTATTGAGTGGACATCGATAACGATTATTACAACTGATTCTCAAGGGCAAGAGATAGAAGGTTAATGAGGTATAGTAAGAAAGCGAATGTCTTGACTGAAGAACATTCGAGAATGGACTGGAATACGAAACGCAGGGCAACTTTTCCATGTTTCCGAAGACCGTGAAGTCTTTGCGATGTTGATCGCCAACGTTTGACAATTCTGATATGGCACATGAAGAAGAAGAAGAAGTGGAATTGCTGTACTAATTTTCTCTCTTTTTCTTTTCTAGCTTATATTTTGAAGTTTTCCACCTGCGAATTGTTTAGGATCAGTACTTATATGTCTATATGAACTTAGTATTATCATTTCAAGAAACTTCTACAGTTTATGGAAGGGATGAACAAAAAAATACAATACATGAAAAAGAACATATGGCAACTTCAAATTCTGTAATTCGAACACAAAAAAATCTTCTTGAGATCTATTTAAATGTTACAAAATTCGATGAAATCTCCATATTAACTAGCGTTAATTCTTTATAACATAAGCGTGGAGGAAGATGTTGATAAAATTGGGACCGGAATCGTCACAGTCTGGAAAACGATAGAAGGAAGGGACAGTGAGATAAAAAGAAGTTAAGGCAGTCCGAGAAGAAGCAAAGGAAGAGAAATTAATGAGAAAACAATGCAGTGCTTGGAAGAACTAGAAAATGAAATTGCTTCACCGAAGATCCAAGACGAAATGATTTGAACAATTGCAAAATAGTTATTTGTGCAACCAGATAGGAAAAGCACTATTTTTCGTAACGAGCGGATTTCTGCAGAACGAACGAAGTGAGTTCCGCATATGAAAGCGAGTTACGAAAAATTGTGTTTCCCAATGTGTTTCACACAATCTTTTTTCTAATTTTGATATGTGATCCTTTTTAATTCAAGTTAAAAATATAAAAAATTTACATTTATAAAACTGAATAACACGCTTTTAACGCACTAAAAATAAAAAAATAATTTTAATATTCAACGACTATCCCGAAAAGCATGGGGTAATGAATAATCAAATAAAAAAAAAACATTTCTCAATTTCGATGGGAAAAAAAATCGTCAGGCGTGGGGATTCGAACCCTCGCCAGTTTTTTATATCTGAACTTAGATATTGCGCCTTAAACCGCTTGGCCAACTGGACGATATTAATTGTCAAACTCATTACCATACTTCAACGTAAGTGAGAAAGTTTTTTATGTACTTTTATATCTGCTACCCGTAAAAGGGCCCCTCTTTCAAGCTAGCAAGTAATCATATGTTCTCAACTACATATCATACTACTTATACTCAAAATTTCAGCTTTGCTAAAATGACGTAGGTTTGCCGGCTCTGGTATCTTGGACTATTTTAATTGATCTCGACAAAGCACCCCACGCTTTTTGGAATAGTCATTGAATATTAAAATAATTTTTTACTTTTTGGTGCGTTAAAAGCGTGTTCTATCCTTGGAGAGATTTCCATGGAAAAAAACCGAAATTAATGCTATATAGAAAACTATGTTGTCAGTGGGGGTCAATATCACCAATTGTTCAAATTATGTTATTAATATTTATAATTAGTTTCTACCATACATATTATGTATTGAATAGCCACAAAATTATAATGAATTTTATTCCTGTATTTTTTGCAACTGGTGGTGAAATTTACTTTTCATCACCAGTCGCGAAAAATTTTACTTTTCGCATCTGGTGATGAAAAGTAAAACATTTGATAATGTCAACGAGTTTTTTCGACGGGGACATATTTTTCTTTGACTAAATGCGAACATAGCAATACTTTAACGTAAGTAGCAGACACGAGTAAGTGCGCATAATGAAGAATAAAAAAGATATTACTTAATAATAATAAAACATTTCATATTTTTATCCAGGGATTTGATTGATTGTACTTCAATTAATATAAATAAAAATTATATCACATTGTATTTTTTGACTAATTCTTAATGTCTCAAAAATCATGATTATTTGAACATTAATAAAATCATATCTCAAAAAATATTGAACTCAGGAGACATTTTATTTTTGTATTTAGTTAAAGAACACGAAAAAAATGTCTCATTCTAAAAAACATTTTTGTTCAATTTCAAACAATAAATATGGTATCAAGTTGCCCCGTGGCAACATGCATTATATGATCAGTACTACATACTCAAAATAATCTTGTGAACAATAGCCTAATAGTATTTGATACTCATGTGCCATTACCTCCTAGACTAAGTGGCGATGTGTTCCTCTAAATTAGCTATATTGTTGTCGTACCCTATGACGAAGGTTAGTATCAGATTTTCACAGATCTAGATATAAGTGAATTATTCGTCCATTGAAGAATTATTCTCGAGAAACAAAATAAATGATAGTATGACAGTAATGATAGTATGATAGTAATAAGCGTTTGAATTAAAAAAGGGTAGGAGAGGGTAAATGAGTGCTTAGGTATTATTGACAGGGAAACTACAGAATTATTTTTAATATCAGTGCAGACGGACGCCTGAGCAATCTGTTTTTTATGTGATAATTTTCATTAGGCACCATGAAAATAAAATATTGGGGATCATAATAGTTCTATGAAAGATATATCTCAAGTATCCATAATGGGACATTCACTCTTTCTCATTTATATAGAATGTTCTTCAAACGGTTTGGTTGGGATTAGGATCAATGTTATTGAAGAAAAACTATTGCTTTCTCGCCAACTTTCGAACTTTACTTCAATAACATTAGCGAGAAAGCAATTCGTTTTTCTTTAATAACATTGATCCTAATCCCAACCAAACCGCTTGAAGAACATATCTGTAGACCACCAAACTTATCATAATATATAAGTGTTTCACAATTAAATATAATCGTATCATTAAAATAATAGGCTGGCGAAACCACATTCATTTACACTAGTTGATCATCAGATTTCATAAAAATTCATATCAAAAACGATTCCACATTAGCCAAATATTACTATAAGTACACTAAATACATTAGAATAAATAATGACCAATATTTTTTTATGTTATTAACTATAAACAAACTTCCAAATATTCAAACACATATAGGTAAATTCGCTTCTAATAATTTGAATATTCCACAATTTACTTGGACTATTTTTAGATAAAACTACTTCTTTTATTGAACATATATAGACCAATCAATAGATATTTTTTCGCGACAAAAATACTACCAGGAAACCGACTGTGCCATCATACGAAAGACGGTCCGTACTATCCTGTTATGTTTCCTACTCCCAACGGTCATTGCTAATAAAGCAATCTTGATACTCTCAATGGACGAATGGAAAAATCGGAAAAAATCTGCGTTTTTTTAAATTTCGTAACACCATTATTTTTCAAGTTTTGAAGCAGGCTCTCCACTACATAGTAGTGATTGATATGTACTTTATGTGTGAAAACCTCATTTACTGTTGGATTATTACTTTTGGCATAATTGCAATTTGATTTTTTTAATGCACTTTATTGCAGCAGACCTAGATGCATCTCATAGGTGGTCCGATTTCAATTTTTCTAAAAACTTCTGAGAGTTGAAGTATAGTACTACAAAATTACTATACTCATTTTGCGTTAAAATGCCGCGAAATAGGTGAGAAATATTGAAAAGGGAAACATTCTCAATTAAATATTGAATAGAAAGATTTTTCTGTGAATTGAAAAATCCACGATAAATGAAGTTATTTTTATCTTTCAGTCGCAGATGATTCCACATCAGATTTTATGAACATCCTGTTCATATTTTCAACAAATCAGGTGAGAAATACTTGCAAACATGACCGAAAACCCTCGAATGCATGAAAGCGGCTCAGGAGTGGCTGTAAAGCAGAAGATTCATAACGGGTGCAGCACGCTTGTATACCTACGCTTCCCCGCGTCTGCTGCTCTACCCCCACTACTCAGCCGCTTTCACGCACTCGCCCATTTGCGATCATATTTGCAAGTATTTTTCACCTATTTTGCAGCATTTCAATGCAAAATGAGAATATACGTTTTGTAGTTCTATACTTCTACTCTCGAAATCTTTTTGAAAAATTGGAATCAAACCACCTATGACTCATCAAGTTCAATAAAAAATTCAGATTGCAATTATTCCAAAACCAATGATCCGACAGCGCCTGAGTTTTTCACACATAAAGTACATATTAATCACTACTATGCCGTGGAAAGTATGCGCTACAACTTAAAAAGTGGCAGAATTATTGATTTTTTAAAAAAAAGCATTTTTTTTTCCGGTTTTTTTGGGTTTTCTCCGTTACTAATAATCCGATCGAGTTGTGCTAGAGCTCATTTTCTTTGCATTTAGATTCCCAGTATCGATATTTCTTCATTAGTTTTCAAGTTACAAGCATAAAACGATAAAAAATAAAAAATAAACTTTTAAATGTTTATAACAAATTTAGCATCGACAGTTGGGAGTAGGAAACATAACAGGATATAACTACGGATCGTCTTTCGAATGATGGCACAGTCGGTTTCCTGGTAGTATTTATTTTTGTCACAGAATCAATAGAGCAGAAAATCTCTATTGATTGGCCTAATAGGAAATTCAAGTCAGCAATCATCTATAATTGGAGTACAGGATTCGAGACTTTGTACCTATGAAATATTTGAAATATTTTCTACATTTTCATTTAAAATTACAATACCTTTTTTATCAAAAGTATGAGGAACTGCTAATCAAAATATCATAAAACTAGCTGGTACTCGCGACTTCGTCCGCGTCCGCGTAGAATTTGTATTTTTTCCTATATATCAAGGTACTGGTAGGTATCATTACTTGCAATGATCTATATACAGGGTGACCCAGGGGTGCGTGCAAGCTCCATAACTTTTTTTCTATCCAAGCTATAGACTTGTTTTTTTAAACGATGTTTCTATTTATATATAGGATATCCCAAAATACGATATACAACTAAGTTCTGTTTTTTTAAACGGCAACCCTCCGTTTTTGTTACATTTTTGGATTCGCCACTAAGTTGTCGATATAACTCACCCGGGTTTCTTAGACTTATCTGCAATAGTTTTTGACTTATGTCAATTTATGTGTCGACATAAATCCACAGAAGAATTCAGAACCATTCAAGATAAGTCAACCAATTTTTTCCATTCGATTCCTTAGGCATCTTTTGAGATGTCTACTCCGATTTTTTGAAAATGACAAATGACAATAACGCGACTCTTTCAAATGTAACACCCCATATTTTATGGTATAATTGCATGGCATTTTTCAAGATCTTTTTGTCGATATAGGGTTTGTGGGGTCTGCTCTGTAAAGTTTGCAAGATTTGTTGCAAAATAAGAAATCGAGTCGGCCGCTGTCGTGAAATCTCAAAAGATGCGCTAGTTTAAGGAATCGACTGGAAAAAAGTTTGTTAAGTTATCTTGAATGGTTCTTCTGGAGTTAGGAATTTTTCTGTGCTTCTATGCACGACACTATTTTGACACATAAATTGATATGAGTCAAAAACGATTTCAGATAAGTCTAAGAAACCGGATGCGTGATATCGACAATTTAGTGGCGAATTCAAAAATGTAATAAAATAACTAATTAAAAACCTTTTTGAAGACAAGCTTTTATTTAAGCCGTGTACTAAATCGTATAAAATAAGTTTAAGTCATCGCTGACAATGATTTAATTATTTTTTGTTAAATTATTTGGTTTCAAAAAGCTTGTCGTGCGAAGTGTTCATAAAAGTAGGTATCAAAATTAATTTGATTGTGCAGTGATTGGTTGGTAAGTAAGAACTTGTCAAAGTATTTAATTTTTACAAATTATTCATAAACGTGGGTACCAGTTAATTTCATTGGACAATGATTGGTTGGTAAGTAACAACTTGTCGAAGTATTAATTTTATTACAATTCCCGCGACAAGCTTTTTGAAACCAAATAATTCAACATAAAATAATTAAATCATTGTCAGCGATGACTTGAACTTATTCTATGTTTTAGTACACGGCTTGAATACAGGCTTGTCTTTAAAAAGGTTTTTTATTAGTTATTTTATTTTTTGCTTTGTAGCTAGTTCGCCTTAATCTGTTCATTTCTAATAGAGCATAATTGTTACAAGGTCTCTTCCCTGTAAATTTTGAGCTGAAAAAAATCATGATCTCCGACCCCAAAAACTCTCACACACCAATTTTGAATAGAATCTGACCATAATCACAAAACTCGTCCGCCATCCTGAAGTCGCCATCTTGAATTTATAGATTTTGACGAAAAATTCATAATCTTCGACCCCGAACATACCAATTTTGAATCAAATCGGACCATAATTACAAATCTCGTCCGCCATCTTGGAGCCGCCATTTTGTTTTTTCCTCTAACAAAATTCCATAATGCATTGTCACCGGAATTATGAACACCTGCCAAATTTCAAATTAATCGGACGACTAGAAGTCGGTCAAAGTTCATTTGCAAGATTTGACCCCCCAAACTAACTAACAAACGAACGAACTAACTAACTAACAAGTGAAAATAAATGAGAGCTGGTAACAAAAATGGGGGGTTGTCGTTTATAAAAACAGAACATAGTTGTGTATCTTATTTTGGGACATCCTCTATATAAATGGAAATATTTCGAGAATGTGCCTCATTGTCGAACCATCAAGTCAATAGCCTGAATAAAAAAAGTTATGGAGCTTGCACGCACCCCTGGATCATTGAAAGGAATGATACCAGTACCTTGATATTTAAGTGAACTTATATAAACCCATTGCTTAATATCAGAAAATTATATAACCTCAAAATCTGCTGTTTAATCCAGTTTCTAAAAAATTGCTGAGAATTCTAACCTAATAAATTCACTATATCCATGACTATAATAAAACTAACTGAAAATGTGAGAATGTATGTACTATTTTTGATATAATGAAATTTTGGTCATCAATATTTTATCAAGGTATAATAGAACATAGAACAATTATCTTCTACCTATTTGAAGAAATACATTTCAACTAGTATTCAAGATTCATTAAAACAAATTATGATTTCTCGATGATTTTTTTTTGGGGGATTTTTCAATAAAATTATTGATACACTTAAAACAAAAAACAAAAAATAAATGCGTTCATTTTATCCCTACTACAAACAATCATAGTGTTTCTTGGGATGAATAAAGTTATTATTATATTTAAATCAATGTTTTTACCTGGTATCCTTGATTTCTGGCAGGACAAGGCAGTTGAAGAGGTTTGACAGGCTGTGGACAAGTTGGGGCTAATATCGGAGGAGGGCATACCATACAACAGGTGACACATGGTTCAGTGGTAGGTTGAACGTAAGAAGGGGGACATCCACAGCACCCATTGCTGCTATAATTGAACAATGATAATTTTAGATTCCAATAATCGATCGTACATCGTTCATACAGGATCGTTAAAAGTCGAACCATTACTTTTATAAAGTAAACTGAAAACACTTCTCTGCGATGTTCACAAACAATTATTTTACAAAACCCACGAGACGTGATTCGCTATTCTATAGCTTTTTCAAGTGGAGATATACTAAATTACGATATAAATGATAGGAGCAGGTAGTCAGTTGGATATTAGGTAATTAAGTGATTTATTATTATTATTATTATTATTTGGCGGAAATAGTCCATTTTCTCAAAGTGGATATTATGATTTAGAGATTATGGAAGGGTCTCGAAGTCGTTATCCACGAAAATACAACAACCTGAAGTTGATTAAACTGTATGCATTTCGGAACTATAAAAGTCCTATCTTCAGTAGTTCAGTTTGTACAAGCAGAAAGGGAAGATGGTTAACGAAAAAAAAAACATCAAAATGTAATTGTTTTGGGGTTACATGATATTTGTGTGGTGAAACCCAATGTCAAGGATCTTTTTAAATCGTTTTCTATTGAAAGCATGTTGGATTCTTTTATTCTCTACATTTGAAAAAAGATTTTTCACTTAGTGATATGACAAGTATCAGACTAAGTGTTTTTTTTTTTCAAATGTTGACAATTAAAAAATCCAACATGCTTGATAGAAAACGATTTAAAAAGACCCTTGACATTGGGTTTCACCACACAAAGATCATGTAACCCCAAAACATTTTCATATTTTTTTTTGTTAACCATCTTTCCTATCTGCTTGTACAAACTGAACTACTGAAGATGGGACTTTTATAGTTCCGAAATGCATATAGTTTAATCAACTTCAAGTTATTTATTTATTTTCGTGGATAACGATTTCGAAACCCTTCCAGTACCTCTAATTAAGTGATTATTGGACGAAAGATTATTCAATTTCTAGTAAACAGATTTAAAAGGAGCGAATTATACACATTGGTCTGGTCATTTAATAAATATTGTGAGTTCTTGTCTTGTTAATCTCCAAGCTTTCTAGGAGATTGAGTTTTTAATCTTTCTTTTCTACATTCAATGGTTCAAAGTCATTAGCAAAGCAATGCTTTTCAGTCAGGAGATGGTTAGCGGAAGTTGAATAGGATTTGCCCTTAATTAAACTATTTCTATGCTCGGATATGAGTTGCTTTAAAGTTCTACCTGTTTGTCTTATGTAAAAACTTGGACGAGTACCACAAGTTAGTTTATCTTTGCTGTTTTTGATAAATTTCCCCAAAGTATTATTTGTTCTGTAAGCAATAATATTAAATATAAATAATTATAATTTTTTTCTGAAGGTTGGCCGAAATAACCTTGAAATTTGACTTTTGTCAGCTAGGCACGACTTTGAAGTGAATTATGAAGTGGTTATAAACAACCACCATATATTCACAACGAACGGGAGGGGGAGTAACGGATCCTAATTTTAGGCTCTCAAAATCCCTAGGCAAAGCCCCAACAATTTTTCAAGCAGAAACCCATGCTATACAAATTTGCGCCCAAGAATGCATTGAAAGAGGCTTCAGGGGGGCAGAGATCTACATCCTATCAGACAGCCAAGCAGCACTAAAAGCTCTAAAGTCACACACTTGTGAGTCTAGACTGACTTGGGACTGATGTGGGTGCCAGGTCACAAGGGAATCAAAGGCAATGAAGAAGCGGACAGCCTTGCCAAGGAAGGCGCAAACATTCAAATTTCTGGTCTGGAACCCTTTTGTGGTTTTTCCAAAGCCCACATCAACGAAGAGTTTTGGCGCTGGGAAGCTGAGCAAATTAAAACCCACTGGAATAAGGTTCCAGGGCAAAAACAAGCGAAACGGCTTCTGAGCCTATCTGAGCTATATCGACCCCCCTACATTCTACAAGGACAAATCTAATTCAACTTTCGCCAACCATCTCCTGACTGAAAAACATGACTTTGAACTATTAGCATGTAGAAAAGGAAGGTCAAAAACTCAATCTCCCAGAAAGCTTAGAGACCAACAAAGACAAAAACTCGCAATATTTATTAAATGAATAATTCGCCCCTTTTATATCTGTTTACTAGAAATTGAATAATATTTCGTCCAATAATCACTTAATTACCTAATATTCAAGTCTACCTGCTCCTATTATTTATATCGAACCCCAGTAATTGTTTATCTCCACTTGAGCGAAACACGTGTCGTGGGTTTTGTAAACCATTTTTTTTGTGAAAATCGTAGTAAACTGTTTTTAGTTTATTAAAAAAAATATTTTGTACTTTCATTTTATATCCAATATTGTTATTTAATAACTATTTTTTACTTTAGGCTCAATTGGAAATGAAAATACTTTTTTATTATTATGGTATAGTTATTCTAATCCCAATTGGAACGGCAATAAAAATAAGAGCACTACGAGGAGTGTTCATATGCACTGCCCGGCAAATGGAAAATTTATATACTACCAGTGTTTTTACTCTCAAAGCGTTCCTGGTACAATCATACAAAAGTTCTGTCGTGGGGAAGAGAATTCCTTCTCGAAACTTTTTATGTCGGTCCAATTGGGATTAGAAATACTATACCAAAAGTAATAAATTATAGGTGGTATTTGACGAAATAATGGTTTTTATGCAATACTGCCTGAAACCCAAGTTTCATATACCTATTAGCATTTTAGAAAAAACGCAGTGTATAACAGAGATGCTCCATATACCTATAGTTTTTTCTTTGAAATTTCGGGAGTAACATTGATGTTTGAGTCAATACCCCAAGGAAAACTATCTGTAGAAAACTATGCAAATAAATAGTTGTTATTCATACAGTGATTTCGTAAAGTACTGAATAAATTCATTTTTAGCCAAACTTTCCGTTTCTGAGGAATCTCCTGAAACAGGTCGATTTTTAATCACAATTTGCCACGTTTATAAGAAAAAATTAAATATATATGGTGATCCACGTTTGACCAATGACGTCCGCGACAATTTTTTCAAATGGAACACCCTATATATTATTCAATTTTTGGAATCTCCATGGAAAGCAGATTTCAAAAATATATAACACATAGAGTGTATACAGTGCGTTCGTTAAATTCAGTGCTCTTGTAAAGTAGTGGATAAATTCGTAAAAAATTAAAGGAATAATTTTTGGAAAGAACGCTCGAAGCCGACGAATTTTATTTTCATTTGGGCATTCTTTCAAATTTAATTTATACATACATAATGATTCGTGTAGGAGAAATGACGGCATCGGTATTTTTTTAATGGCAACTCCATTTTTCATTACGGAATGGGAAAAGGTGATTATGAGTATGGGTGAAAATAGTTTTTCATATTTTATTTTCATTTCACCCATACTCATAATCACGTTTTCATATTCCTTAATGAAAAATGGGGTTGCCATTAAAAAAATACCGATGACGTCATTTCTCCTGTATGTATTAATTAAATTTGAAAGAATTCCCAAATAAAAATAAAATTTGACGGCTTCGAACGTTCTTTCCAAAAGTTATTACGTTAATTTTTTACGAATTTATCCACTACTTTACGAGAGCACTGATGAATTTAACCGACGCACTGTATACAAACCCTATGTGCGATATATTTTTGAAATCAGCTTTCCATGCAGATTCTAAAAATTGAATAATATATAGGGTTTTCCATTTGAAAAATTTGTAAACGTGGATCACCCTGTATATTAATTTTCTTTTATAAATGTGGCAAATTGAGATTAAAAATCGACCTGTTTCAGGAGATTCCTCAGAAATGGATAGTTTGGCTTAAAACGAATTTATTCAGTACTTTACGAACGCACTGTATATGTCTGGTGCTACAAACAAACCTATGTGTTATCGAATTATTTTGTCCCTACAAGGGAAAATGGGGACATTTTATACGTTCTTTTTTTGGAATACACACGTCCTATTACATCCATCCAACCAATAAAACATACTAGAAACTTGGGGAAGAAGAAATGAAAAAGTGGTAGAAAAACATTGCTTAGTGTTGCTTAGAAAATCTTAGCCTCATACTTATATAATACGAGTATTTCGGCGAGCATCGTAATAAAAACCAGCATACACTATTGTTTCTTTGACCAATCGTGACAACGAAAAATGAGTATGTTTAATAGATAACGAAGATTTCAAAATTGAATAATGAGTCCATAAACTTGATAGCTTTTTTTTTCATGTAACCCATCAAAGGGCATTTAACACATTTTCTGAAGAGCAATTAGACTTCCAATCCATAAACTGGGAGTATAATTTTCCTTATGCCTTCGCAGATTTTCAGTCAATAAATTGTTTGCAAGTCCTGCAGAATGTTCCACAATTTCTGGTGGAGAAAGTAACTATGAACTATCAAAACTGCATTTCTATTGGCCATAAACATGCATCTCAATGAATAATCTCTATCATAATGAATTGGAGTAGAAAAAATATATTTTAACATGGAATATAGAAAAAGAAGATGGAGAATAACAAACAGTGTGGATTCAGAAAGGAAGATAAATAGTACAACAAATATACACATTAAGAGAAATACAAGCTGAAAGGAAATATATTTCTAATTTGCATTGATTTCAAGCAAGCATCTGACAGAATCGAAAGAGTAAAACCTATACTCATCACTAAGAGAACTAGGGGCTAAAAAATAAAAACCAAAGTGGTGGTATGAATAATATTAGAATAGAAGAAACAGCATTGGAAATAGAACAAGAAATTAATGAAAATGAAAAGAAAACAAATATATGGTTCGGTCAGGTGTATTCAAAAAAGGTACAAAAATGGAAATCAAAACAACTGAAGAGATGACATATAGATCTAGGAACATCGGTAGGAAGCCTGGCATAAAAGAAGAAATTATTGGGTAACATATGCATATATGAGCTCAACACAGCAACTGCAAGATAGCAGAAAAAACTGCGTAAATACAATAGGCGTATACACATGAGGTCAAAAGCACCATTTGGAAGTGAAAATGTCTATGAAGGCAAACAAAAGTAAAAGAGTTGAGAGAACTATAAAACGACCCAAATATCGTGACTACAATACAAGGAAGAATATTAAGATGGCTAGGCTAGAACATTTAACAAGAATGCAGAAACATAGGTGGTATAAAAAGGTGTGGGAGATAGAAAACCAAAATCAAGATGGATAAATGAATTGAAAGTGGATATTAATGATCTAAACATTATCAACTGGGAAGAAAAAGCAATCGATAAGAAGGAATAAAAGTATAGTTAACCATCGCCATAATGGTAATTTTAGCAAGATTTTTCTTCTTATATTGTATCGATAACCATTATTCAGGAAACAGACATGATTTTAAATTGGAACTTATTAGAGACAACCAAGTTTTTTTTTCGAAAGGGTACATTAGAAGGAGAAATTATATAAATAATGAGAAAAGTAATTAAAATAGTTTTCATCACGATAAAAGAAGTTACAAAAACATGACCCTTACGGCTCTGAAATATACAAAATTTTAAAGTTTTGATTGAAAGTCGTATTCAGAAGTTAAAAATACATAAGTGTTCCAAAAATCATTGAAAACGGGAGTGGAGCTCAGACACTTGCGATTTGGCATAGTAATACATCTTTTTAATTAAAGAGGTGGCAAATTGGGTACTCGATTTTTTAAATTTCATATATCATGTGGGGTATCATTCAAAAGGAAGACGAGAAATATTGTTTCCATAATTTTAAATGACACATCTGAAAATATATTTTCTGAAAATAATGCAAAAACATACCATTTCTCCCCCCTCTCTTATCTTTGAAACTACCGGACCTAACATTTTAAAGAAATCACGGAATATAGCGCAATAATTGAAGTTTACACGAGAATTATAACGAAAGTTCCAACTTTCCAGCTTTATTAACTTTGTGTACGGTTCTGTTGGTGATTTGATGATCAATTTAGACATCAGACGCAGCACCAATTTTTATGTAAAAAAATGGCAATGCATAATAAATTTCGTTAAATTTGCTGTTAGATACCACTAACTCCGATTTCCATGTAATACTAAACATTAATCTGTAATTAAAACCATGCGCTTTAAAATACCATCAGGGTTATGACTCTTCAAAAATGTCAATGAGGTTAATTTTTCAACCTCATTATCATAACTGGAACTTAAAAAAAAATATTCTCGCAAATGAAGTCGAATTAAACCGACCAAATCAAGTTACCTGTTTTTCGAATGAAGGTGCAGATTTATATTCAAAGTAATAGCCTTATTTTGGCAAACAATTATCTTTTTAAATGTTTTACAATATTTGAGGGGATATTTAAACGTGCAAATGATTTAAATATTGACCAAACGTGATTACTGTGAAAAAGAAAGTAGAAAATCGATGCTTATTGCCCTTTGAAAGGCTGTAATTCTGAAAGTATTCGAGTTCGCAGATCACAGTTTAGATTGCAGATTCAGCAATCACAAATACGTAAGTACCTCAATTTTTCTATTTGCTGAAAGTTTTGAACCTCACGGAATATAGACCCAAATGACACCATAACACAACTAAAAAAATATCATTTTACAGTACACCAAAAGTAAAGTTGAAATAGTGAAATCAAAGTTCAAATAGTTCACAACACGTACCTTTAAAGTTAGGAATTGGGTTACTTACTTATTTTTTTAAATTTTAATGTGTTTTGAATTTGGGACCAACTAAAATTTGTCCATTTTTAAGTTGTGACCATATTCTTGCGATATATAAATCGTAAATTAAATCTATAAATGCCTACTATGATATGGTATGTAGCAATCCCTCTGGCTGGATTTTTCGTACAATATGGGACCATTGTCAAATTTCATCCAAGACATGACATGCATAGACAAATTTTTGACAGTTTGTTCATTTAAGCATCGAAAATTAAAAAATTATTAGTGTAATGTTAAACAGGGATGTTTTTCTGCTTTCATAGGAATGCAACTTATTACGAAGCAATTCGATGCTTTTGATGGACACATCTGTCAAATGCGTGCCCAATTTAATTTTAATTTTCTTCATAAAACGTTTAATGGAATTCCTCGAATATATTATGATAAAGATCACCTACCTGCACATCTTGAAACAAATAATTTGGACGCACACAAACAGAAAATGGACTAAAATTTGAACAACAAACCAAAACGGACTATGAGTATGCACACAAAAATTTGTTTACAATTTTGTTTTATATATTGTCAGAACTTTCGTTGAAAAACGTCAAGAAGAGTAGGCTGAGTGTTGGTACGTTCCTTTGCTCTGTTCATGGAGTTGATCATTTCTCATTATTTCGGCCAAGTGTGAGGTTTTTCTTAATGTATAATTTTTCTATAAAACCATTCGTCCTCAAGGAATAATGAGATTATTCTTCTCCATGGAGTGAACTTATATGTAAAATGTTTCTGGACACAATTTAAGCTAATAAATTTTCCTGTAGAGCTGATATGAGTTTTTTGGTCAGCAAGTAGTCAAGAAATTTGAGAGAATCAATGGTTGGGTAATGAATAATTCAATTTTTCCCGAATTTTGAAGTGGAAAAGGCATAATTTTTTAAATATTTTGAATGGAATTTGCTGAATTTATTCAAGTAATCAGTTGTTTTTTACAAGCTTTTATTTAGTTTCACCTATCCCGGTGTATGTGTGTCTGTAATCAAATATTGCAAGTTAAATTTGACCCACTTCTAGTTGCCCGATTGACGTGAAATTTGGCAGGTGTTTTGTCAAAAATTCATAAAATAAAAATGGCGGCTCCAAATTGGCCGATGATCTCTGTGATTATGGTCCGATTCTATTCAAAATTGGTATGTAGGGGTCTTCGGGGTCGGAGATTATGAATTTTTATTCAAATTTCACAAATTCAAATTGGCCGATGATCTCTGTGATTATGGTCCGATTCTATTCAAAATTGGTATGTAGGGGTCTTCGGGGTCGGAGATTATGAATTTTTATTCAAAATTCAAAACAAAATTCCAAGATGGCGGACGATCTCTGTGATTATGGTCCGATTCTTTTCAAAATTGGTATGTGGGTTTTCGGAGTCGGAAATATGAATTTTTTGTCAAAATTCATAAATTCAGGATGGCGGACGAGTTTTGTAATTATGGTACGATTCTATACAAAATTGGTATGTAGGGGTTTTCGGGGTTGAAGATTATGAATTTTTTGTCAAAATTCTTGAATAAAAATGGCGGCTCCAAGATGGCCGACGATCTCTGCAATTATAATATAAATAATATAAATGTATATAGAATAAAACAATAAATAATTAAGAAATGTCGAGAAGGCTTGATCTAATAACTTTCATCGACAGCTTCCAAAGTGCCGTCATCTGTTTGGGAATCACATCCTACTTCTTCGCAATCTTTTTCCAGAGCAGCTAGATCTTCCCTCGCTTCTGAAAATTCTCCTTTTTCCATTCCCTCACCAACGTACCAGGGGACGAAAAACGCGTTTTCCATACATGAGGTCAAATTTACTATTCAGTCTAGACCAAGCTTCAGCAATAGCTGTTGTATTCCATAGCATACAAACTGCCCTTGATACCTTTGCTGAGTCACCATTTGGTACAACAGTCGGAGGTTGGTAATTTGTTTCGACTTTGAATCCTGTGGGACACCAATCGACAAAATGAATGTTTCTTCTACTTTTTATCACAGAAATAGCAGCAGTTACATCATTGGGGACAATATCTCCTCTGTAAAGCATGCAGCATGCCATATATTTTCCATTACGAGGGTCACATTTTACCATCTGATAGGATGGTTCAAAACAGGAGTTCGTTATATCTGCTACCGACATCTGTTCATGATACGCTTTGTCGGCACGTACTATTGGAGCGTAGGTAACCAAAGGAAAGTGGATCCTGGGATATGGGACTAAGTTTGTTTGGAACTCTGTAAGGTCCACATTCATCGATCCATCGAATCTCAGAGATGTCGTTGTAGAAGAAACAATCTGAGCAATAAGCCTATTGAGATTCGAGTAGCCAGGTTGAGGGATGTCCAAGTTGGTTTGACAAATATCATATATCGCTTCATTATCGACCATAAAAGCGCAGTCTGAATGTTCCAATGTGGAATGTGTGGTCAGGACGGCATTGTAAGGTTCCACAACTGCTGTTGCTTTGGGGGGAGCGGGGTAGACGGCAAATTCCAGTTTGCTTTTCTTGGCGTAGTCCGTGAGAGTTTTTCCATCATCAGTGAAGTGAAACCTGATCCCGTTCCCCCACCAAAAGAATGGAACAATAAAAACCCCTGAAGACATTCACATTGATCTGATAACTTCCGTATTTATTTATTCATCAAAAAACATACAGGTGGTAATCCTAATTACATGTTTCCCTTTCATATAAACTACGAATAATGTAGCGAAAGTTGTTAATAACTAATTCTAATAATAAAAAGAGAGAAAACAAAGGAAAAAGATAAGATAAAAGTACCATATAAAAAAAAAGAGTAAATTAAAGTATAGAGATACATCTAGATATAATAATCATCCTATTCTAAAAGTTCATCCAGAGAAATCAATCGCTGGGTAATTAACACAAATTAATTATGTAAAGGATGTACCTACAATCAGCGGTTACATGATGGTAGAAGCATTTTATATAGCTCTTCTTTAAGTGTTGGCAAGCTAAAAGTGAATATATCCACAGAAGTAGTCTGTGTTTGCAGAAATTTGTTAACACATACACACATTTTATCTATTAGCAGAGGAACTCTGGGAATATGAAATGCTATATTTTTTGGTCGGAATCTTGGAACGTACAGTTTAAAATATGATAACAAGAATTCACAGTTGATTTTGTAGGTCCATAGTTTATGAACGAAAATTATCTTTTGACTATATCTTCTATTTTCAAGTTTCAATATATTGAATTCTTGTCTAAGTGGGTCATACGATGAATGTTCCGGGGAAATGCCATATTTTTTATTATATAAATATGAATTCAGTTATTTTAGTACGCAATCCCCTACAGTTTTGATAATAAATTCTCAGCTTCATGATTTATACAATATAAAGAATATACGAGAAAAAAGTTCAAAGATAATTACAAATAATAATTTATAGTAAGGGAGCTCTTCACCGAATTGTTTCTAAGAGTTCGGTGAGAGAATTGAAGAGGAACGTTGAAATTTATTTTGGTTTAGTTGATCGTTGGTTTTTTCCTTTCTGGTTTAAAGAACCAAATGCGGATACACTATCTTTCCTTTCCCTCCTTGAATATTTTTCTTCTTCCAACACGTTTTCTTTCAGTTCAGCCAGACTTGAGATAACTCCGTCCACAATCAAAGAATCTCCTTTGATCTTGACTTCCTTGCCCTTTCCCCTTAAATTTTTTTGATATGAGTATAGCAACTTCTTTTTTTGGCAATCTTCAGGGATGTAATCAAGCGCTATATAGATACTGCTGCCCTTGAGTTTTTTTGCTTGATTGAGAACGTCTTCCTTAAGCTTGTTGGTCAAGCACTCGACCAAAATAGGACTCTGCTGTTTATTTATGTTTACAGAGTTTAGCCTATAAACGTCTCTTAAATCTCTTTCTTCACAGTCTATCTTCAGATTCTGTTGCAATAAATTGATGACTGCTTGATGTGGATCTTTCCCTTGCAGATTATATATATGATGAGGTTATACTTTTTATTCCTTCTTTCGCTTGCTGTCACCCTTTCTTTCAATTTTTCAACTTCTCTCAAGCTTTCTGTCTCGTTTCTTAATGTGTCTATTTTATCATCCACCGACTTTTTGTAGGCCTTGAATTCTCCACTCAATACTTCCAATTGGCCAACCAGTTGATCATTCTGGGATTTAATAGCTTCATTTAGGGATACAATTTGTTGAAACATTTTCAACAATTCATCTTTAGTTAGATCTCCCATTTCCAAAGTGAGTTCGGCTCATGGACTAATCAGGCAGACAAAAACGCAGTCAAAGTAGCCCAGTGAGAAATCGTTTTTATCTCGAATTTTTATTTGTTTTTTGCGACCTAGTGCCGAGCCGTTGTCCCAAAGATTAATGAAAGGATATATATTCTATCCATCACCTTGTCGATGACTGCATCTTCTTTTCCACAAATCAGTTGTTTGGCATGGTATAAATTTTTGTAGGCACCAAGCCTAACGGAATCAATAATATTTGGTTCCAAATCAACGAAAATCGTTCTTGGAATATGTTTGCCACTATCAGTGGCACTGAAAAATGCGTTATAACTGAGATAACTTAGATTGGATTAATCGGCGAAAAAAACCTTCTTTATCCAAATTATGTTCCAAGCAGTAGGTTCCAAATCAACAAAAATCGTTCTTGGAATATGTTTGCCACTATCAGTGGCACTGAAAAATGCATGATAACTGAGATCACTTAGATTGGATTAATCGGCGAAAAAAACCGTCTTTTTCCAAATTATGTTCCAAGCAGTAAAGTTCCCAGCAAGCATTTCCAATTTGAATGCCCGCTTGGACTGAAATTATTTCACGCATTTTGATAATATTTCCTTCCGTTTGATACTCTTTGATCAGCTTATGGTCCGATTCTATTCAAAATTGGTATTTTAATGTGCTGTGATTCTTTGCAAAAGGAACACAATTCATACGATTGAAAGTTCATTTTATTATCACTTTTTTACTAACTTATGATTGTATACAATGTTATGAGGAACTTATAATGCCACAAATAAAATATTGATTGACAGGAGTAGTGAATGTCAAATCCATGGCTAACTTTACAAAATATTTTTTTAACCGGCAACATACGCCAACAACATTCTATTTAGAATAAAGAATAAAATATCCCGATTTCCTGAATTATTTGAAAAACAAATTATTACCGCTAATATTGATTTTTCTTAGAATTAAACCTAAAAGAATATGAAAAATATTTAAGTATATATGTATATCACCTTTGTTTGTAATCAATATTGACATTTCCCTGAAACCTAGTAAGAAAATTATATGAAATCAATTATTTTTATATAATAATGTATCTGATATTATAAATTTTATTTTACTAGGGCAAGGGAAAAATAAAAAAAAATATCCCGCAATACGAACATCCACTTTCATTTTTAATCAATATTGACATTTCCCTGAAACCCAGTAAGACAATTGTATGAAAACAATTAATTTTATATGAAAAAAATTCTGATATTATATATTTTATTTTACTAGGGCACGCGGAAAATAAAAAATATCTCCCGCAATACGAACGTATCCACTTTCATTTTTAGTCAATATTAACATTTCCTGAAACCTAGTGAGAAAATTGTATGAAATCAATTAATTTTACATAATAGTTCATCTGATTTTATATATTTTATTTTACTAGGGAACGGGGAAAATCAGAAAAAAATCTCCCCCATAACTCCCATTACACACAGCCTTCTATTTATTTGTGAATAACGTCAAAATAAATATTTACTTAATGTTTTCTATTTAAATAAAATTCCGGTATAAAATTTTCTTACCGAATCACTTACGTGCTTGAATTAATTGCGGGAAATTTGTCTCGTACATGAATTTTTGAAGAAAATTCATGTACTGGCGAGTAGTTTGCATCAACACATGTTCACCTCCTACGAGAGATGAAGATGGGTTGCGGAAACTTAGGTGGCTACCTCCAAGTGGTATCGCTGGATAACGGGGTTGACAAGGAAAATCCAGTGGGAATGACCAGAAATGGTCAAAACCTGCGGATCTCTAAGTCAATCTCAAACCAAATGCCACCACAACATGGCTTAATCCAAGGCGTCAAGCGACCCGTGCCGAGGGATGGATGATACCTGAGCCAGTCAGGTATAAAAAAAACGGAGCCTCTGGGATACATGGCGACCTCCCAGAGTAATCTGCCTTACACCTGCGCAGGGGGCACCGCAGGTGTGGACGACCCTTTCCCCTACACAAACAACCCTGGGGAACTTCCAGTTGAAGAAGACCCAACACCGATAGCGGGTATGGAAGTCGAGGAGATTCCAGTTGAATCACACTCGGCACAGAAACCGTAAACCCAACCGAGGAGGGATCAGCAGATGGTCGAACACCTACTGAGAAACTCCCGGAAACAGAGTGGATTCCAAAGCCATTTGGTAAATGGAACCAAAAGATTCTTCAGCTCATCAAAACCCAGGACATGGGGATAGGTACTGAAGAATGGCTTGTCATCAAGAGACAAGAGGAGGCCTCGGGTCTAACTCTTGTCTTTCAATCTTCGACTGTGACGCCCTAAGTGGTGGGCGACACAGAATCTTTGGAGAGATCGGCCCGGAAACGGGCATGAGTCCGAAGAACCTTATCAACGGGCTTCTAGACCTAATTAGGGGCACAAACCTGTTTGAATGAGGAACCACTGACGACAGAGTGATACAATATACCCTAGCTGGTCGCAGTGTCAAGGGAAGCTAAGTGCCAACCCTGTCTCTGGCTCGTCAGCCTTAAACCAACCAACCAACCAACCAAGGTGGTTAATCCAAGATGACGGACGGTAGGTCGATTCTATACAAAATTGGCTTCTAGGGACATTTCAAATAAAATATGCAAGATCGTGTTTTGTGATACTATTCAAATTAGTATTTAGGTTATTCTGGGAATGGAATATTACGACTTCTATGTCAAAATAAAAAAATGGCTGTTTCAATATGGCGGCCGAGTTTAGTGATTTATTATCCAATTATATCCAAAAGTGATGTCTAAAAGTTGTGAGAGTAGAATATTTTGATAGAGACAATTTAAGAATGCAAAATGGCGACTCCGAGGATGAGTTTTGTGAGTTTCGACCCTATCTGGTGGTTTTTGGAGTAAAGCATTATGCTTTTCAATTCAAAATTCAGGAACCCAAAATGCCAAATTCAAAATGAATTTCTGATTTATGGACCGATTCTATTCAGAATTTATATTTAGAGTTTTTCAGAGAAGAAGAGGTAGTCTTCACACTATTGCTGACAAATGGATGACTATATATAGCTCATTCGTTCGACACAGAATATTCTATAATATTAATAAGCAAAGATTTTTTTAGTGGCGAAGTGTTGACGTCCGCAATAGGTAGTATTTTCAAGAAATCTACGTAAAAATCATCATCATTCATCAGTTTCCAGTAGGAGCTTGTACATGCTTTTGCTGGTTGTTTGTCATATTCTTCTGGACTCAGTTTTGATTGTCTATGAATATGGCTTGGTATCTATTAGGGTAAAATGGGGTAATACCGGTCAGTGGGCAATACCGGTCACCCCTATATTTCCTTAACGGAGATAGATCCGGCAACAGCGTTTGGTTCAAACACAGAATACTATGTAGTTTAGTATTCTGTGGTGCAAACAGATGCTTTTAATACCGTAGTCAGAGCTGCCAACCCAACAGTTATAACTGTGTAATTACAATTTTTTTGAAATCTTTCCATTTTTTAGTTTAGGCCTTCAAATCTACAGTTTTTTTATTCAAGATGCTAGCATCATCTATTTTATTTGCTGTGTAGTCCGTACACTAACTCATCTTAGCAAAACATACTAATACCTTTAAACCGGACTGGAATACGTAATTGTCAATTGATTTAATAGATGGCGTCAGCGGATAGAGTAAGTAGATCGTTCCATCTTTCGTCGTTCGGTCGAAGTCTGTTTTATGTACCACTTAACCACAGAACTCATAGAACTAGAAGGCCAATACCGTAGATGGAACGAGCGTTCCGCATGGTACACAAAGGGGCATGCGCAGTAAAACCGCTGCCATGGGGGGGTTTCAGTGAAATTTATAACCTCTATTAACTGAAACATACTGACTTTTACCATGAGAACTTTCTGAAGATGGGTGTACTTGAGATCTAATTGACTAGTGGAGTGCAACTGAAATTATAGGAAATTTCTGAACCCAAATCCGTAAGGTTTCGGGAAGAAAAGCTTATTTAAAAGAATAATTTTTAGTGGCTAGTGTGAAGTTCACTTCTCCATTCTCTGAAATATTCATTTGACATGAACTGAATTGTATGCAGTATTTCACATGATAAAATATTTCATTTCAAAGATAATTTGGTTTTATTCTTTGATTATCATTTCAAGAGAATGGGTAGGTATGATGGAGACTAAATAACAATCACAACTCACTTCTCCCTTGCAGTTTTGAAGTTAATGTAACAAACAATTTCCGAGTATTTAGTGCCTAAAAAATATTTTGGCACAAAGTAAAAATATTGGGGAATTTAAATGTGAATGCTATGAATATAGCGTGTCGTCCCAAGATGAAATTTATCCTTGATAAAAGTTGGTGCCTATCGAGAAACCTGTAATGGGCTATCGAAAAGTTTCGTTAGTGAAGACAATCGGTTTTTTAGAAGTCATCAAGAAACTTTGCTCGAGCGGCGGTAGTGCGAAACTAATATCCGTGGGATTATGCCCGAATGCCTCTAAGGTCGTATCCTTTCTTGTCATAGCTTTCGATATTGGAACTCGGAGTTGTCTGTAGACGAGTCGCGTACCTGGCAAGGTGTTGCACCTGGTAGAGCTGTTTCCATGCTGCAATCTATTGAGACATCCCTTAGCTTGGAGATGCGTCTTGTCGGCTAGACAAGACTCCCAATAAATTAGTTACCCACGCGCGAGCACTCATCAAAAACCATTGGGAATATTTCATTGTCATCCAATGGACAACTGAGATTTAGAATATCAGAGGTATACTAATGAAGTTGATTTTTCTTCAATTTTTAAGTTACTGGTACATTTTGGTACACGCTATAAATAAAAAAAATTAACCTATTTATTGGTATAATATTATGATGTGAAAAAAAGTATAATTTTTGATAGCTTCTTCTATTCAGTTCTTCCTAATTTTCTCTTGCAAACAAGCAACACTATGGTAACGTATTTTACCGTAAATTTGTATATTAAATTTTATCAATTTCATTTTGTGATACATCTCGTATATAGCTGTATCAAAAACATGCTTATCTAATTTAGAAAACAATGTTTTTATTTTCGAAAAGAGTTCCAGAAATAGTTCTACAAAAACATCAATTTTTTTTTCTTCCGCCATTATTTGCTTGATTTTTCTTGTAAATATACAACACTTCACAACATTGCAGAAGTTTTGATCAATCCAGAAAAAGAGGCAGTTCTGTATTTTCTATGTCATAATTTGAAGTAATCAAGATCTACACTGGGACTGCCTCCAGAACCTCATCGAGCTGGCAAAACACAACAAGGTCACCTTGATGTGGGTGCCAGGACATAGAGACATTGAAGGCAACGTCAAAGTGACCAGCTAGCTAGACAAGCATCTGAAACGCTATTCACAGGGCCAGAACCTGCACATGGGATTAGCAAAAACCGATGCAGGACCCTGATCGACGAGTGGATAAAAAGAAGACACCAACAATATTGGGATCAAACTGTCGGGCAAATACACAGCAAAGTCATGGTAGGGCATCCAAACCGGACCCTGACGGCTGACCTGAACCTGAACAGAACGAAGGTTCGTATAATAATAGGTCTGTTGACTGGACACTGCGGCCTAAGAAAACACCTAAACACCATGGGAGTACGCAGGGACACCGTGGAGTGTAGGCTATGTGATGAAGAGGAGGAAACAGCCTCTCATATTATCTTCGACTGTGACGCCCTAAGTAGTAGGCGACACAGAACCTTTGGAGAGATCAGCCCGGAAACATGCATGAATCCGAAGAACCTTATCAACAGGCTTCTAAACCTAATTAAAGGCAGAAACCTGTTTGAATGAGGTACCACTGACGAGTGATACAATAGACCCCAGCTGGTCGCAGTGTCAAGGGAAGCTAAGTGCCAACCCTGTCTCTGGCTCGTCAGCTTTCAACCAACCAACCATCACTTGCTTTTCTTTCTTCGTCCAGTACGGAAAAGCACACCTTACACTTTATTACTTATTTATGCTCTTCCTTCCAAAACCTGCAATGTATCAACATTTTCTGTCAAGTTGGATAATGTAGGAAGGAATTCAATCTTCCTTGAAATTCTTCATTGTCAATAATCATATCATTAATATCTAAATTATATTTTTTAATTAAAGGCATTTCATGCAGTGTTATTTCAGGTTGTATTTTTTCTGGAATGTTGTTGAAATGGAAGTATTGTCCTAAGTAAAACAATTTCCATAAACATTTTCTATATCGTGTTGCAACATCAGCCTCAGTGTAATAAAACTGAAATGCTGTTGGGTTATTTTCCCTGAAAAGTTAATCATTATTATTGTAATGTTTGTCAATGTACTCTTCACACATTCCAATAATTGAATATATTGTGATGGAGAAATCCAAAATTGGAGTCCTGTTTTTTGAAAAATGCAGTGGTTCACCATCAGTATGTTTGAGACTTTTCAAGTATCCTAAGGCATTTTCAATAAAAGGATTCCAGGAATCTGTGTTGTCTTCCTTTATTGGAAACTTGTAGAATTTGCCCAATGGATTTCTAGAATTCAGTAGTTCAAATATCCTATCAAGAACACAAATTAACAACAGACCATATAGAACTCTTGTCTATGCAACAGACGCAAGACCGGCTCTGAATAAACATGTCAGACTAAATAACAGGTGTTGATGTAAACAGCGTTGCCAAATGAGTTTGTAGGAAATCATAATTCTTATTTCTTATTACGATTCCATCAGTTATTAAGTGCTCCACTTAACTTGTATATTATCTTCTGAATACATATGACAAAAGAACTTAAGGATCCTGAGTAATCGATAGTCGAGTAGTTTCGGATCTTTTGATGGGAATATAATGAAATAGGTGCATTACATCATAATGCCATTATATTAAATTCTCGTACAAGTACATGAACTGGCAATGTTGTTGATGATATGCGCATGATGACGTGTGTCCCATCTATACATGTGGTTATGAATCATATCAATTCCTTCCACTTATTTTAGCCTTCTAGTTCTATGAGTTCTGTGCGATTAACCACCGACCACCGGGCCCCCCCGACATTATCTTATTTGTTACTCGGGAATCCCCTGCCGAGCTGTGTCTGTCATTTGTTAAGATTTTTGTTCAATCTATCGATTGTTGTTGTATTTTTGTGATACTAGGCTTGATAAAGGAAACAGTTACGACTATGATTATAATGATTGTTATACATTGTTTTATTTCCAAGTGTACTTAACCCTTTAGTGCCCATACATAATAATGGTCGGATTTTTGTTTTTTTTTTAATGTTTCTTGAAAAATATGATTGTTTTATGCTCTTATGAATGTTTTCAAATTTTTCTTTGAAAATTTACAAAATTTTGACATTTTGGTACCGTCAGGAATCAGGTAGGTATTTTGGATTCTGTAAAGTACCGTCAGGAATAAAAACTCTGTTTGAAATAGAATACTTTAATTTTGCAATGAATATAAACAATCGTTGAAATTAAAAAGTACTCATAGGTCGCCCATATCAAATGGAATAATAATTAAATCAAACGTGACTTCAAGTATTAATTTCATGGTATCCAATGAAACAGTTCTTATTATTATTACAGCAAAGAAAAATACCACAAGTTGTACATTTTGAATGAGGTCTAGATTGAATACACTTGGAGCTGCACATTTCACATCTTTCCCGTTCTGGAACATAAATCAACCAATGAGAACCACGATTTCCAAGGCGGACGTCGTCCGAAACACTATAATTATATTTACGACGTTTCCGACTACCTTTTCTGTTAGCTGCATTCATCGCCATCAACCCCAAAGCAAGTGACCTTCTGAATTCGGAAGTAGTCGTTTTCTCGAAAAGCAAACAATATATTCTGTAGGCATTAACAAATGCAATATCTAAAAAACCCCAGAAGAGACGATGAGATTTCCTTGAGCGTCGATTCATACCATAAGTTGCACGAAGTTGGTCAGCCCTGTCCACCCCACCCATGTATTTGTTATAATCTGCAACAATTGATGGACACTTTATATCTTTCCTTGTACCATCTTTTTGAGTTCGTTTTACTGTTACTTCTTCGGTACTATGGAAGTTTGAGGCAAAGTGAACAATCTTATTATCCTTCCATTTGAAGGCCCTGATATTTGTATCGGAAACCATATAATCATAATCGCCTCTTTCAAATTTTGCATAATTCTTCAGTTCTGGAAAACCTTGTCTGTTACTTCTAATAGTACCACAGCACATTGTTTTCTTCAGCAATAATTCTTCAAGAAGGTTTATTGAAATGAAATAATTATCAGCATATATAATTTTGTTGATATTCCAGTCCGATTTACTCAAAGAAAGAACAATTCTCTCCCCCAAACCAAAATTTTAAACTCTTCCTCAATCTGCTCATTTTTTCCCTGGTATACTTGGAAGTTTGATATATAAGCATTCTGATCTGCAACACACCAAAGCTTATAACCCCTTTTGATGGGTTTCATAGGGTTGTACTGTTTGAGGGTGCTCCTCCCTTTGAACAGAATCATGCTCTCATCTATGCTGATACGTTGAGTTGTTCGATATAATAAGCGAAATCTACGTTTTAGAGTATCTACCAATGGTCTCAATTTATATAATTTATCCTTGTTATCTGGTGGTATTCTGGAATTGTCGTAGCAATTAAGATAATGTGGAATGTCCTCAAAACTATTTCGGGTCATGCACTGTCCCACAAGAGGCACATTCAGATCTGGGCTCATACTCCAATAGTTTTTCCAAGCAGGCAATCTATGATATGCCATTAAAAAATTGATTCCAAGAAAAGAAAGCAATTCGTCCTTCGAAATGTTGAGATTATATTTATTATGCTGAGTAGCATATAAGTTTGTCTGAAAAACAATATCATAAATTGCCTCCCCTAATACATGAATATATACGTCAGTTGCTGTGTGACAATTTAGAAACTCTGCCTCGTTTGGACCTACTGGCATTGAATAGCATCCAATTTCCTCTTCTTGTATCTGTTTTTTCCATTTGCTTGCAGGAACATTTATGGGAACCGTTACTGACAAATTTGATGCTTCGTTTAGAGTTGTACTTCTACGTGTCATTTTTGTCTTCAATTTCTTATTCAAACGTTCGTCCTGCTGATCAAATTTCTTTTTTCTCATAGATTGAATTTCACTCGTACTGGCTGCAATATTTTCATCTCTTTCAGTATCATTACCATATTGGCTATTTGCAGCATCATGACATTTCCTTTCTATATTGGTATCAGCATTTGTCCCATCAATATTATCAGCAGGTGCGGTTATTCCAGACTCTGCAGCAGTATTTTCAAGTTGAACGATTTCAGTCTCATCAGTGTAAAAAATTGGTTGACTTGTGTTAGCAGTTATTTGGTGATCAGACGTGATTTCATTCAAATCATCATCTTCCTCTTCATCTTCAATATCAGTTAGTTCTAAGTTGTCGAGAGGCAGGTCCTCGAATAATATTCTGTCGGCTAATTCTTGTAATTCTTTTTCAGTAAGTGGTTTTTGAAAAGCCATGGTATATTATCTGGTTTAAATTGCTCGCCATAATTCCTGACGGTACTTTGGGGGATCTGTAAACAACGATAATTTTTCAGACAAATATTTTCGAAATAAGTCTAGTAAACATGTCAGTGCATTCATTCAATATCTACCACCAAGTTCTTGACGCCAGAATGTATCTAAAATATTTCAAGTAATAATTATTGAAGTGTAAAACTCACCTAATCGTCGAAAATAACCTTCACAGTACATGCACGCACTCCAACAGGTCTTATGGCGCCCATGCCCGAACACTGCCATCTACGATGGTTTTGATTGGCTTATGACACTGGACGCTTTGATACCGCCAGGAAGCGAAGCAGCGGAATAACTGTGTGATTATTATATGGAAGTTTGAAAACAGTACGACCGGAGAGTACCGTCGGGCACTAAAGGGTTAATATGATTAAAAGTTCGTTGATCACATAATTTTTTTGTTTATAATACCTACCTCATATGTGCTTTATTTATTACTACCATAAATAATACAATATAGAAAAAGATGTATATTTACCGTTTTTTAATTAATATTTACAGTTTTCCACAGTTTTTTTAAGCATGTAGTTTTACTCTAGGATGGAACTGGCAACACTGACCGTAGCATTGAGAGCGTTTGACTGATTTCTTTATTGTGTTTCTTCTAATTTTGTCATCATTTTTTAAGAATGGGCGTAGATTATCAGTTGGATGATACATCATAGATTAGTCTTACGTATTGAAATGAGTGATTTATCGGAATTTTAAGGTCCTAAATTATTTTTGATAGTATGCCTTCATATGAGGGCAATGCGAATTTTTATTTGTTTTTTTCTTCAATTAGAGTGACCAATAGAGCAGAATGATCAGTTGGAAACCTGAAGGTCGCCAAACGTCGATGTGACGTCGCAAGAGTGTGCCTTTTTGTCTTATTGGCATACATAGCGACGTCTTAGCATATTACAAGACATAAGTCATGGACTTTTGCGAAAGGTCTAGTAGACGTCTGTACAACCGTGTGCTACTTGGGCCTACTTACACTGGTTGCCCAAAACTATCCATAGGACAAAACATCAGATGATCCAAGAAGTTCTTAATTATATATGTCCTTCCCCCTCGCGTTTCTGGAATTCCCTTTCCTCAGTTTATGTTACTCTCAGTACTCTTCCATGCATTTTGGCTTGTGGACATAATCGGAATAATATTTTCTATGGTGAGCCTTTCTCCTATTTCGGCTTCGTAAAGTAGTCTCTCTTGTGTCCATCTTGCGCATACAAATATGGTGTGTTCGAGTCCATCTCGCTCTCCGCAATAGATACATCGGTCATCGGGGGGCTTATTTATTCTATACGTGAAAACTCTAAAGGAGCCGTGCCCACTAGGTGCCTGTATTATAAAGTAGTCCGGCTTGGCTTATTTGCATGAGAGTCATGAGGCGATTTCCGGAATCAATTTCTTCGTCCATTGGGGCAGGGGCGGATGGGCCAGTAGGGAATTAGGAAGATTTCCCGAAGGGCCGCTACGTTTCGGCCGGGCTGGGCCGGTCCATCGCTTTGACGAAACGCGCATGATGCCAGCGCCGTCACTTCAAAGTGACAATTGTCAGTTCAAATGTTTTCGAAAAATATTTTGTTGTTGGCCTTCTACGCCTTCGTAGAAGATGCCACCGATGGAGCCGGGAATATGCAAGAATTTAAAAGTTTTTTCACCAGAATGAAAAATGAAAACGAAGATAACGTGCATATATGGTGTTACGGTCATTTTTTGAATCTCGTGATAGGCGCTGTATTAAATAAAAATATTAAGGCTGCTTTACTTCTTACTCTACTTAATTCTATTTCTGTGTATTTTAAAAAGTCTCGTAAAAGAATTGACATTTTTTATTCGATTTCAAGCGATCTTAAACATAAAAGATTACAAAACATTGGGGAAACTTGCTGGTGGGCAAAGAAAGCAGCTTTAAAAAAATATTTGGTGAATTTAATAATACAAAGTCAGGTCTTTATGTGCATCTTATATCTGCTTTGGGAGCAATAGAAAATAACGAGAAAATTCCACCAACTGCAAGAGCTACTGCCAAATCATATAAGGAAGGTATAATAAAATATGAAAATTTTGCAATCGCACAATTAAAAAAAAATATTCAGCATTACTGGTCCTCTTTCCCAATATTTACAGAGCAAAGACAGATCTACTGGAATGCAATGCTATGGTAGAAATTGCTATTGAAGATTTCAGCTTGATTCAAAGGGATTATGCTAATAAAGAAAACGCCTTTAAAACCTTCATAACATGGGCTAAGACAGAATTTTTGTCAGAGGTAATTGAAGTACTATTGAAGAAAGTTTTTAACAAATTCGTAAGAGAGTGGTAATTTTTTTTTCAATGAGACGTATAATGATGATTACACAAAAACAGAAATTGATAACTGCAGAATAAATACAGTCAACGTTGTAATGGATGTGACAGTGAAATCCATGAACACGAGAATTGCAAAAAATATAGATTTATGCAAGAATTTGGCAAATAACATCTACTGACTATGACATCTACTGACTATGACAAGTTTCTTTCAGGAAGTTGCATGAAAAACTTGTCAGCAAAAATTATTAAATATAATCCCTCTGCCACTAAAATGATAAATTTTGCAAAAAACTGGGATGGATTCAAATTAACCATCGCAGATACAGATACCCATAAATATAAACCAGACATTAGACAACTAGACAACGATGAGGAAAAAACTGATGACAAATTTCAGCAAATCTGTAAAAATTGTGAGGTATGCTGCTATGATATAGTTTCAATATAAGTAGAGTGTGAAAGATCATTTTTCATTTTAAAATTTATAAAGGACCGGTTAAGAAATTCACTGGTTGATGACAAACTCGAATCATTTGAGGAAGTGATCAATGCTTTGGCCGAAGAAAGTGATTTGTTCGAAAAATCACTTTTATAATAATCACCGAGTTGTGGAGTTGTAAGTTGTAGGAATGCTTTTGGTTGTTGTTTGTCTCGTTTTATAATTAAAAATGAGACACTTTTTCAAACTTTCGTTTTTATATAGACCCAATTTTATACAGAAATCGTATATTCAAGATATTATGATATAAAGATTTGTTGTGGATAAGTACTATCTTTTCTAATTATTATTTTCAAAATGAAGTTTTGTATGACGTTCAGTTGATGTGATGCATTGCTATATAGATATTTAGCATCTTTTAAAAAATTGTTGTATGTTTGACAATTTTTGTTCTGTCCAATACCAATGACCAGGACCAGGCTCTTAGTTGTTATTAGTTTTTAATTATCCTCTATACATATTATGTCTTTCTACTTAAAAAAATATTAAGAGCATTTGGGAAGTACCTAAGTAAGAGGACTTATTTTCATTTTTGTATAGCTCCTTAAGAAGTTCCTTTATTTTTTTTTACAAAAATGGACCGGGCCGTGTTGATAGTTTCCGGGCCGGTTTGCCCCTTCCCATCTGTCCCTGCATTGGGGTGTTGTCTACCCATTTCTCTTGCCATTTTTCAATTGTTACCAGACGTGCCTGTCTCTTGGCCTCCTCATTTACTTACTTGTGCCATCGATTGCAGCCTTATCCGTTCGACCACGAGGAGGTCGACCCGTTATAACCCATATCGCGTTTGTCAATTCCATTCGGTATGCCGCTGCTACCCTCAAAACATTTTCCTCTGCTTTGCTATTAGCATTTTTTTGTATCTGCATAACTCGTTCCTATATCGGAGCTGCATATAGTATGGTCGATTGGACGACACCGTATATTGTCCGCCGCTTCAGGAAACCCGGTCCGCGTATGTTTGGGAGGATCTTTGACACAGCCGTGATCTGCCTGTCTGCCTTCTCACATGTTTTTCGGAATTGTTCATTGAATCTAACGTTATCATCTAGCCTTAGGGAGTGTCGCAGATATCTTCATGTTTCCATACTTTACGCGCGCACTGTATATATATATATATATATTGTTATGTTATGAAAAATCAGTTATATATTTTAGAAGGAAAAAAAACCAATTTCATAAAAAACCCATAAAAAGAATAATTACTAAATAGCTATTAGTTTCAAGAGATTGTTTTTACATAATTTTTGAAGTTCTATTTCCTTTATTAAGCCTCTGTATAATATGAATAGATAAAAATATCCAAATACTATAATACAATCAATTTCATACACTGTCATACTGATTACAACCCATAATTGTTCAAAAGACAACAAAAAGTCTAGATTTACAAAATCATCCTGAATAAAATGTGATCCACAAAATTATAAGCTTGAAACATACAGTATATGAAATTGTATCTAACTGAAAGTAGCCAATGGGAGAACAGCAAACTTCTTGATAACAATAGCCAATCAGGGAACAGTATGGTAAAAATTAATTGTATATATTTATAAGAAAGTAAAAATAGTTGTATTTATAAGTTTTGACAAATAACCCCAAACAGTGAAAATGTGACAATATAGTGCGCGAATTCAAAAATTCAAATCGAAAGGAATGAGGAAAAATGGTATCCAGGAGACGGAAAACAAAGCCAGGAGGAGATTGAAAATAATTCAAAAACGAATGCCACGTTTTGTTGGGAGATAAAGAAAAATTCAATAATTTCAACATTATAAGCAGAAAACCAACATTAACTTGTTTGTACACCATATACAAGTATTCCAAAGCTGATTTTTGAATTTAGTAAGGTTCTTTATTTTTGGTATTAGAGTTCCTGAGAGCATTGGATTGAGAGGGAATCCAAATTCTGGGTAAATATTGAACAGCGACAGTTCCAGCGACAGGTATAAACTTTCCTAGTGCACATCACGAACTGAACAACTTCACTAATAACTCATATCCCATCAGAGGAACTTTATTTCATTTGATTTTTAAAGAAATTTTCACTTTCAAGGTAAAAGTGAGGTTGTGTCTATTTATCCATGACCTGTTTCTCATGATTATCCATGAATATTTGTAGATTCACCTTAGAATAAGTTATCTATCGTAGGCCAGGTAAATTTAAGTTTTCCTGAATAAATGAAATAATTGCTTTTTGATACTTTGTTGTTTGTTTTCTACAATGATCAACAATCATATTTATGACCATTGAATAGATTGAAATTTGACATTAAGCAGTGGCTAGTGGCTCAATTGCCTGAACCGGCTATCTGAGACAAGAGGCGTA
Source organism: Gonioctena quinquepunctata (assembly GCA_018342105.1). NCBI lineage: Eukaryota > Metazoa > Arthropoda > Insecta > Coleoptera > Chrysomelidae > Gonioctena > Gonioctena quinquepunctata. The sequence goes on along the minus strand of JAFIRS010002600.1, from coordinate 5,634 downwards.
CCAACTGAGTTTAGCTGTGGTAAGGAAAGTGATAACAATTGGCAGCAACGTGACGAGAGAACAGTGACGTTAGCTAGCAATTATTACATTACAATATATTATACAGAGTGAAATTAAATTATCTATCACATATCTACAATTAGTATTCCAAAGTGGAACAAAAAAGTAATAACAATATTTTTACAAATTTCATTACATAACAATATATATATATATATATATATATATCCACATTTTTCTAATTTTTACTTCACAACTATTTAATTCACTTTTCATACCAATACGATGTGCCATTATGAACAATAACTGTTATGTTATTATTAACAAAGACAGGTTTTAAAATTATAACATCAGGTGAAGTTCATGATCATGTTCACATATAAAAAAAGAAGCACTGAATGAAATATATCAGTATCATCAAACAATGGGCACTATTCTAACAGTCCTGCGCATTCCAAAGGGCAAACCTATATACCCTTCTTAAACATGGTTCTGCCACAGTAGAATGCTGAAAGATAGATACGATACAATACGATACGATACGAAACGATACGATACGATACGATACGATACGATACGATACGATACGATACGATACGATACGATACGATACGATACGATACGATACGATACGATACGATACGATACGATACGATACGATACGATACGATACGATACGATACGATACGATACGATACGATACGATACGATACGATACGATACGATACGATATGATACGATACGATACGATACGATACGATACGATATGATACGATACGATACGATACGATAGGATACGATACGATACGATACGATACGATACGATACGATACGATAGGATACGATACGATACGATACGATACGATACGATACGATACGATACGATACGATACGATACGATACGATACGATACGATACGATACGATACGATACGATACGATATGATACGATACGATACGATACGATACGATACGATACGATAGAGTTAGATAGAGAGTTTAATACTGTGGTTCTGCGAACTTTGACACCCAGGAGACTGGACCCAGTAGACATCCAAACCTCCCTTCAAATATATGTTTATTAAGTGGTGCGAATTAAATAAAATATAAAGGTATAAAAATGTACAAAAAGCTCAAAGTAAAACTGAAACGGTGCAGAGATCCTTGGAGGCAGGCAGAAACTAACATGGGTTCAATTATTAAAAAAGTAAGGATATTGTTGTAGTTATATTTGGCAATTAACATTGTTCACTGCAGATCTTCGTCTTTATTAATGACAATAGATGTCAGATGTGCTGTAACTATGATATGGGTTTCTATTGGCAAGTCACATGTCACAAGTGAACATACGAGTGTGGGAGTTGATTTGGCACTCAAAGTAACTTCCGAGTGAGTTTTGTAAGAAAAATTTTGCAGCTTTTATATGCTGCTCGGGGCATTGTTTTAACAATTTGGTGATAACCAAGATAGTTGTGGGCACGATAGTTATAATGCAAGATATACTAATTAATTAGTTTGTTCAGAGAACCTTCGTTAAACATTGGAACAATTTTCTCCAATAAATTAAATTTTGTTAAATATTATTTGGTTCTTTGTAAAACAATCATCAGCAGATAAGGAATTATAACCTGCCAGACATTTATTTTATATATATATTTCTACTGAAACAACATTTATTTGTATAAATCTCTAAAACATCTTTGGAACGCAACTTCTGAATTGTTTTACACACCTCACATCGCTTCATCATGGTTATAATACAAATACAATCAGTAATCATAAAACAACTGAGTTCTATCGCGAATCCGTTCAGGAAATGAATACCTACCTGCTGGAGACTGAACACAACTCAAACTATAAATAAACAATGTTGGGTAAGTCAAATATTGACAAATTATGACTTTTATTATTGGAATCTTTACACAGAAGTAGAAATAACTACTTGAACTCCAATCACATTTGATGATTATAACTTTGATTTGAGTAATAATTTCAGTTATTCAACGGAATAACTACCAAAGAACAAAACATGCCGACGTGATCATTATAACTTTTTAAAATGCGAAACGACAACAATGGCTACACTTGAGTGCATAATATTATGAAAAGATGTTGCAGTCAACTGTATTTCTGTATTACCCATTTGGTCTATGTTATTTGATCGGTGTTCGCTGCAGTTTCCTAAGCCGGCGTCTCACGGCGCGAGACTTGACGAGCTTGGCTTGGGGGATTGTGCTCGGTGCACAGGAGTGACGTTTGTGCAATCTCGAGCCTGATCGGTCTCACGACCGATTTTTTCGACTCGTCGTCTATCAGTGGCTAGGAGTTGGTACACGAGCCTAGGAAGGGATACATTGTCCAGTGCAGTAACTATAGATATCGCCGATGAGAGGATAGCATGTGCAGCAGCGTATTTTTGTGTACATATTTTTTTTCTCATTTAAATCTGAGAATTCAATAATTGCTTCTGAATTATAATCTATGTTAATACACACTAATGAAAACAACACTCATCTATGCTCTGACGCTACCAACCTTCCTCTACAAAGTGACCGGACTCCAGTCGTATCCGATACTGTGGACAGACACCCTCGCGCCGTGTGGCCGCTCAACAAGCCATACAGCACGAGCCAGCTAGTCGAGCCTCGCGCCTTCGATGATTGTTCCCCGTTACCTTGTCAAGCTCGATCTTCGCGAGTCACCTTCTCCGAAACCAACCGAATTCGGAGCCACCTGAGCTTACGTTGAGAATTCTCGATCCTTTGCTAGTTAGACGCCGGATTTAAAGTGGATCCCTGACAATTTTAGCCCGAACGCGCAGTGACAAACATATCGAGCAAAAGTTCAGTATATTCGACACCTTCCTCATATTTGCTGTATTTCGTGTTCCGCCATTTTCAGTTTGTTTAAATTGATTATCGACTCGGCGGTATAACAAGTGTTTTTTGTACCTACGTATATCGCAATAACGGACAAAACAGACGCGATTGTGGCTTCTGATGAATCATGCAAATAGCATCTCACCTAATAGTTATATACGTTATAAGTCCGGTAAATACATTGTTACAGTACGAGGCGATTAGCCGAGTCTGGAATTTCGAAACGAGTACTGGAAATAGGTTACCGGTCGTGTGACGTACAACATTTCATATCATACTTTTTACAAACAACAAGAAATGTGAGTAATTATTATAAAGAATAATTATTTTATGCGGCGAGTGTTTTTGGAATTTGAATTGAATGCATGCCTAGCTGTGAGATAGTTTCCATAGAAACGCAGCAATTTTTCGTATTTATTATTTTGACACTAACTGTCATCGCACGTTATTATTGTAGATGGATCAAGAAAATTATTAATTCCTGAGGAAATTGCCATGGGACACCTGATACTCAAAAAACCGCTATCTCATTACGATAAAGATAACAAGTATTTTTGTTAGTAGACATTGTATATCAAGGTTAATATCGTGAATGGGGATGGAATGATGGGTTACCTGTTAGATTTGGTGAGTAATCTCTACAGTTTCTGAAAGGAATTTTAAGTAACTAATTCGTTTCATTTTTAGTCAAATAAATTCAAAAGTTCGTCTCTCTGGTCCAAATATTCTATGGTTAAGGCAATGATGCTAGTCCACGAAAATTTGAATATACCTATTTATCTTTCCTAAACTGAAGGCTTTTCATAAGGAAATAGTCAGTTGGTTATCAGGCGATTAAGTCGAAAACGTTGACGCGAGAGGAAGTGAGCTGATTCATGGCAGAAGTACCTGATAAGGATAGGAATCGAGGAACATTGCGTGACCTGGATAGACTCAATGCTAAGAAACAGGATGATACATAGGACCCTAACGGAAGAGACTGAAGTGGCCCGGCGGCCAGAGAATGCCCACATGCCCTCTTTCTCCAGTCCTGTTGAATCTGGTCATGGACGCTCTACTGGGGTCCCTGAAAGAAAAAGATCGCAAAACCCTTGGATACGCTGACGACATTGTTGTCTTATAACAGGAGAACACCCCGGTTAGGGATTGTATGCAAGAGGCCCTAAACTTGGTAACCGGACGGACCTTGAGGGATTGAACATCAACCCTCAAAAGGCCACCATAGTAACATTTACTCGGAGAAGCAAATTAGAGGGGCTAGGACCTATGAAACTCCGAGAAGAAACAATCCAGAGTATTTGAAATTGACCTGGAACCAACATCTGACAAAAGTGACCAGAAAAGCGGAGACCACATCAATCGTGGCATGACGCTCTTTTAGCAAAAAATGGGGGCTAAAACCACACATGGTGCACTGGCTGTACAACATGGTGGTAAAACCGGCCATAATGTATGCCTCTCTGGTGTGGTGGACAAAGACACTGCAAAGGAGTGCCAAAGCTAAACTGAGCAAGGTGCAAAGACTTGGCTGTGTAGGCATTACAGGTGCAATAGAATCAACACCCACTGCAGCCATGGATACACTACTGGGATTGCCTCCCCTTCACCTGGTGATACAGGGAGAGGCAAGGCTAGGTGCCTTCCAGACTAAGAAACACACTGAGCAACACAATTGTTGGGACAGGACACATGAGTATCGTCAGCATCGTAAACAGAGTCGTGCTAGACATGAGATCAGTCCACATTGCGAAACGATTCTCATTTGACAAGTCATACAGGGTATCTATACCAGACAGAACTGTATGGAATCACACAGAACTCAACACCATTCTACAGGGAAAGATCTGGTACACATACGGATCGAAGATGAAGAATGGCGCAGGAGCAGGAGTATACTCCATAAACCCAACGACCGAGCTTAGCTACTCCCTGGGTACTCACACCTCTGTATTCCAAGCAGAGGTCTACGCAATCCTTCAATGTGTAAGGGAAACATCAGGAGAGCAATGGTAGAGGAACGGATCCACATTCTCTCAGACAGCCAGGCGGCACTGAAGGATCTAAGTAGCCAGAAAGTGACGTCCCAACTGGTAAGGACCTGAAAAGAGAACTGACAATTCTAGCAGAACAAAACCGTGTCAACTGATTTGGGTCCATGACATCAGGGATTTGCAGGTAATGAAAAAGCCCTAAAACATTGTATCGTTATTGAATATAAGAAAAAAATAATTTGGAACCAGGTAGTCATACAGCTTCATATGCTCAAAGATACGATTCTGATGGAAAAAAAGAAGATTGATGCTAACATCAAGAGAAAAAAAGTCGCGCAGAGTTGAATAGACCAAAAAAAAGGAAATGTTAAGAAAATCGAAGGAAAAGTCATACATATCAACCAAACGTTGGAATTAACGAATCACTATTATTAAAAAACATCGAATCATTATCAATAAATCATTCTATAGTTTATTTTGATTCAGAAACATCTGGATTGTGCATGACTGATGACACTTTACAAATCGGCGCCAAAAGTGAAAATAGAGAATTTAATATATATGTTATGTTACCCCTACGAAGCAGAATAATCCTGTGGCGACAAAAATTACGGGATTGAGTACAATTTCTGGTCAATTTATGTTGTTTGGTAGCATTCAAAAATTTTTAAATTATCTACCTCCAAATTTACTCGTTGGAATAATGCGAGATTCGATGTGACTAGATTACTGGGAGCAATCTTAATAATAATTTAATAGAACATT
>JAFIRS010002599.1:0-199615 GCA_018342105.1 Gonioctena quinquepunctata | reverse complement strand
CCTCCGATACATTATTATTAGTGGGGAATAATGCAGATGTCACGGCCCATGCAAAGCAGCATTGGTCTTCATTTTTATGTTGACAACACCTTTTCTTCTCTCAATGAATTCGGGAAGTTTCATGTATGATGATCCGCCAAGTGGACTGTATTTGTTTATGTTCACCTCAAGGAACATAATTTTCTCGCAACTCCATCCTGAAAAATTACTTTTATTAAACCTTTCATCATTTGCAACAATTATAACTACAAACCTGAATCACGCTCCTCAAACTCCGTACTTTGGGCAATTATAATGTCACGAAACGCATCAAATAATCTATTCAAATCAGTTGATCGATCTGCTATACGATTGGGAGAATTGAATGATTTTATATCTGTCAATTCCTGTGTTTGAATGACATAACTTCCAAATACTTCCATGTTGACCTTGATGGAGTTGTGTAGTTTGATGTTTTTTTCCAATAACTCGAGTACTTTGGGCTTAATATCGTTGAAAAAGGTGCATACTCTGTATACATATTCTCACTAGATACTCTGTAGCTGGAAATGCGACACTTGAATGCATTTTTAATGAGGTGTACACCACCTCCCAAGTGAACACATGAATTCGTCCTGTGTGCGAGTGTTCTATTGTGAGAGTTGACTTGACAATATGGAAATGTCACATTACAACAATTACATGTATAGAGTGGTGCAGGTGGTGAGTCATCGCCATTGTTCAATTTAACTCGTTTCACTGAAGGACCTCCCTGGCAAGTTTCCGTTGATGTCGACGAAGATTATCACTACGGGTGAAAGCTCTACCACAATCACACGAATACATTTCACCGACTTGTTTTCAATAGCTCACTGGAGGAGACACTGATTCGAAATACTCTTCTCCTGGAATATTTCAGTGAAATACCCCCACCATACAACAAGTCCGATGCGATGCGCGATCTGTATGGATTTTGAGGAGATTCTCTTGATATTCAACGCACTCATCAATACTCGCAGTTCACTCTTAGCTCTCTCACAGGACAAACGCCCTCCTCGCTTGGAGAGTACAAGGATTCATGAAGGTCATGACTACACAGAATATGTATGCCTACACCACAACTTTAGTCAAGGTCAAACAAACATCGAGATCAAATCTTAAGGTTGCCGAAACAATCCCAACATCAAAACTCAAGGTCAAATCTCAAACTCAAAACTTAATGTTATGAATCTCAAGGTCATATTCAAGGTCAAGTCGAATCTCAAAGTCGACCAAACCCAATATCAAAACTCAATGACAAATCTCAAAGTCAAATCTCAAGGTCAAACACACACACATTGCGCACCTGCAACTATTCAAGGTCACACGTGACGTCATAGTGGTGGGGGGAGAGCCAGAACCGGCTTAAATCTCCTACTCCCACCACCTCATCCACCGATGACATCATCATTCAGAAAAAACGCTGGATATATTATTATCTAAATGTCTTTTGTAGAATACAGACGTAGAATTGAAAAATTCGATAGACACGTACGAGAACTCCATAGGGATATACAATTTTGGAAGGGAAAAACAATTGACGAATTTGAGCATGGATGACGGACTTCATTTCGAAAGTAAACGATAACAAGTTGGATGTATTTTCGGAAGCAATACCGAAGAACGGAACGTTTAATTAGAGACTCGAACTGATTTTCCAAGATCGAACGGAAGGAGATGTAGAAAATTGGACAACATTGACGAATATCACCACCAAAATCATGAAACATGCCTCTGAAGTAAACGAGCCACTTATTATTGATAATTTTTTTCATAAAAACTATGAAGGGAAGATCCATATTTCGTGTGAAATGAAAGATATATAAATACACATTTGAAATGCATGTGATGAGAAACAGGAATCGACTTCCTTTCAGACAAATTCCAATCGGATGTCACTGGTCACACACTTATTTATCGCCGGATACATGCTCAATTCCAATTTCTATTATCTTGAAGAGTCTCGTCAATAATAATTGTCGACTCAATTTTCATCAATATTGAATACTTAAATCCTTCAAAAATGTAGGCGGTTCTCACAGTTTTAGGATCTAACTTCAACAGCTTCCAGAAAATAAGGACTTTACAATGCTCATGATTCCAACAAGTACTTCAGTTTAGAAACTTACTTCATCAGTATTGACTATCGTGGCACGTTAACATGTCTATTCAGAGGCAGAATACAACTAACTGATAATGGATGATAAAAAGTAGGAAGAATTGTTGAGGCAAATAAATTGATATACAAAACCCGCTAATATCGAAAGATATTCACAAGAAATATGAAGTGAATTCATCTAAGGATAAATTGCTCAAATTTATCGAAAGTTTTGAAAACGATGTGAGTTCATTGAAGGACGACTACATATCAATAAATACGTTTTATTGATAATAATACATAGATATAAAAATTTATTTGAAAATACCAAAAACGTAGTGTTAAATATAAAAAAATCTCAAGATCAAAATCTTGATTGAAGTCTGGGACTCGAAATGATGGCGCATTTGCTGTTACAGTTGAAGGACACATGCTCCCTGGCAGATGAGAGAATCAATCTTAGAAAATACAAGGGGCGTCATCTAAGAGGTGCCAACAATGAGAATAAGGGTGTTTGCAATATGACGTATAGTTTCCGTTGGCAATGCTGTCGCTGTGATTAGATATGGCATAGACATTTCATCCTGAGCAGAATATTGGTTCAAATTTAAATTTTGTATGGGAAAATCAATCACATTGTTCAATTTACTGCCATCAGTTGAAGAAACATGTTTCTAATGTATAACTGAAATTTTTGGGAATGTTTGTATACGAATCATCTTTTGAATTAATTTTTCATTCCACAAGTCGAACAGTATGGGCTTGCATCGTCGGTCGAAGTCTCTTCTTTTGTCAACAGTTCAATACATTGTGTTAAATTCACGACTGGCAAGTCTGAAATAGGGATTGAAAGAACCCAGAAAAGTTCAAAAGTAACGGAGCAGTAATTATGAAAAGTGTCGAGTATGAATTGAATTAATTGAAGGATAAATTGCAAACTTTCATCAAATGCGTTAAATACGACGTGAATTCATTGAAGGACGAGTGCAAGGATACTATCAATCACTTTGATGAGGAGCGCATAACACCATTTGAAACACGCAGAATCGTGATGACATCTAGCATGGAGTCTTTGCAAGATTATATCACCGCCCATGAGAATGAAAATGCCAAGATCAATATTGAACTAGGAACATTGGGGGAGCTGCAAATCGGAGTTGCAGAGATCTCGTGAAAAAATTTAATATTTTAGACCAATAGTCAATCGTTTTTTCAAATATGTATGGGCGGAGCCACTTGAGAGTGAGAATTCTGTTGACATCACCAATGTCATGCGCAAAATTTTTAAAATAAGTGGAAATCTGCAGTCGGATTTGGTTAAAAAATTATACAATGCTAATTTCCGAATTCGAATAGAAAAGTACAACATCAATCATTACAGTATATATACTATGAAAGAGGCTGCGATTGCAGAACGAGTTATTCGAATTCTAAGGAAAATTCATACAAATATTCCATTTCATATTGTAGGTAAGTTACGAAAAATCGTTGAACGAAAAAATATTCGATTATATTGAAGCGTGAACAGTGATACGTAAGATATCTTATTTCATGGACTTTGGGAAAAACATGATGGATTTTTTTTTTTTTTTTTTTTTCTGTTCTCCCTAGGCAATGAGTTCCAAAGCCTCGTTGTTCGTTGGATGAACGAGTCTTTGGAAAGTGATGTTCTGCAGGTCTCCAAAGTGACCACGAAGGGGTGTGATGACTGAACTTGACGGGTTAATCTCGAAGAGACTGCCAAAGCAGGAACGATTGTTGATATTTCAGAAGAGCATCGCCCATGAAAATATCTATAAAATAGAGACAAATCGCCAACTTTTCGACGGTGTTCCAGACAAGTGAGCGAGTTTGTAAGCGAGGCATCACCGACGAGACGAATTGCCCTTTTTTGGACAGAATCCAATAGCCTCAGGATATGTTTAGGTGCCGCACTCCAAATATGGGAACAGTATTCCAGGACAGGTCGGATCTGTGCCTTATAGATCATAAGCAGCTGACTGGGGGTGAAATAGCTCTTGGCACGAAACAGAAAACCAAGTTTTTGGGATGCACTTTTGGCAATGGACCTCACGTGATTTTCCCAAGAAAGGTTATTGCTGATAATAATACCAAGCATCGATATGGATGGCTTCAGTGGTATGGTTATTCCTGTCAAAGTTATGTTAGGCACAGTGAGATCGGCTTTTCTAGAGAAAAGACATGCTTGTGTTTTGTTTGCATTGAATTCTACCAAGTTATTAGATCCCCATTCGAGAATTGTTGCTAAGTCCATATTTATATTATTAACATTTCTTCCTCGTTCATTTCTGGTTTCACGGGCTGATATAGGGGCCCTGGAAGAGAAAGCGGTATGGAGGGTACTATCATCGGCAAAGCTGTGTACTGGACATGAAGTTGCTTTCAACAGGTCGTTGATGTGAAGTAGAAATAGTGTTGGTGCGAGAATGGATCCTTGCGGAACACCAGCATTTATGAGTAGAGTGTCAGATGAAACTCCATCGACCACTACATGGAGAGACCTGTTTGAGAGAAAACTAGCAAGCAGAGAACACAGCTGAGGGGGCAAGCCATAAGACGGAAGCTTGGAGAGGAGTCCCTGGTGCCAAACTCGATCGAACGCCTTGGAGATATCTAATGCCACAGCTAAAGTTTCTCCATACTTTTCAATAGATAGCTGCCATATATGTGAGACGTAAGCGAGCAGGTCACCAGTTGATCTCTGATGGCGGAAGCCATATTGCCTATCGTTGACAATTCCTGAGTCTTCCAGATATTTCATGAGCTCGATATTGATGGCTTCTTCCATGACCTTTGAAATAATAGATAGCAGTGCGATAGGTCTGTAGTTGCTAGGTAGGGCCTTTTTGCCTTTTTTAGGGACTGGCTGTACTCTTGCAATTTTCCAATTGGACGGAAATACCTCCAAATTGTAAGAGTGGTTGAACAACTTGCAAAGAACAGGTGTTAGTTCGGGGGCACATTTCTTGCGAACAATCGGCGGAATTCCGTCAGATCCACAGGCTTTGTTGGTGTTGAGACCCAGCAAAATCTTTCTGATAGTACGTTGGCGAAAGGTGATCTCGGGCATGTGACTGTCAATAGGTGTAATGTTCGGGGGTTGTTTTCCCGATGAATCCAGAGTGGAATTTCCAGCAAATAGGTGCGCAAAGATATTGGCTTTTTCCTGGGCAGTCGTTGCTAGTGTTCCATCTCCTTTGGTTAGGGGAGGAAATGAGCTGGAAGTGAAGTTTCTTTCCACAGCTTTGGCGAAAGACCAAAATGAACGGGATCCGTTAGGACATTCAGCAAGTTTTGATCTTATTTTGGCTTTGTGGGCATCTTTTGAGCATTCTATTGTCTCTTTACATATGCCTCTAGCCTCGACATATGCTGCTCTGGTCTCAGGGCCCGGATTTTTTAGCCATCGATGGTATGCTGCCTGTTTGGAAGCCACAGCTCTAGAGCAGTTTCTGTTAAACCAGGTCTTATCGGATGATGTTCTTCTTTCGGTATTCGGTATGTAAGTTTGCATCCCCAACATGATGATTTCAGAAATTGTCTCAGCACATCGTGTTGGATCTACTGAAGAGAAACAAACTCTCTTCCATGGAAACGCTGAGAAAAACATACGAAGACCTTCCCAGTCGGCCGAATTGTAATGCCACATGAGACGGGGTGGTATTTTGCAGCTCGATGGTAAATGGAAAGAGCATGTTGTGGAGATGAGGGTGTGGTCAGAGTTTCCAAGTGGGGCACAAACTTCTATTCTATACGGGTCAGGATTGGTGGTGAGGAAAAGATCTAGTGTATTGGCAGACTGGTTGTTGACATCAGGGATGCGGGTTGGTAGCTCGACCAGTTGTTCTAGACCATGAGTGATGGCGAAGGCCTCGGCTTGACGACCTGCATCATCTGTTTTGTTAGAGAATTTGAGCCAGGCAGCGTTATGTACATTAAAGTCTCCCATGATTATGGTTTCAGCTGTTGGATGGTTCTCCTGAATGTAGTCCAGTTTGAGTGATAAAAACTCAAAGAGGTCGTTATATGAAGGTTCATTGGGTGATAGGTAAAGGCAGCAGAGGAACTTAGTCAGTTTGGTATCAGATAGCTTGAACCACATCACATCAAAGTCTTTCGGTTCCAAACTCTCTTCACGCTGGCATGAAAGGTTAGCCTTGGCGTGAAGGCAGACTCCACCTTTGAACCTGAATCGAGAATGGAGTTCGTAACCAGGACAAAGCATATGGACCTTGTTGGTGGACGAGTTTACTTGTGTTTCTGTTAGAGCCAGAATATCCGGTTTTTCCGTCTGTAGGTGATGGTGGACGTAATTGATGTTCTTGTTGAGTCCGCGGATGTTGCAAAAATTAATTTTTAATGTTGAGTCCCCTCGAGTACCTCTCGCCCGGAAATCCGAATGGAGAGGTATTTTACTTCCGGAGTGTTTTACTCTAGGAGACTTCATCATTATTACTATTAGAATGCACCTGAAAATGAAAGGAGGGAATTGGGGAAAAGGAAAGAGGGAGACCGGAAAGTATCGACCGAACACTGAAACATGGAATGGTCCATTTCACAGCACACAAAGTCGATATGGTGGTATTTCACCGGGCGATGAGACCATCTTCCACTTACGAATAGGTAACATATTTGAATAGAACCAGTTCAGAACCTCACAAACCTTTGCGCAAAGGAATGATCAATTGGATTGAAATACTGAATCGAGAATGTGACAGCGCGCAGTGAATTGATAATCGATAGTCAAGAAAATGTTCTCAAAATAATATAAGAAAATAAAAGTATACAGAGCAGACGGAAACAAAAATACCGATACTAGGTATGAGATTTAATAAAAAATATTTTCTGTCAAATTTTTGTAGCTAGAATTTTTTGAAATCAATTAAATCAATAGTTTTCTAATAAACATCAGAACTAATTATATTGTTGCTGGCCTTGGTTTATTCAGACCTCCGATTTAATACAGTATTTTTGCGAAGAATTATCATTCCAAAAATAATATCTTCATTACTATCGTAAAGTAGAAGTGTTTGTGCCTGAATTACTTCATCAACAATTACTGTTAGTCAAAAACATCTTACTTTTACTCATCATACCTAACCTCTGCGAGTCGGCTTGACCCTGAGTAACTCGCCAAATTCCCAAAGGCGACAGGGCAGGCCTCAAACAATTTCCAACAGAATGGAAAAATGTTCTCACAAAATTCAATCAGGATGAACAACCCACCTCCAAATACCCTGCAAACCTATTCAAATATCGTCAGCACTCAGAAAATCCCCACAAGAGATCAAGCCATAGTTCTCTCAACTATAGATGGAACAAAAATTCATGACTATATCATTGCGGTAGGTGCCTTAGTTCAACCAAAAAATATATTCTATGCCTCAAAAATTTCGAATGGCCGAATATGCATCTATCTGTCCTCCAAAAAAATTCTCGATGAGCTCCTCACCGCCACAAACCGAATCAATATCAATGGATCACAGGTGGAAGTTAGAAGACTAATTTCACCAGCACAAAGGTTGGTCATATCCAATATCTGTTCCACCATCCCAAACCCCATCGAAGAACAACTGAGAAAGATGGGTCTGAAAACATCACCTACCCCAGAGTTGGGATGGCAGAGGCCGAATACAGTCACGTACTAAGTTTCCGGAGACAGGTATACATAACACCATTAGAAAATGCGAGCATCCCCGACTCTTTCACAATCTCTCACGATGACACCTCCTATCGTCTCTTCCTTTACGTAGATGGAATGAGCTGCTCAATTTGTAAAACCATAGCACATCCAGAATCAGACTGCACTGCAAGCCCAGAGTCACGATCCCCGGACGCAGAAACGGATGTGGTGATGACAACCCCCGACGCAGAAACATCACAAACTCCCACTGAAAACGAAAATAACACCTTTCAACCCCCCATTACCACTAAAACTGTCCCAATCCTTACTTTACCGCAAGAGACTCCGATTCCACACACCCCAGAATATAACCGAAATACTTTACCTTTATCCAAAATCGTTCCGAACCCCCTCGCCAAAAGAAAACTCAACTTCACCAGAACAGAAACTCCAACCCACTCCTACTTTGCTATCCCCAATATAAGCAAACAAAAGCAGAAAAAAACAAAAACGTCCTCAGATAATATTCAAATCACTCTGAATTCCATAAGACACAAAATAGAAAACAGAACGCCTCCTTTCACCCTGAATTTCACCGAAATATGTAACTTCCTAGAAAACGCAATCTACTCCAAAACCCCGGAGATAATTTGTCAGGACTATTCAAACGACTCTTCCAAACTCACTGAAATATTAAACTCCATTTACTCTAACATCGAGAGTAAGAGCCTGAAAAGCAATATAACCAGACTCAAGAAAAAACTGTCCCTAGCAAGCCAATCCGCAACCGAAGAATCTGACGCCGAATCACTCTCTCAGTCAGATATCTAAAATGGCTAATCCTGATTATACAGTGGAATCTCAACGGCTACTACACTCACATCGAATCACTCAAATTACTCTTGAACGAACATTCTCCAAAAATATTATGCCTACAGGAAACCCATTTCAAAGCGGGGGGGAAAATAAATCTGAAAAACTACTCCCCTTTTCTCAAAAACAGAATCGCCGAGCAATCCAGTGGTGGCGTAGCTATTTTCGTCAGGGACGATGTTGAATCAAATCATATCACCATAAACACCAACCTGGAAGCAGTAGCAGTTTCAGTCACGTACCAGAAGAAAATAAATATCGGCAATGTATACTTACCTTACCCCTCTGAAACTGACATCGACGAATTTAATGATCTTTTCAACCAAATTCCGAACCCAAAAATAATTGTAGGGGACATGAATTGCCACAATGTCACATGGGGCAGCGTTAGAACTGAGAAATACGGTAACCTTCTACAAAATCTTATCAATCACCCAAACCCTATCCTTATGAACACTGGAGAACCCACAAGATTTAATTCGTACAACGCCACCTTTTCTGCTATTGACCTCTCATTGTGCAGCCCCTCAATTGCACCGACCCTGCACTGGAACACCTTGAATGACTTATATGACAGCGACCACTTTCCAATTTCAATTTCCATGCAGAAGAACAAAAACTCAAAATCTCCAATTTATCAAACCTGGAAAACAAGAAACGCCAATTGGGAAAATTTTCAAAACATCATTGAAAATGAACTGCCAAACTTTATCTGCAGCAATGACGTCAACGAAACTGTCGCATCCTTCGAAAATATTATCTTAACAGCGGCCCATACGGCCATCGGAAAAACCAAGATTTGCCACCGCTCCCCAGTACCCTGGTGGAACAACGAGATTCACTTAGCAAGGGCCGCAAGCAACCATGCATCCAATGTCCTCAAAAGGCATAAATCAGAAAAAACTTGCTAGAGTTCAGAAAACTCCGAGCCAGAACCCGCTACCTAATGAAAAAAAGTAAAAAGAATACTTGGATAAACTACATCTCCACCATAAACGAGTCCACACCAACTGAGACCATCTGGAATAAGATACGTAAACTTAAAGGATCAAATTCCCCCAGAAATATAAATACGCTCGTACACAATGACATACCAATCGCTAGCAATGGAAAAATCGCCGAAACTCTCGCAGACGTATATCAACATAACTCCAGCGACCAAATCCTACCCCCCAACTTCATAAAATACAAGGAATTCACAGAAACCACAGATATCGCCATACATGATTCGGACAGTTATCTCAATGAACCAATCACAATGCAAGAATTAGACTACAGCCTAGCCGAATTAAAAATTTCCGCCCCTGGACCAGATGATCTACTTCCTTCCTTCTAAGAACCTTCCACATAAAGCTAAACTTATTCTGTTAGACCTGTTCAATAATATATTCGCACAACATAATTTTCCCGAATCTTGGTCTAGAGCCATAATAGTTCCAATTTTGAACAAACCCAAAGATAATCCCACTTCATACCGTCCAATCTCATTAACTTGTTGTACGTGCAAATTGTTGGAGAAAATCCTAAATTATAGACTAACCTGGCACTTGGAAAAAGAAAAACTTCTATCCCCATATCAAAGCGGTTTTCTGAAATCCAGATCCACCACAGACAACTTGGTAACACTTGAATCAGAAGTACACGAAGCCTTCTTACAAGACCAAAAATTGGTCGCTGTATTTTTCGACATCAACAAAGCCTTCGATAACACATGGACATATACAAAACCCTGCTGAATTGGAACATCCAAGGCCACCTCCTAGCATTTGTTAAAAACTTCCTGAGCCACCGATCCATTCAGGTCAGAGTTAACGGTCTCACCTCCACGCCAAGGTCACTCCAAAACGGTATCCCCCAAGGATCTATTTCAAGCCCAACCCTATTTCTAATAGCCATAAACAGTATACTCAGCAAGCTGAGGTCTCCCGTAAAAGCCAACTTATATGCCGACGATCTAGTCATATTCACAAAAAGCAAGTATGCCTCCTCAGCCAGTCAATTACTACAAAACTTCATCTACGTAATAGAAAACTGGTTACTCAAAACAGGATTTCTCTTCTCCAACTAAAAATCTTGCTTTATGGTTTTCAGCAAGAGGAATAATGCAGGCAATATCAACCTAACGCTACACGGTTCCCCTTTGAAAAAAGTCGAAGAAATCAATTTCCTCGGTCTGACCTTTGACTATGCCCTAAAATGGAAGCCTCACATTGAAAATTTACAACGATCCTGTCAACAAAGAATGAACATCCTGAAAATATTATCTAACATTAGATGGGGCGCCGATACATCGATTATTCTCAACCTCTATAGGTCCCTAATTAGAAGTAAACTGGATTACGGCTCAATCTGTTACGACACTGCGAATAGAACCTTATTGAGAAAACTCGACCCCATCCAAAACTCAGCCCTAAGACTAGCCCTCGGTGCCTTCCGAACTACTCCTATAACTAGCCTCCAGGTAGCTGCTAATGAACCTCCACTACAACTACGTCGTCAAATGCTAGCCCTAGATTATGCAGCCAGAATCTCTTCAAACGAAAGTAATTTCATGTTTTCGACCATATTCAAATCGAGTGCAGTTCGTCAGGATTTCTACGATAATAAGCCGATGAAACGTATCCCTTTCCGGGAAAGAATAAAGCGTAGTTCAGGATCTTCTATCACTATTACTTAACACGAGTGTAACCCTAAGGCTCTTACTCTTTGAGCTTCGAACAAGTGGGCAACAGCCATTCACGGATTTGGAATTTTGACTGGATAAGGACTGGAGACCGGTCTCCAGCCCTTCCCATGATGGCGGTTCTCAAAAATGGCCGAGAAAGAATTTTGAATCTAGATTTTGAAAAATAAAATTTCTATAGAGGATGCAGCTTTCACTACCCGGGATAGGTTGATAGATAGCCCATCACTCCGGGGAGTGCCTAGGACGTTTAAAGCGCGAGGGTCGTCTATGTTGTAATCAGTAGCTTCCCTCACGAGGGGTTCTCGTGGGTTATTGAGCAATCGAATACTTTCCGATTGCGGTCTCTGATTATACTCCTGATGGAAGGCAGGTTCAAGTCTTCAAGTATCCGATCGTTCCGCACATACCACGGAGCATTCGTTATCATCCTCAGGACTTTCATTTGCGCCCGTTCCAGGACGCGAATGCTAGTCCTGCAGGTTTGGCCCCAGGCGGCCGAGGCATACAAAATGACAGGCCTGAACATCATTTTATAGATCTTGACTTTATTTTTTAAAGAGAGTTTACTTCTTCTATTAATCAGAGGGTAAAGTGCGCCGATTTTCTTAGCAATTTTGTTTTTTATTATATTCACATGCGGCTTCCAGGTGAGCCGACGATCCACAGTAACCCCTAAGTACTTGACTTGTTCCGACCATTCTATCTCCTTTCCAGAGATAGTCACTTCCCTCTCCGGGTTGTTTCTCTTGCGACCCATCGAGATCGCTTGTGTTTTATCGGGATTTAACTTTATTTTCCACTCCAGGTACCACTGCTGGAGGTCGTTTAATGCATTCTGCAAATAAACAACACCCATCAGGTGGTTGGCTGACGAGGAAAGTAAGGCCGTATCATCGGCGAACAGGGAGATTTTCACGTGTTCGGTTCGTGGTATATCGGAGGTGAAGAGTGCGTATAATACAGGAGACAGTACTGCCCCCTGAGGAACGCCGGCCTCAATTTCTCTCGGGTCCGAGAGGAAATCGTCAACCTTGGTCTGAAATGTCCTACCCACGAGGAACGACTTTATCCACTTCACCAGGCTCAAAGGCAAGTGGAAATCGATCAATTTGCAGAGCAGGCCTTCGTGCCATACTCTGTCAAATGCTTACTTATGTCTAGAAGGACAATATGAGCACTATTGTTGGTGTTTAGTGAAGAGATTGTATTTTCCACCAGCCTCAAAACCTGTAGCTCGGTGGAGTGAGCGCGACGAAAGCCGAACTGCTCATTCGGTAGGACATTTCTGTCCTCCACTTCATCGTCAAGCCTTTCGAGAACGATTTTTTCAGCCAACTTAGCTGAACAGCATAACAAACTGATTGGTCGATAATTTTGCGGGAAGGTCGGGTTCTGACCTTCTTTCGGGATCATGACCACGATGGCATGCTTCCACCTTCGAGGAAATCTTTTGAGGCGCAGTGAATTGTTGATGATATTCAATAATGACTGCACCTGGTTATCCGGAAAATTCCTAATCATACAATTAGAAATTCCGTCACAACCAGGCGCTTTTTTGGGATTTAATCCTTTGATATGCGCCTTAAGTTCATCCAACGAAGCTGGACGAATGACATCACGATCAGGTTCTCTTAGAGTGCGGTGAACCCGGTTTTCTAGCAAAAGATCACGATCCAGATCATCGTCTGGATGCTCATTAAGTTTAAATTGTCTTTCCATCGAGTCAGCAAAAGCTTGAGCTTTGGACTCGGAGTCGTAGCACATGCCGAGCTCTCCATGAATAGGGGGGAAATCAGTCTTTTTTGACTTTAAATTTCGATTTAATTTCCAAAGTTGTCCGTCATTTTCTAAATTTTCTAATGTGTTGCCAAATCTTTCGTTTCTGAACTCGGTTACGTTATTTCTAACCTCCCTATTCAACTCATTTAGACGGATTCTGTCCCCAGGAACAGACTCCTTTGATAGGCTCTTCTGGCCCGATTTCGATCTCGAATAAGATTTTTAATTCTTCGAAGAAATTCATCTTGATATCTAGGAGCCGGTTCCCTTCGGGAGGAATCCCTGAGAGCATTTTTGATGGTGAGCTCGTAACGCGCTACGGCCTCGTCCAACTCAAGTGGAGAATCAATTCTCTCAGGAGTACAGTAACCTGTCTCTAGAAGCGAACGGAACCTCTCCCAGTCCACCTTGGTGCACATACGATCTGTCTGGGGCGGTGGATCACCCCCTAGAGTTGAAATCACCGGGTTGTGATCAGAGCCCAACTCGGAGAGAGTACGAATGTATTCCAGGTGATGTTCCTGGCCAAAGCAATGTCAAGCACATCGGGCCTGAGATGACCGAAATGCGTTGGCTCATCCGGAGCCAACACCTGGTATTCATTCCTGTCAAAATGTTGCCACAGTCGCCTACCATTCTGATTGGTGACACGACTCCATTGTGTGTGCTTAGCGTTCAGATCGCCCATGACCAAAACAGGTTGATCTGTTTCCATCAAGAGTGTATCGAGCGCTTCAGGAAGTATTCGATTGTTCGGGGGGTTATAAGCACTGATCAAACGCATAGGACCACTCCTCGTGTTGAAAACAATACCTACAGTTTCTATACCATGAGTATCATCATTGGAAATGCCAAGCTGAACATGCGAATGACAGCGTTTCACCAAAATGGCAACGCCGCCACCCGGACGTCCAAGTCGATCATTTCTGAGCATTTTGTAGTTAGGAAATCTAACAGTTTCTCCATTAAGACGAGTCTCCTGCAGAAAAGCAACATCAATGTTGTTTTCTACAAGAAACTCTTGAAACTCAAGTCTATTCTGGAGAAGGCCATTACAATTCCAACTCACAGCTTTGATGAAGTTCGGAAGCTGCCTTTCACCCATTAGTTAGGGTTGAAACCGGTCGAGAGTGTTGCAGCAGCCTCAGCGAACTGTGCAAGCAGTGTCCTCATTTGATCTAAAGTCGACAGAATATCTCTCGGACTATTAAGCTGAGATGTCTGTGCAGGAGGGTTATCACGGGCCGCCGCTGCATACGACATCCCCGACTGCGTCCTGCCTGAATGTGCAGGAAAAAATCTAGGATTGTGGTGCCCCGTGTTCGGGGGGTTCACCCTACGCCTTATTCGAGGACACTTGGGGCATCCTCGATAATTCGCAGTGTGCTCCCCCTCACAATTTGCACACTTTGCTTTTTCGGATTTTGGCTTGACACAATCCTTAGATATATGATTTTCCCCGCATTTGACGCAAGCGGGGGTGCTGACAGCAGTTCAGCTGACAGTGGCCAAACTTTTGACAACGGTAACATTGTCCCACAGAGGCCCTTGGCCTCTGTGGTTCCGCTGTCACCTGACATTCAGGATATCTTTAACATTGAATATGTCACGCTGTTCCTTGCTTATCAGAACTAAGACAAGAGGGAGAACTTTCTTCTCTCCGTTCAACTTATGTAGTCGTGCCACTGATTCCGGGGTAAAACCCCTGTCAACCAGCTCAGCTTTAATGTTGTCACAAGTAATAAATTCGGGAACGCCTCTGAAGACGACCCTGAGTTTTTTATCTTCAGGGAGAGTGTATGTATGGAAAGGGATCTTTTGATCCCTGGAGATGCTCGAGATCTTTCTATAATCATCGGGTGAAGTTGGAAACATTTTTATTCCGTCGAATACGTTTTTGCAGGTTGGTCTAACTTGATGTTGTTTGATTTGAAAAAGTGAGTTAACTGTTACCCACTTGCTCTTGTCCCTAACAGTGATAGGAGGTACCTGCTGTTTTTGATCGTTAGTGGTGTCTGTTCTGTTTGTGGTCGTACAGAGTCGTTGGTAATGTCCATATTTGTATCGTCTTCGGTCAAATTTTGAGAATTTTGGAATTTTCAGTCGTTGCGGGGATGCTAGAACCCTCAGTAGAATTTGAAATTTGGTTTGGGGAATTTTCTAAGCCCTGGTCCGAAATGAGCGCACTGGCTGAATCCGCCCTGATTTCCTGGGACAATCGACGTGGATTCGTTTAAATGTCACGCTACAGAACTTGAAATTTATTTGAGATTTTGACGTTTGTGGAATTTTGCAAATTTTGATCTAAATTAGTATCTACAACTATTCGAGAACTTCTACGAGTGCCAAGGAAGCTTGAAGAGGGTTTTAACGTGCCTTTGGGTGGTGGTAGAGCTGGGAAATCATTTCTCTTGTGCTTCTTTGGAGCTGGTGTGCTGCTATCAGTTCCAACTTCAGCCTTTTTGGTGGATATCAGGTTGCTAATCACAGGGATTTTCAACAGGTCATCTCCGAGGGAGTTCAGCAAAGTCCCCAGCACCTCCAGGAGATCGGCCTTCGAGAGAGAGCCGATCCCCAGGAGCACTGATTTCTTCGGATCCAGACTACCTTTACCAGGGGGCTTGTCGATTTCCACTGGGTAGGATTTTCGTCGGGAATTCAATGTAGAGGGTGGATGGGGGGTTCTTCTCCTGATCTTTGGCACAAGACCGTCAACCAATTGAAGAAAAAGCTTTATAACACTTAATATTCGCAGAGCAAAATTCGACAGTGTCGTCCGGAGCTATACAGGGCCGGAATAAAGCGTAGTGGTTATGATGTCGAACAATTCAAATACTCAATTTCCAGTAGGAAAAATAAATCCCCTTGGAAAATCATCCCACCTAAAATCGATATATCCCTCACCATCTTCCACAAAAACTCCACAAACCCTTATATCATAAAAAGTGCTTTCCAAGAATCCATCTCCAAATACCCTAATTTCCATCAAATATTCACTAACGCATCCAAGACCACACAAGGACATGCAGCAGCTCACATATGCGGCGACAGTAAATTCTCCATACGTCTACCTCAAAAATGCAGCATCTTTACAGGTGAAACGACAGCCATAATGGCATCACTCAGAATGTGTAGAGAAGACCCCAGAAAAAACTTCATTATCATTACAGACTCTCTTAGTGCAATTCACGGATTGAAACAGTTATATCCGTATCATCCAAATCTCATATCAATCAAAGAAGAACTTTACCAACTACAAATCGAAGCAAAAAATATATCATTTCTATGGGTACCCTCTCACGTAGGGATCAAGGGTAACGAAGGAGCTGATGCCCTAGCCTATAAAACAGCATCTGAAGAGAATACAATTCTTCAAAATGAGCTCCCGTCCTCGGATCACAAACCCTCGATCCAAAACTTCATACTCTGCATCTGGCAATCCACTTGGACTCATGCAACATCCAATCTCCGAAAAACCAATGAAATAGTCAACAAAAAGTTATCATTACCCACGAGAAGGAGAGACCAAGTCGTTATTAACCGTCTCCGGTTAGGACATACGCTCCTAACTCACCAACATATAATGAATAAGGATCCATGCCCCATCTGTCACAACTGTGCCACACAAATCACAGTTAAACACATTCTGGTAGAATGCCCATTATACAACGGAGAAAGAAGTTCAAACAACCTAGGAGTCAACATCAAATCTATCCTCAACAACGATCTACAGAAAGTGCTGAAGTTTCTAAAAGACATCAATATATATTGTAAAATCTGATTTCTAATCAACCTGTGTTTGTTTCCCCCTGCTAATAACTCTTAGCAGTTGATGCGGGGTCATTTTTGTTGAAATAAAAAAAAATATATTGTTATAAGAACTGAAGGTGTGTACCAAATTTCAGATCACTCGGTCGACAGGAAGAGAATAGAATTTCATTTATTAGATTTGACCCACACAAGACACAAACAAGGCAAGCTGATGAAACCGTTTAAAAATAGTAGCACGTATGAAGGAATAATTGATAAAAGTTTGTTCGGTAGTAGAAACAACAGGGACATTTTGCTGAGGGTCGAATAAGATTGATTTCATGCGTTTTCAGTCAGGAGTGTAAAATAATAGTATACCAATAAATACAGAACGTCTCATTGGATAAGAAAAAACATGGCGTTTAGCTGTGATAAAAAAATACTGCTGTTCATAGGGTGTTTCATTAAGAGTAAAAATAATAGAAAAATGTGAAATGACTCATTAAAAATATACAGGACGACGTGAAAAAAACATACCATCTAGCTTTGATAAAAAAAAAAACGGTATCAAAATAATAGTTGACAAGGTGCTCCATTGAGAGAAAAATGTAGAATGTCTCAATAAAAAAGTTTCAAGTTCTGCATGCATTTGGAACAATAAAAATGACACTTTAGTCCCATGGAAAAATTAATAAAATAAAGATCGAAAAGGACGTCTTTGAATGGTAGAAATTATGCTCCAGACCGGTGAGATATGCAAATACAACCTAGCTTGAAAGTATTGTGTTTGAGTGATGAATTCATTGCATTTCTCTTTTCAGTTTCCTTGAGTACCATTGAGGTCTCTTGAGTTCGCGTTTCAGGGAGTTCGGAGGTGTATAAGGTATTTGAGGGTGTTTGAGGTTGTTTGAGGGTGTTGAGGGGATTGAATATTTCTCCGTTTAACAATTTTACGTAACCTACCTACCCATTTGAAATACATGTGAATGAGGAGACATTCAGTTTCAATTTTTGCATGTATTTTAAACGTAAAAATTGACGCTGTATCCACATCTGTATTTGTAAGCAATATGAAGTAAGTTTATTGAGACGGATAATTCGTAAAGTAATTCCTATCTTCTCAGAGTGTGACAAGTACGTTCGATATTATCTTTCCAGAATATCAACATGTTGAGATATCTTCACTGAAAACAAAGTTGGTTCCTAGGGATTTTTTGGCATGTGAAATGTCTAATTATCTTTCTTAACGTCGACACGAAGTCCTAAAATTTTATTTCGAACACATCATGTTTATGAGAACGTCAAAATGGCGTTTCCTAAGCACCAAAAAATGTGTAAAAACGTCAATGAACAAAAGTTGTTTTATTTTTCAAACGGGTTTTTTTCGATTTCATTTCATTTTCTCCTATTTGAGAAGTTTTTCTATCAGTGAGAATATTTTTCATCCATTTTCTATGGCAACCTAGCCTATGTTTTCATCAAGCAGGTGGTATTTTGTGTGAGGGCATTCAAAAGGTATAAAATGCATTTGTTTTTATTGTTTCTTTGTCAATCCGGATTTGGGGGTTTGTTTTGGGTTAGTTTCGAAACAATCTATATAATTTATGGTGTTCTGAAACGCATAAAGAAGTGCAAATCAGAGAAAAACGATGCCCATGAAGCGATGCTTTGTCGTCTGATGTAAATGGAGGCAACCGCTTCAATCATCCATGAAAGGTCGTTTTTAAGTGGACAGCGCGTATTTTTTTCCAGCTTTACTAATCGTTATTACGTCTTTTTGCCAGTTGAAAGGTGAACCGTTGAGAGAGATGCCCATATTATTTGATGAATCTGTCCATTCGCAACCAAATCAATGATTATTTATTAAAAAAATTGAATCGAACCAACGTCCAAAGTCCAGATTCTTCGATAATAATGATCTTTTTTTGGCAGTTCAAAGATGTAGACAAAACGTCTACACCATCCTTCACGGTGTTGATTATAACTGTATCCTGCTTTCAATTTGAAGGTTTTTCGATCACTTTCAATTCAGCAGGATTTTACCAATCCTCCAACAGAGATGTGATTGGGTTGGAAATTTTCAATTGCGAAACTCTAAATAATTCAGTAGTTCAATTTGTAGTGAACACTTTCTCGACGATATGTTTCATATTACTTATTCTGACGATATCGTCAACAACAAATTTTTCCGAGGACCAGTGAAATTTTGATGAAATTGAATGCAGTTTGGAGCACTTATTCCTCATTGGATTTGGTAACATCACATGGTTTCATTTTGATAGTTTGATGTACTGTGTAATTGTATTGTTCCACAATTTTCGACGAAATATCTAGCCACTTGTAGGTCAAGCTGAAATATTTGTATAATTTCTCTTTCAGAGTTCGAATAACTCGTTCCGCAATCAAAGCCTTTTTCACAGTATATGAGCTATAATGATTGATGTACTTCTTCATTAGATTGTGGAAATGAGCATTGTAGAATTCTTTGGCCAAATGCGATTGCAGATTTCCACTTATTTCCAAAATTTGTCTCAGGCATTGGTAGTTACAATATTCTTAGTCTCAAGTGGCCACTCCCATACATATTTGGAAAAAGTATTGACAAAAATCAAATTAAATTCATGGTTTTTGTTTAAAGTGGCATATTTCTCAAAATCGGCGAGGTCCATTTGCCTTAGGACATCAAGTCCTTTGATCATGATGCGATGCCGGTCTGTGAAGCTCATTAACAATTGAACTTTTACTTTGGTATAAGACATTCTTTTTGGCGGTGATAATCAGGCTGAGTGAATCGCTTTATTCCAACGCTATTGTCCAAACAGTACATTTTTTTCCCCCTTTTAATTTTAGCTAATTGACTTGGAATTCGATCTTGCATATACTTCATGTAAGATGTCATCACGATTCATCGTCTTTCCAATTGTTATATGCGCTCCCTATCAAGGTGTTTGATAATATCCTGGCACTCGTCCTTCGCATCGTATTCAACACTTTTGATAGAAGATTGCAATTTATCCTCCAATGAATTCAATTCATATTTGACACTTTTTGAGAAGCGAACTAAGACCTCGATATTTTCTTTGTTGTATTTATTAATGCTATACACTCTTCCTTCGATGAATTCACATCGTTTTCAGAACTATTGATAGGAGTTTGCAATTTATCCTTCGATGAATTCTCTTCATAGTCGGAACTTTTTCTAGAGCGAACAAAGAGCTTGATTTTGAAAACCTCCATATCACTTTGAAATAACATATTAGAACATTCCTCGAACTACGTCCTTTTTTTGTGAATATCTTCCGATATAAGCCAGTGGAGTATAAATTTTCCCACTTTTTATCATCCATTATTAGTTAGTTGTATTGCGCCACTGAATAGAAATATGTTAACGTGCTACGATAGTCAATACTGATGAAATTAGTTTCCAAACCGAAGTAACGATGGTTCTCATTTTCTAAAAGCTGTACAAGTTAGATTCTTAAACTGTAGAAACGCCCTACATTTGTGAAGGATACAAGTATTTACTATTGACAAAAATCCAGTCCACAGTCATTATTGACGAGATTTTCCAAGATGATATAAATTGAAATAAATGGTTTATCCGGTGATAAAGAAGTATGTGTACGGTGATATGCGATTGGAATTTGTCGTTTTCTGTTCCTGTGCTACTGGCAATTGATTCCCCATAACATGCATTTCGAATAAAACTCGTGGATATTATATGTTTTTCATTTTACACAAAGTAAGGATTTCCTCTTCATAGTTTTTATAACATTTTCATTAATAATCAGTAACTCATCTTTTTCAGAGGCACATTTCATTATTTTGGTGGTGAGATTCGTCAGTTTTATCCAATTTTCTACATCTCCTTTCGTTCGATCTTGGAAAATGAGTTTGAGTCTATAATTCAACGTTTTGTATTTCGATATTGCTATCGAAAATACATTCAACCTGTTGGCGTTTACTTTCCTAATACTCATTGTTTGCTTATTTGATCTTTCGCAATCTTTATTAGGATAATTCATATCAAAACGAACAGCCATATGTTGGACTACTAGGCATTGACATATAACTTATCATTCCAGATTGTTGTGTGCACCAAAAAAATGTTTTGGAATGGCCATATTGGGTGGGTTTGATTGGTCTCGATGGATATGATGGATGGAGGTACTTTTGTCCTCTACGCTCAAATTTGTCAATTGTTTTACACCGTTTCCTTTGTCTTCGTGAAATCCGATATTTCTTCCGAGTTCTCGTACTTGTCCATCGAATTCTTCAGCTATACGACTGTATTCTTCAGGAGACATTTCTATAATAATATATCAAGCGTTTTTTTTTCAATTGACATATATT
The DNA here is from genome assembly GCA_018342105.1 of Gonioctena quinquepunctata. Classification (NCBI taxonomy): domain Eukaryota; kingdom Metazoa; phylum Arthropoda; class Insecta; order Coleoptera; family Chrysomelidae; genus Gonioctena; species Gonioctena quinquepunctata. Next base: position 178,414 of record JAFIRS010002599.1, on the reverse strand, counting down.
TCTGCTGATATCATCGATGAATGAGGCGGTGGGGAAACGGAGTATCATTGAAATGCCATTCGAAACGCTGCTTCTCGACGACCATGCTGATTCCTAACGTTCTGAAAAAAGTATATTGAAAGGGATCGATATTTCGTATAGAACGTTGAATTCTCTCTCCTCAAAGTACCAACATTTTGAGATATTACAAATAACAACGAAGTTAGCTCCTAGTGCTCTTTTGGTAGATGAACATGCCTAGTTATGATTTTTGACATCGAGGCGAATCCATTGATGCCAAAAATTTCTCTTATCGGATTTCAATCAGTGGTCACTTCCAGTTCAATATTTTGGTGGGTTTGGGTATACTCATGACGTTATCACGAATCAATATATGGTTTTGTTATTTTATGTAATTTAAAGCATTTAACTCGTAATTTAGCGTTTAATGATAAAGTTGGAGGGATGGAATTGATGAATTAACAATCTATGGTTTCCGTCCTCAATTCGATAACTCACTCCCTATGATGGGGCTTGAATCAGAATTTCTATTTTTAGAATCAAATTTCAACTGCAAAAATGGTTCAAGTTCATCGATTCACGTTAGCTCATTGAAAATTACTAGAATCGTTGACTTTTTAAAACACCCTGTATAAAAAATTCATATGATTTCATGTACCTCCTCCAAGATGGCGACCAACCTATAAATGAGACATACTATTTATTCGATGTCTGTTTTTTGTGACTCTCCAACTTTTCTACATCCGTTTGGGGAACTCTGTATATTGTATGATGTTCCGCTTAGTTTTTTGTTGTTTTTTTTCTATAAGCGGCCATATTTTTTTTCAAACGGCAGCTATGTTTCATCCATAAGCGACCTTCATTTCTTTCAACACGTTTAGGACGGCATGAGGTCATGCGGATGCCGCTCCTGTTTTTGTTCAGGGCAGGCGAGGCATGAATGTGATGCCGCAAAACATATTTTCACTCAGACGGCGTGTTTTTCATCAGGAGTCGCATTATCATGCTGAATAAATGGTGGACATCATGATAGAAGCAGCTTGAGCCGCAACCAAGGCCAAACAACTGAAAAAAGGAAACATTTTTCAAAATGATCCTCTCGAAGGGGCAGGTCCTTCAACCACCTCTAAAATACAGGATCCAAAAAACCATACCTCAGACACCAATCAAGAACTGAGAAGACCGAAAGTGAAGAATTTTCAGGCAAAAGCAAGAGGGAGACAACGAAAATTCGATAAACTTCGAAATGGCAGCTTGCAACTCTCACCAAGGAGAAACGAAGCAAATAAAAACAAAGGAGATTTCTCTCTCCTCTCAGAGAAACCAGGAAACCTAGAGAAGCCAGACGGAAATCACCCAATCAAGCCGAGAAGAACCAGAGAAACTAGTGAAAACGAAAGGATTGAAAGTTAACAACAAATACCCAAACCTAGAAGTATTGGAAAACCATCAGGAAATTGAAGAAAGGGGGGAAACCACCAATAAAAACAAATGCAATAACGAATCAAACACTAACAAACAGCGACATGTGAGTCATAGTTATTGCCGAAATGAAGCCAAATTCCACTAGTAATATACAGAAAATACAGCACAATCATATAAAGACCCCGAAAAAATTAAGGAAAACCCCATTGGGTTTACCACTCATATACCCTAAATTGAAACAAAATACATGGTTTTGTATTCAATGGATTCGAATACAGCCCAGAAGTGACAGGGGTTAAAAAAATCTTCAATGTCAGGGGCTCAAAGTTAAAGGGTATACATGAGTAATAGAACCATGAGAAATAAATATATGATAGTCACAGACAACATAACGATACTGAACAGAAACAACATCAGAGCTGTCCTCAATACAATCGTTACATGGAAACGATATGTGCATTACACAGTGCCACAGATTCATTCATCCCAGGGTATGTAGGTTTGGAAGGTATATTCGAAAAAGCAAACAAAATTTCCAAGTTAATCAATTTTTCAGTAGTAGAAAGGACAATTCATGATGATTTATATGACTCAATGTTGGAAGCTAGCGAGGAAAATCTTGCCAAGTAGCAATTTGCAAATTTCAATGCCAGGTATAACTCACGAGATAAAGGCATGTATGCTCAATGTGTATGGAGTTGGGAAAAAGGTTACGGTTCTTGTCAACTTCATGCACGACATTCTGTCGATATAATGTTTATATCTGAGACCATACTCCGACAGGAATATAATCTGAAATTCAGGGATTCTAGGACGAGGAACTTAGACAATCTGTTTAATGTTGCAAAATATGATTTGCCGGCTGGCGATTTCAATGCCAGGCATCGTGAATAGAACGGCGGTGGCGGACCCACCCAAACGAGTGTGAATGGCACGATGCTGTTGACATATTCCACAGACAACAACATGATGATTGAGAGAAGCCAAAATCCTACACATAATCCATATAAGGTATTTCCCGACGGTTGTCGATCTGGTTGTGCATAGAAAGGTAGCAGATATTTTTGAACTGATATATTCACACTCAAAAATAAATTCAAACACAAAATCGAAAACTGAGTATATGATTACTACAATACAAACTTCAGTTCGGGAAAATAGTGAACAAAAAACGGTGACTTACCCACGAATGAGCAGACAGGATATCGAAAGGGTAACACAAAACCTTAGTAAAACAATACAATGGGCTAGGGACAAAACTTCCAGACAGATTAGCGTGAAGGGCGACAGGGATATAATTCCTTAGTACCTTGGAGACATGATAAAGCAGAGAAACCGCAAAAAAATGGCAAGCCACGAAAAATCCCATTCACAACTAGCATTGTTTAAGATTAGGTGTGAAAATCACAAATTTGATCAACGAACAAACACATGAAAGATGGAATCATAGACTCGCCAACCTCGATGGTCAGAATCAATCTCTATGGAATACTGCCCGAAGAATTCAGAAAAAATTCGAATCGTTACCAGCCATAGAGATTGGGCCAGAACATTCGAAGACAGACCCAATAGAAATGGCCGAGTTGTTTGGGGAATGTTTCAACAGCGACCATAAAAACAAACCAAATAGTTCTAAGTCTTGTAATAGAGTGACACAAATAGCTAATAATATTGAAATGATGGAGGGTTGGTTATCCAATACGCTCGCCGGCACTTTGTAGCGGTGATTTTTTTTACGTATTATTATTTGAGCACAATAGTGACATACAGTTGCTGAATGCAAGTGCATTTACCCATTGAGTTATATTTTTATAGAAACAGATATTTAAGCAAAGTAATATATACAAAGGGTTGAACGATATCACACACATATATTGTGATGAACAAATATATGTTTTTGTAAAATGATGTGCAACTGATAGATGGGATATTATCATAACATCTGAATGTTTTTTGGGAAGGAAATATATTTTTTATTCAGAATTTTCAATATTTATTTTCGTGGAATATTTTACGCACATAATTTCCAAACGGTACGTTATTAGCGAATATAAATTTCTTCAGTTCATTTACAGAATACTAAAATGCAGGTACGTATCGGGAAAATTCAGTAACTTGCCATTCCTAGAACAGATAATTGACATGTTTTTACTTCCAGGGAAAGAAAAAATCCAAAATATGGAAGGGAATATTATTATGTCTTCCTTTCGTGATATTGAAAAATGCTTTTATTCTTTCATCATGCCAAACATTTCTCTTGAATATGTTTTTCGCCAGGTATCCCTCAAACTGGTTCTTCCGTATGCCACAACTCACACCTTCCTACACATACGTTCAACAGACTGAGTGTTCTAAATTGAATAAGGTATTGCTTCATTCAAGCATAATGATATGCTCACCAGTCAACAAAGTATAATTGATGTTGGAATCATTTTCTATCCAGTCTATTATACACACTCCAGCTGTCACCCATTATAGCGGTGCTTGGGTTAATCAATTGCTTTTATAAACCGAATGAGTTACTATCATTCACAGGTACCAAAAAACCTTTTTCTATTATATTCTCTTGAGCCCACTTCATACAAACTACAAATTTTTGCATAATGTTAAATATTTATCGTCCTACTGTAGTTACTCTAGTCAACTACCGTTTTGCAATTCATACTGTGTTCCCTCCGTATGAATTGGTCTTTAGGATAAATCTCTTTGCATACGAATCTTGCCTTTGAAAAATATTTCTTGTCGGTCCGAATTCTCAAAGTTACACCTTCTGTCAATCTTTTTTCGCTCATTCCTCTGAATGACTTGGGGTTTTTTGACATCGGTATAAATAGCTATTTTCCCACATTCATTCAACTTCATCATTTTGGGAATTTATATTGATCAACCGAACGTTAATGTCAGCAAATGATAATCGCATTAAAAAAGGATTATTATTTTCCCGGTGACCTCAGAAAATACCCCAATAACGAGGGACTCTATGGATCCCCTAGCCTTTCTCACACATCACCTTCCAGTACCACACGCCCTCAGAACCTTCAGGTGTAGCCGAGGAACAACAACGGACAATGAACAAGCCCAGTCTACAGGGTGGACGAGGGCAAAAAGGCCCAACATATGTGGGACAGCAAGAAAGAGGGGAAAGAAGGAACAACAGAAATGCCTGACGCCTTCTTCAGAATGGGCCTCTGATCCACCAAAAGTTAGGTCTTCTGCCTTCCAAAGAGGTCAATCTAAAAAAAACTCAGGGAACGAATGGAAACCTGGCTTCAAAAAAGGTAGGCTTCCAGGATCGACTCCTGTGAATTTCGGAAGAAAAATCAAGCGTCCACGAACCGACAACCCCGGTCTGTGGGAAGCTGATCAGTCCCAGCTAGCCACTGGGGACAAATCTCCACTACTGGTCATCAGCCGAGAAGACGCTGGCTCCAACAAGGACCAATATTTTCAATATTTTGAACAAGGTATTTCGGAAGGGTACGTTATTCACAAAATTCCAATTTCATCATTCAGTTTTCAAATCCGGAATATCAAAAACGCAGTGACGTGTGTAAATTTGTTAATTAGCACTTCCGGCATTTCTCATTTCCAGGAGGAGAAAAACCCGAAATATGGAAAGCAATATTCCGATACCTACCCAGAAATTATCCAGACGTTATATCAATGAACATGACTGAAATTTACTAAAGCTGTAGTCACCATAATTTTCTATGACTATGAATGTTTGTTCGATACATGGGGCGTTTAATTTTCTCTAACAAATGATTCATATATTCTCCAATAGAACTGCAATTGAGCCGTGTTATTTGATTTCATGATGGAATCCTTCTTTTATGGAAATTAATGATTAAATGCTTAGAGTGGAGAAATTTCGCATTGAACTCACCTGGCAAATGAAATAACTCTCAGGATATAAATGAATGTGATCAATCCCGCTGTTCCAAATAAATAATACTTGAATAGGGGATCCGGCATCTTCAGATATTCCAATTCTGTTTTCTTCTTTTTGAATAGGAGCCAGAAGCTTATATTCACGTTTTCTATGAACTGCCTGAAAGTACATAACTATTTGTTTCTTCAATCAGAACTAACTTCTGCTCAGATATATCATCAGTGAAAACTCAGATGAATAATTTTTGCAATTCAATATATGTACAATTTTGATAGTTTCTATAAAATACATCAACTTTATAATTCTTGAATTCCGGAAGGGATCAAAATCACTGTTGATCTTTTTTTTAATGAGAAAAGGAACTACCAACAACGTTGGTTCCTGTCACCGGAAACTATGCATAGATGAAAACTATTGATTTGATAAATGGTCATTTGGATCTGATGTGCGAGAATTCAATAAAAATCAAAGAGAAATTATTCCAGTTCGAACTACTACAAGGTAGACAAGTTCTTTATCAGATATATTATTCCGAAAAATAATAATCAGTCAGGTATGTAGTGAGACCATACGAGTCATATAACATTGCAATTGTAAACGCACCAAAAGTGGACGCCTATGCAACATAAAAATCATGAGATGAAGTTTAAAATGAAGTTCGGCAAATTAGTTCCGAACGCCATCTTTGGAATGGAAAACCTTTCAAACTATTTCAACGGGTAGCAGTATCTAGTCAAGTGCTAACTCCGGGTGGTTTCACATTCGGAAAAAATTTGTTTGTTTATATATGAAGCTGAATTCTGGTTATCTAGATGAAAATTTTGACCAGAAAAATTACAGGCAAGCCCATTCCACGGTAAGGTTTTGATGTGCCTTTTCAATTAGTAGTTTTACGTCCATTTTCATGATAAATTTGTTCATATATTCAACTTCCGTGATGACTATAGAAATCAAATTTCCATTTGTTTATTTATAAGGCTTTCGTGATGAATATACCTTCATATGGAAATACCTTCATACCTTCATATGGAAATACCTTCATATGGAAATAGTCCGAAACAAATATTCATATGATATCGTAATGGATGTGACATCATCAGGGACACTATAAACACTTCGAAAGTTGATAAGCATTCAATCTGAATGACTTTGCTACAGAAAGTTTCGAAAACAATATTGAATTGTGAGAATGGGGGCGAAACATGAGGAAACGAAAAGGGACCCTCCTACTATTGCTCGAAATGCACCGAAACTAGGCATTTTAAATATAAATATTTTAATTTTCCATCCAAATTCATTTATATTTGCCTTACTCTTTGAAGAAGATAGTGAATAGTTATATAACTTCTGTGGTACTTTATGTGAGCTGCAAGAATTTTTCCATAATCTGCTTCAGCAATGAATGAATTATGTGCCTGTCTTGATATATTGTTCAATGAATATGATTTGGATTCTGTTGAAGTTTCCTATAATAATATACTCAAAACTCAAAATTCAGTGAACAAATGTGAATGACCCTAAGGCCCGGTATTTTCACCTCTGGTTATACTAGGAATAAATTAACCAACGGTTAGAATATGCTTTCGTTTAACGTTTATTGATAACGCAAAAGGACATTCTTAACATTGTTTAATTTATTCCTCGTATAATCGGAGGTGAAAATACCGGGCCTAAGTAGATTTACGCATTTATCTTATCAGTCCAAGATAAGTTTCTATCGCAATGAAGCCTTAGAATTTTTACCCATATTATTTGTTCAGTTATTGATGATGTGTCATAGAGTTGAATCTAATACCAGATTAGTTTTTATAGTATGGAAAAATTGTTTGCACAGTAAATCGAGAGATTACGATTCACATGGTTGACCAAATCATTATTAAGGAATATGAACAGTACTGGACCCAGAACATTTCCTTGGGAGAATCATATAAATATATATATATATATATATATATATATATATATAAATGTGAAAAGCATCAAATTATAGATAGTGACACGTATAATCTGTGCGGTGAAGCTTAGAACTAATATGTGGAATTTTAATGCCACGAAATTTCGTGCACATTAACAGGTCACCAACAGATGTCAGCATAGGCCAACCCACGACATCAATAGTCGTACTCCTAGTGCGTTCAGAGTGACGAAAAACAAATAACTGTATGAAGAGCAATTTGTTACGAATCCAAGAGAGCACCACCATCCGCCAACAGCTGTTTCATGGTTTCCCAATCATCAGGACGGCTTGTGGTCTCTTTCGAATTCGTATCAAATATCTCGAGATCATTCAACACAAAACGAAATGTGTATTCACGTGGAGATGGAAAGTGAAATAAATGACATGATTTTTGAAAGGACATACTTACTGATATTTTGAAAATGATATACAGTTTATAGTTTTCTCCATTTCTCCGTTCACAGCCTCGGTACGTTCGGAGAATCTTTTAATGGTATTGTTCATGAACGCAGTTCTCCTTTTGATGGTATTTGTACGACGCCTATCTTCAGTACCACCTCTGAGAATTGAATTACTACTCGTTCTCTTCTTAAATATTTTTTCTACCGTTGAATTATTTTCATTGGAAAATGCTCCTATCGTATAGGTTTCCTCTATGATCGGAAGAGTCTGACTCCTTCGAATTGAACTCCCTTCTCCGTCGGGGATAGAAGTACTTCTCCTCAATTGATCAAGCAGAATTCTATTTGGAACTGATCGTTGTTTCAAGAGCTTCGATGGTCTAGGTAATGAATTTCCATTTACAAGATTCATTATTCTGTTAGTCTCATTCACATTGTTTTGAAATGTTGGTTCTCGGAATTCAGTTTTCTGTAAAATATCAATGTTTATTTGAATTGATAACAGGATATATTTTCATTTGAATGGGTTGAATGTGGTAGGAAATGGGATTCTTCCAAGGACATGAAGGTCCAAATTGAAAAATTCATGCTATTTAACGGATTTCACACTGTGTCAATTGAGAAAACAGTGAGTCAGGTACGGGAAGAAAGAAACATGAAACACTCAAGATATGAATATCGGCTAGCATGGTATTTTGATTCTCAATTGTTCTACTAGTATCACGAATGCAGGTTGGTAGAATATTCTTGACAAAAAAAATCTTTAAATAATAATATTTTTTGTCAAATAATTCGTAACCTTCGACCCCAAAAACCCCTACATACCAAATTTGAATCGAATCGGACAGTAAACACAAATTTCGTCATCATCATATTTATGTATATTCCATGTTAATAATATTATCTACGGTTGGTGAAAATGATTGTTTTGCTTTCTTGTAGATTAATAAAATGTGTTTTTTTTTGTTTTCAACTTTACACAAGTTGAACTATAGAGTTATCAAATAGCTAGTGTGGAAAAAAAAAGTGTATTGTATATCAGATTTCAAATATGAGTTCAAAAAAGATTATGATTTTTTTGTCAAAATTCATAAAATCAAAATGGCGACTCCAAGATGGCCGACGATCTCTGTGAGTATGATCCAATTCTATTCAAAATTGGTATGTGGGGGTCTTTGTGATCGAAGATTATACATTTTTGTCAAAATTCACAAATTCAAGATGGCACTTACAAGATTGCGAAAGTTTTGTAATTATGGTCCGATTCGATTCCAATTGGTATGTGAGGGTTTTCGGGGTCAAAATTATGAATATTTTGTCAAAATTCACAAAATCAGAATGGTGCTCCAAGATGGCCGAACGATCTCTGTGAGTATGGTCTGATTCTATTCAAAATTGGTATGTGGAGGTTTTTGGGGTCAGAGATTATGAATGTAGTCGAAGTTCATGGATTTCATGTCAAACTTCATGAATTGAAGATAGCAGCTCCAGGATGGCGGACGAGTTAATCTTGAGATGGTCTCCTCATTGAAGAACTAGTTAGCTCATAACTTACAGAAAAAACGCCTGTTGATAACCAGGTTATAACATAAATGCATAGATTGAGGCGTACTTACGGAAAAGCACAGAATAAAATCATTTATAAAAAACTTTTCTGAAAACAAGCTTTCATTCAAATACGCTAAAAAGTAAAAATAACTTCTTTGGATGTGTGCCGTGGGTTATTCCGTGAGTTATAGAATCAAAAGTTCGTCGCTTTTGTATTAAAACTGAAAACTTCGCGCGACAAGCTCTTGAATCTATAACTCACACGTCACACATCCAAAGCATTTACTTTTCAGTTCTAAGCGTATTTCAATAAAAGCTTGTATTTAAAAAGGTTTTTTATTGATTATTTTATAAATAAATACTTGTCTATATGTCTTACAAAGTGTTTTCAATCAATAAATCGTCAGAATCTACCTAGTTAGTCGTGAAACAACACAAATTCACAACAAGTGGTGGAGGCGGTGTTTTTGTTTGTGTGGATGCATTTTTCAAAATGGGTCATTTTCAATATTCAAATTCTGTAAGCTATTCAAAAGTATACTGAACTTAACCTAGATTTCGTTATAGCTAAGTAGAATTTGCTGATCCATACGTTTTATTGTAAATGAATCGCTTCTTCGTATGTGCAACAGTAGCATTTTGAATAATAACTGACGAAGGTACGCTATATGGTACGATGAACTCGAGTTTTCATTCGAAATGAAGGTAATAGGCCAGTAGAGATAGACACGATTTTCCAAAAATTCAATAATTCCAAAAGTTTCAAAACTTCAGTAGAGTGAAGAGTACGTTCAAATGATATTAAGTATTATTTTTCAACCCATTTTTCTGAACGGAAGATGTTGAAAATCAGGATTTAATGAATGTTCACATTATTAACGCTAAAAAACTTGCAAAAGTTCTGCAAACTCTCGAAGTTTTTTAAATAGCAACTTACATCCTCTGATAAATTTGCAACCATTCAAACAAAATGGAAATGTTTGTTTTATCGAAAAAACATTGTTGTTAATCCTAATTTTCTCATGAAAATTTCAAAAGTTCTGCAAATTCGAAATCATAACTGAAATGATGTTTTTGAGAAGAGTTTCGAATTGCAACCTCTTGCATCAAACGGAAAATATATTTTTTCATGAAATTGTTTTTTTTTTATTAAAATGAGTATTGGAATTATTACAAAAAATTCGATTAATGGTTGCAAGTGGAGATGTCCTGACGTACAATGTTTTCATCAATGTTCAACCTCGTCCAACCTCGTCTGCAACAAGGAATTAAGGGTAAAATCAAATGAAAAATATTTTTTTTATTTGTACTCTACCAAAAAAGAAGGCAAAACTCATTTCACCAATTGGTGGCAGTATAATAATGTGAAAACTATGTAATAATAATGTGAAAACTATGTTACATTAGTAATTGAAAAATTATTTATTTTAGGAATACCTGTATTATCTGAATAATAAAGAGTTTTTTATACCTAATAGATGACATCCATTTTGTTACCAGGTTAACTATCGACCATACCAGACTATCGAAGAGAAACATCATATTACAATTAGGAATTTGCATAAAAAATCCTCTGAGTAGCTTTGATGGAGGATCGAGAATCTCTCGACAGGTTTTCATGATTTTCTTGTTTATTAAAAAATGGAAGAAATATTGAGAATTAAAATACACTCGTATGGTTTTACATTAGAATATTCAACCTAAATTCATTTTTAAAAAAATTTATAAATCAAGAACATTATTCTTACATGTCGATTACATTTCAATCCTCCATTTTGATTGATATGAACCAGCACTGCATACTTTATTTCTATCGGTTAAGATGTTACCAAGTTTGTGAAGTGGGTGGATGTGAATAATTTATAAAAACTGACTGGCGAATTTTATCGAGCGGCAGATAAGAGTTTTTCTCCCAATATACAGGTGTAATCTACCCTCTAGCACACCTTTGAATGACGAGTGTATAATGTAATTTTTTAATAAATTACAGTTTTTGAAAATCTGAAAAATAGATTGAAAACATGTTTTGTTCTTTGCAAAATTCGACATCATTTTGGGTAGAGCCACTCGCCTAATTCCAGATGACCTGCTCAGAGGGAAACTTCAGCAATTGCCGAATGCAATATACATTTAACTCGACATTTGAATAAGGTAGGAGAAAAATAAGGTATGGTAAATGTATTTATTGCACCTTGTTCTATCCAAACTGATGATAAAAGCAGAACTAGTTGTCTTCATACTCTGCTTTGAGGCACTCATCATAATTATAACAGTCACTGGTGAGAAACAAACGACACACACTATTGAAAAGGAAAACATCTATTCGCAATAGCATTTTTTTTGACAAATCTCGACCATTATGAATATGATTCATTCAGTCATCGGGCAATATTCTCGCATGCAAGGTTTACGAACAAAGGTTTGTAACATTCTACTAGTGTTTTCTGATTGGCTGGTGAAGGAAAGAACGTAATTAGCACCCATTAAATCATTTATGGTTTGTATTGTTATTATCTTCAATTGCAGAGGAACATATTTCATTTTTATAGTAGTAGTAGCATTGTAATTCATTATCGCCTTTCAAATCTACAGCGTATATCGAGTTGAAAATCGCACAAATCCAATCGCTCCCTCTTGTGAGGAACCCAACGAAAACCAGTTGAACGAAAGACTCCGCACGAATAGTGAGTGATTTAAAATTCGCTGTTCCAACGCTCTCGCTATTCCAACCTGCGAAAGCAACGCGGGCTGCTATTTCCGCTACACGCTTACGCAACCTATATACAGTCCACATCGAAGAGGAGTTGGAAGTGTAATCGAAGAGGGATCAAAGTGAGTGCATTTTCAGCTGACGATTTTCTTCTCCTTATTGAACCATAACTAACACGACATTTTGGTCCTTCGAGCCGGATTTGAACCAGCGACCTATGAATCGCTCCGCAGCTATAAGGTGAAATACGTTTTTTTCTAAGACACTTTATTGCATTATAAATTATCGAAAATCTTGAATATTTTCAAACTTTTATTCATTTCTTATCAACCATATTGTAAAAAAGGGTTTGGATGACGAATAAATTCAAGGCCATACAAAACAGTACAGCTGGGTTTCTTTTTGCTTGCTCTATTTGAGGACAATAAACTTTGCCGTTTTTTGTTGGATAACCCACGTTCCAATATTATTCATCGAAAACAGCTGATTGCAGTGCCTCCCAATATTCACAAAATGTCCAGGGCAAATAAAGTAACACAGGCTAAAGCTCTCAGAAAAATTTACGAAAATTAAGTAGCCGAAATGTAGGAATTTGTTGAAAAGGCAAAAACGGATCAATATATACGTGCTCAGTTCGAAAACTTATATCAGAAGCTCGATTTATGCTGCGATGAATTCAAATCTCAGCATCAAATACTCATAATGCTGACGGCCCTTGCGGATGAGGACATCGCTGCAGATGAGGCAGTTACAAAAGTATTCGATTTTAATTGCGCCATGTCGAAACCGTCTATCGAAATCTATTTGAAACAAAACCCGTAATTACTCACATTGCCGCTAATACAGGAGCAACCGCAACCGCCAATAACGTAAAGCTTCCGAAGATTGAGATACCCAAGGTTCACAGGTAATATTAAATCTGTTAAAGCTTTCTGAGATATGTTTGAAAGTATCATTCACAATAACGCTGCACTCTCAAATATAATTTTTTTAAATTATTTAGTTTCTTCTCTCCGCGGCCCACCCCTAGCATTAGTTCAGACAACGCCTATGTCTATCTCCAATTATGATGTTCAAGTCACTTTTAGATCATTTCAATAACAAACTTCTCATAGCTTTCGCCCATTTACAGGAAATCGATAATACCGTTGGTATAAAGAATTCGAGAAATACTCAGAATATTAGACTTCTATTGGACACATTTACAGAAAATTTCGCCGCTCTCGAAAATATGGTTCTTCTAGTTGAAGAATGTGATTTTTTAGTATATTATCTTTTCGCAAAAAATTTGGGACAAGAAACTATCACGCGCTTTGAATTTGAGAATCCCATAGCCGCCGATAAATTACCCCTCTTTCAGGAATTTGCTCACGTTTGTCCAACAAAGATGCAATGCTCTTGATGCCATCGATTTCTCATTATACAAAAGTTTGATGCAATAGCAATCAAGTTCAAGAAGTGCTCAAAGCTCTAACCCTTCATATTTTAGAGCAAAGCATACAATATCATATTTCGCAAATTTATCAAACAATTGTACAAATACAGGTATAATTTGTTCATATTGTAAACGAGATCATCCAATTTACAAATGCTCCGAATATTAAAGTAAATCGCCCCAAGAAAGATACAATTTTGTGAGACAAAATGAATTATGTATAAATTGTTCAAGTTCTAAACACGCATTGAATAGTTGCAGGTCAAAATCAACTTGTGTCTGTGATGGTAGGCACCACTCGAGCATCCACATAAATAAATCTATAAACGTTCATAACAATTCATTCTCAACAAATTCGCAAACAGTTCCTGAACCTACACCCAGTACATCCAGCATTCCAGACGTTTCTATATTTTCTGGAATGGTCTCATCCCACGTATATGTTTTACTTTCAACAGCAAGCGTAGATATTTCAGATATCTTTAATAATTATCAAACAATTCGCGCCACATTAGACAGTGGTTCACAATCAAGTTATATTTTTGAAAAATGTGTTGAACGACTGAAATTGTCACGTTTCAGCTATTCACTTTCATTGCGCGGTCTTGGGACCATGAGCGAGATGACATCTAGGGGCGGAGTTAACTGTAAAATAAAACCGATAGGTAAAATGTCTCCCGTTCTTACAATTGACGCAATTATTTTACCAAACATATGCACCAATATGCCCTCTTCTTCAATAAATTATTCTCAATTGCGTCATATAGAACATATCAAACTCACTGATGATTTATTTTATGAGCCTGCGCCAATTGACATGCTGTTAGGGGCGGATGTTTTTTCGCATATTATACTAGAGGGACGTACCACGGAACATGTTAATGAGCCGGTAGCCATCAATACTATTTTCGGCTACATTCTCATGGGCAAATGCAACCCTTATAAAAAACAAACTGCTGCAAACACATGCACATTTTTTGTCATTTCAAACAATGACTCTTTCGAAATAGATACTCAATCAAACGTTTTTGTGTTATTGAAGAAGTACCGTCCATGAAGGCTCTCGCACCTGAAGATACGTTATGTGAAGTTATATTCGTTAAAATTCATCAAAGAGATAAATTCGGGCGTTATATAATCAATTTGACATTTAAAAATTCCGAACCTTTATTTAATTTTCAAGATATTCGCTCGATTGCCTTACGCCGCCATTATTCACCCGAACACCACCTACTCTATAACCACCACTGTATAAAAAAATATTGCGAATTTTCAAACGAATACATACAAAATGATTTCATGGAGGAGGTGGATAATATGATAAACGATACCTTTATTGCAATGAAAAATATATTTTACTTATCTCATCATTGTGTCTTGAAAAATAGTACTACTACGCAACTTAGGGTCGTATTCGATGGATCTACAAAATCGCAGGTCATGAAATGAAAGCCTCTTAGTGGGGGAGAAATTACAAAAGGATATTTTCGACATATTATTGAAATTTAGAACTCACTCAGTTGTTTTTACAGCAGATATAAAAAAACTACAAATTATGGTTACTCCAAACCATCAGAACTATCAAATGATATTATAGAGGTTTTCACCAAATGATCAAGTAAAGGATTGTCGCATGAAACGTTTGGTTTTAGTCTATCATCCTTTCCATTCATTGATAATCGAGTAATTCCACAAGTAGCCGAAGATGAACGTAATAATTTTCCGCTAGCCGCAAATATTTCAAACGAGGATATTTATACAGATGACGTTTGCTCGGGATCTCCTAGTTTAGCTGAAGCAAAATTGATAAGTGACGAATTGATAAATATTTTGAAGAAATGAAATTTTGAATTGCAGAAATGGTCTTTCAATCAACAACCACTATTAGATGACTTACCGATAAACTATAGGTATGATCAATCATCAGTTTCTTTCGATGAGGAAGATAAATGTATTGAAATTTTAGGATTGCAGTGGCAATCCTCTTCGGATGCTTTCATTTATGCAATCGACTCAGCTGTTCATGGTTACACAAAAAGACAGATTTTGAGTGATATCGCAAAAATCTCTGATCCAATAGGATTTTTCGCACCTTTAACATGATTCGCAAAATTACTAATGCAACGCTTATGGACTTTGGGACTCAACTGGGACGACTTTCCTCCAAATGAACTTTGTAACAAATGGTTCAAATTTAAGTCATTATTTGCACTTTTATCAACGTCAAAGATTCCGCGTCGAATACTTGGTGATAATTTCCAATCATGTCAAATTCACGCCTTTCGCGACGCTTCTAAAAAGGATTATGCTTCTGTAATTTATTTCAGGGTGGAACGCAATAATTTGTCTAATTTTTTCTGTATTACCAAAATTAAAGGTTGCCCCGTTGAAAAATATATCGGTTTCCCGGTTAGAATTGTGTTGCGCTGTATTACTTTCGAATTTACTTTGCACTGTGCTTCAGATTTCCGAAAATAAATTGAGTTTTTCTGACATATATGCTTATACTGATAGTATGATTACAATACTTCGGATCAAATCGTCTTTGCGTTAATGGAAAACTTTTATAAGTAATCGCGTTACTCACATTCAGAATAAAATTTCACCAACATTGTGGTATCATATATCATCGGGTGTAATAATAATCCCGCCGATGCGGCTTCCCGCAGATTGTTACCGGATGAAATTTTGGACAACAAGATGTGGTTTTCTGGCCCAAAATGGCTGCAACTTCCAAAACAACGATGGCCTCTTACTACTTTTGATCCTCAACTTATCATTTAAGGAACATACAGAAGAGAAAACAATTTCTCTTATTACTTTGAACACGCCAAATTTTATCGAATTAATTATTCAAAAATACTCTGCACTTTATAAAATGAAACTGATTTTTTTATATCCTTTACGTTACTTTCATAATTGACACAACCCCAACAATAAAAGAACTGGTATAATATCGATTTGTTGAAATTATAAACAGGATGTTCATAAAATCAGATGAATTAGGGCCTTTTTAGAATATCTATCAGATGTAGTTCAATGTCCAGCGTGGCTTTAGCCGGGGAAGTAGTTGTTTTCTGTTAGACATTCACAAAAAATAACTTCATTTTAATCGTGGATTTTTCAATTCACAGAAAAATCTTTCTATCAATATTTAATTGAGAATGTTTCCCTTTTCAACATGAATACCCCACAAGAGGTTATCTTGACGATGGAAGATAGTGACTAAAGTTTATCTTTCAGTCGCAGATGATTCCACATCTGATTTTATGAACATCCTGTTTATAATTTCAACAAATCAATCTTTCATACCCCATGACAGGTTTTAATGTCAGAAAATACTAATTTCAAAGTGTCTCTCCAAAAGAAATGATTCTAACTTTTTCCATCTTTGCAAAGTGAGATTGCTTAAAAATGTGTCTCCCATTTCTTCCGGTCTTCCTGATGATCGTGGAAGCGTTCCAATATTATTCCTACTGAATGCGATGTCCCTCCTGTGTCAATGTTACGAATGATTTCTGGTGAGTACTCTCTTTGGAAAACATTCTTCTTTGCCTCATTCATCTTTATGAGTTCCTAATCAAGACTGGAATATAAACTCAAATAACTATGTGTATGAAATTGCAAATTTTCAATTTCAGGTTTTTTCTGTTGAGTTAGGGTCTTTTTTGAATATCTATCAGATGTAGTTCAATGTCCAGCGTGGCTTTAGCCGGGGAAGTAGTTGTTTTCTGTTAGACATTCACAAAAAATAACTTCATTTTAATCGTGGATTTTCAATTCACGAAAAATCTTTCTATCAATATTTAATTGAGAATGTTTCCCTTTTCAACATGAATACCCCACAAGAGGTTATCTTGACGATGGAAGATAGTGACTAAAGTTTATCTTTCAGTCGCAGATGATTCCACATCTGATTTTATGAACATCCTGTTTATAATTTCAACAAATCAATCTTTCATACCCCATGACAGGTTTTAATGTCAGAAAATACTAATTTCAAAGTGTCTCACCAAATAAATGATTCTAACTTTTCCATCTTTGCAAAGTGAGATTGCTTCTTAAAATGTGTCTCCCATTTCTTCCGGTCTTCCTGATGATCGTGGAAGCGTGAAATAGATTTTCGTCGACAAAAATGTATTGAAGACCTACTGAATGCGATGTCCCTCCTGCGTCAATGTTGAATGATTTCTGGTGAGTACTTCTTTGGAAAACATTCTTCTTGCCTCATTCATCTTTATGAGTTCTAATCAAGACTGAATGAAAATCAAATAACTATCTGAATGAAAATGCAAATTTTCAATTTCAGATTTTTTTCTTTTGAATTAGGGCCTTTTTAGAATATCTATCAGATGTAGTTCAATGTCCAGCGTGGCTTTAGCCGGGGAAGTAGTTGTTTTCTGTTAGACATTCACAAAAAATAACTTCATTTTAATCGTGGATTTTTCAATTCACAGAAAAATCTTTCTATCAATATTTAATTGAGAATGTTTCCCTTTTCAACATGGTATAATATCATTACGAAAATTAGATCAGGCATTACTGGTGATTGTAAAACATTCAACACCTACATATTGAAAACGAAATTCAAAAATTCAAAAATAAAAAACCAACGTCAAAATTTCTTCGTTAACTCAACGCCTTTCTTGATGATGAGGAAATTCTCAGAGTTGGAGGTCGCTTGGAAAATTCGAGTTTTTCCTTCTTGAAAAAACATCCTGCAATTTTACCCAACAGTAGTCGCTTGACAGTTTTTGATTCATGATTTTCATATAACTTACCCACACCCTGGTGCACGAACTCTTCAATTTTTTATTTCGCAACAATTTTGGATTTTACCCGCAAAGAGTTCAATTAAAAACGTTTTTTCTAATAATTAACAATGCTAACGTTTATCACCGAAACCCTACCAACCTTATATGGGAGATCTTCCCAGTTTTAGAGTTTCACAAATCAAAGCGTTTTCGATTGTTGGTCCCGACTATGCCGGTCCATTTTCAACTTCTTCAGGGAAAAAATATGCAAAGCATATATTTGCCTATTTGTACCCTTGGAACTTGTCTCAGTCGCTCCTATGAAATGGCTTCCAGGGCGCGTTGAGAAATTATACTTTGGAAGGGATGGTGTGGATAGAGTTTCCGATGTTCGAACAAAAAATGACATATTGAAGAGAGCTTTGGTAAAGTTATGTCCTATACCAAATGCCGAGTTTTCAAGTGATATTTAAATTATTTCATAATTTAGTGGAATGTTCAATCTTTTTCACCCATTAATTCATTTATGTTTTGTATTGTTATTATCTTTAATTTGGGAGAAACATATTTCATTTTTATAGTATTACCGCGTATATCATGTTGAAAATCGCACAAATCCAATCGCTCCCTCTTGTGAGGAACCGAACGAAAACCAGTTGAACGAAAGACTCACGCACGAATAGTGACTGATTTCAAATTATCTGTTTTAACGCTCTCGCTATTTCAACCTGCAAAGGCAACGCTTGCTGTATTTTCCGCTACACGCTTACGCAACCTATATACAGTCCACATCGAAGAGTAGTTGAAAGTCGTATTCGAAGAGGGATGAAGGTGAGTGCATTTTCAACTGAATATTTTCTTCTCCTAATTGAACCATAACCTACGCGACAAGCACCCAATCAGAAAACAGCACGTGGTGTTTTTGTACTAGATATCTACTGAACGCCCACACAGTGATTGGCGACTCCGGAATCCAACTAGAATTGAAATTTACCACTTTATTCATGAATGCGAGGAGTGATTCATCTTGTCTTCTACTCTTCAAAATACGCACGGAACAGCTCGGTGTTTGGTTTTGAGAGACATCAAGAGACAAAGACAATAAATAATGTTCAAATTAATTGCGTACTGTTTTCTGATTGGTTGCTAATTACGTTCTCTTACGTAATTAGCAACCAATCAGAAAATCAGAGAATACTGGTAGAATGTAGCAAACCTTTGTTCGTAAACCGTGCATGCGAGAACCTTGCTTGGCAATAGTGTTCAGTTCACCCGATGTCTGAATCATATTTATAATGGCCGTGATTTTTCAAAACAGAATGCTCAATAGTGTTTCGTGTTGGTTGTTTTTTGACCAGTGACTGTGATAATCATGATGAGTGCCTCAAAGCAGAGTATGAAGTCAACTAGTTCGGACTTCATCATCAGTTTGTATATAACAAGGTTATATGGTTTCTTCACTTTGAAATTGAATGTCTATCTCAGGCAGGCTGCAATGTTTACATTTATCACATCTCCTCCTTCTACCTTATTCAAATGTCGAGTTGAATGTTTATTGAATTTGGCAATTGCTGAAGTTTTCGTCTGAGTAGGTCACCACAAAACATCTATCCAATTTTTTTTCAGATTTTCAACCACCTTAATTTGTTATAAAATGGCATTATACGCTCGTCATTCACGGGTATGCAAGAGGGTAGATTACACCCTGTATAGATTTAGAATGAGCACGTACACAACAAAACTGGATGAATGATCCATAAATTCTGGTGAATCTTTACTCACACTTGATACGAAATTAATTTGATTCAATAATGAAACTGTGAAATAATTCTAGGTATAGATTCGCATTACTTACAAAAATTCAACATATTTTGGAATGTATTCCGCAGTGATGGAAGTCTTGTTTTCATTCATACTGCAAATAACTGGAGATTCAATAGAGTAGTTCAAAGCTAATTCAATTCATGATTCGGAAAGAAACAACAAATGACCATGCTCAAATATGTGGTTGAAATTCCATATTAAAACATTTTTACTTCGGGTAGAGATTTCGTAGACAATCAAATATGTCATTCGATTCAATAATAGTATTGGAAGAAATCTAATAGGCCAAATTAATACAAATCACAGAAATAATGAAGCTTACCATTTTTGCACTGTTACAGATTCTGGATTTCATCAAATGATTTCTGAATTCCAATTATTAATTTTCAATTTCTTTATTGTTTTCTTAGTTATTATTCACTTATTTCTCTTAGTAATTGAATGCCGACTTTTCATTGATGCGCATTGATTTTAGATAAAACATTTTCTTGTTCTGATATTTTCATAACACTTTTAATATACATTTCAATTATTTATATTTTGATTTCAATCTGACTACATACTTAGAGCTGTGTACTGACTTGACTGGAAGGCTGTGACTGAGAGAGTGAGTTAATATTTTTCCTTATACACCCTTTTAATTTTTTCGCGCATCCCACACGACGCGATTATCAACTCCTTCATATGTTTATTAGGGATGACAGGTTTATTAGAATTCATGAGTCGACGTTATAGACATCGCGTTATTCGGTTGAAAAGAAAAACAAGACTGGTTTTCCTCATGTTCCTAATCCATTACATCCTATATTTTTATCACCCCCAGTTCAGATGGTTCACATATATGCTGATAACTATATTTTCTGATAAAGGGCATTTCAGAGTTATTTTTATCGCGCTGCTATTATTTATGCATTAAATGGCACATTTTCAATTCTTAGCAGGAGACGTGAACATGTTTTTTTTCCTCGAATTGCTGTAATGAATCTTTGAAATTTATGATATAATTCCTAATCAGTTTTCACTCCATGCAGGATGGAATCATAAGTGTTGATAGTTCACTTCATAAAGAATATTTTCAATTAGATCTTCTCATTTTATTTCTTACATGTTCATCACTCAATTGTTTTTTTAAACTCCATAATCTCGTTGATGTGAGTTTCATTTTAGATGGAACTTGTCATTTTTAGGTTCACTTGCGAGGTTAATGTTTTTCACTCTTTCGTGTACAATTCAAAGAATTCATCTAGGGGATGGCACCTATTTTTGGTATTGTTTGGCCACTTTCTGCTGCCACAAAAGACCTTTGAAGGGATTTTTTATTCATTTGTAAGATTTTTGGGATCCTCTTTTCTTTCATCTGGGGGACTGGTATTTTGTGATGACGTTGGGTATTCAGATGCTGGTGGCAACTTCCCTGGTGGTTGGTTCTCTCTCATTTTCTCGTCGTATACTTTGATTTAACACTAACAGAGTAAGTGTATTCTATACTGCAAACAGCAAATTTTGTGTAAATCCGTTAATACTATATATAGCAATGGCATTGGTAATGGTTTCTGGGCAAAATTTCAATATTCCTGGTTGATTCTGCAGTACAAATTATACAGAATTTGGCGAATGCTGTATTTTTTTGTATTGTGTCGGCTGATATTGCATTCAAATTTCTCTTGAATGACTGCTCTATGTAAGAAATTTTGAATTTACGTAGGTTATAATATCTGCATTTTCCCCTCCCAAGTTGTGAGAATTCCATGAATTCTCTCATATTTCTGCTTCTCTAGAGCGATCAGGACCCTTCTGTATATCTCTCAGGGAGATGGTAGTGAAATTACCCGTAGGATCTCTGCAGTCATACGCAATAATTCTATATATTTGCAATAATGGGTATAACTAATGAACCCATGATATAGCTACAATTATAAAAGTTCCTGTCCATAACTTCTCTCTTAGGTGTCTCCGTGATAAATCTTTCGCGGTTGATTGGTTCCTTTTCATTTCAACATTCTTTTGAAATTGTCTCATTTCTTCAATAATGCGAACGCATCTGATTTCAGGGTTAATTCAGAACTTTGATTTTGAATGGCAGCAAGTTTGTTATTTGCATCAATTTGGCAATATTTGATAATGGTACTCACAATTTCCTTTGTCAACTGACTATTTTCAACTAATCTCTATAACTTGTGATTCTCCATAATTATTTTTGATTTTTCAGATTTCTTATTGGCTCTCGTGCAGAACGATGTTCATTTCTTTCTGAAGTCTGTGATTCTCCACTTCTACCAATCTATATACCTTATATTAGCTGAACTTTATAATCATCCTACTTTTCAGTGATATCTCCTCAACAATTACACAATCCCTATACTATATCTATCTTATCTATTCTATTTTAATTTCTGATCTCAATAGTTTTTGGTTGAACCATCGGTAGTTCAATAACATTTCACGCGAACGAGTATTATATGGGTGCGTAATAACTCATTTTCTTCCTCTTCCATTAAATCCTCCCAACCTTCTGTACTATTTCCTGATTATCCTCCTCTGGTAATATTTCCAACCCGTTTCTTTCCTGGGTATGAGGGGGTACAATGGCTTTACAGGTGTAGATGCTTTTCATATTCTTCTGGAGTAAGACATATGACATATCCAACGCTTCTACTTTTTTTAACATTCTACTAATTTTTCAGAACTGTCCTCTCCTTTGTTGAAACCTCTGTAATCTCTGTATTTTCGACATATCCAAACGATTGCATGAATTATCTGTGTTTTGGCTTTTCCAATCTGCTGTATCTCAAAATTCACATGTGATTTTTTTTATAACTCTCTTCGGGCCTGTGCAACGTGGTAGGGAGCTGTTTTGCTAAAGACCTGCCTTCTTTCCTTATTCAGAAGTGTCTTTAAATACACCATCGAACCTATCGAAACTATCGAAAATTATCTCAACTTCGCCTCTTTGTTGAATCCCTTATGGCCTTCTGCTGCTATACTTTCTAGAGGACTTCTAGCTCTCTCGTGTGCTATTTGAAATATTTCTATCGTTTCGGAAACATAATTTTCGTGAATATCATACCGTATTCTTGAAGGTTGTGGAGTTATTAGGCAACAACATATCTCTCCCATACATTTAGAAAAATAGACTTTCTTTTGTCGATCTATGAACTTGATTTCTAATAGCTACTAATGCGTAGGGCAACTGATTGTCCTCATGTTTGGTTACATGTAACATGTTCCAACACTCCAGTTGTAGCTGGGTGATAATCTTTTGTGTTAAGCTTCTTGATTTTCCAGAAATTGAGATCCTCTG
Organism: Gonioctena quinquepunctata; assembly: GCA_018342105.1. Lineage (NCBI taxonomy): Eukaryota > Metazoa > Arthropoda > Insecta > Coleoptera > Chrysomelidae > Gonioctena > Gonioctena quinquepunctata. The sequence continues at coordinate 155,167 of JAFIRS010002599.1, read as the reverse complement.
TCACTCAGTAAGTACCTTATGGCTTCGTATCCCAAGATGATATTTTATACGAATTATTTTGCTACTGTTTCCACCGTAATATTCGGTATGGGGATGGCTTCGGCGTACGTGGTAAGGTGGTCGTTAATTGTATGTATATAACGTTTACCTCTATGTGTAGTATTAAGAGGGCCGACGATATCGATTACCACTCATTCAAATACTGAATTCTGTGGGCTTTTGATTTGAAGAATTATGAATGAGTGACAACTTTCCATATAGTTTTCGATATCTCTCCTCATATTTGGCCAAAGAAGATCCTACTGTATCGCAGCTAACGTTTTTTGTTGTCCTCCTTGGCAGGATAATGGATTATCGTGGTATAATTTTAAAATTTCATTTCTCATAGTTTGAGGGGCATATATTTCGTCTTTCCTCTCGTTAGCCTTCCTTTTCACATATAACTACGGGATACGTATAATTCAGAATCATATTTTTTCAGAAATGCAATCAATTCCTGAATCATCTGTCCGTAACATGCGAATATCTTCTGAGCTCCATGTGGTCGCTATAACCGGGTCCATGATTTCCACGTCTTTCTTCATCGTACGGATTTGTTGATCACTTTCGAGTGCGCTTTTCGGAGTTGTTGAATGGTTTGTTTCTCTAAGCCTAGTCAAGGCATCGGCATTTGTATTACGACTGCCTGCCCGATAGTTCATCGTGAAGGAATACTCCATCAAAGGTATACTCCACTTAGCTTACCTCGAAGTTGGGTCTTTCAAAGATGATAAGTAGATGAGAGGTCGGTGATCAGTTATTTTCGTGAAATGAATTCCCACTAGTTCACACCTATATTTTCTAACAGCCCATATGACTGCAAGGTATTCCCTTTCTATCGTAGAATATCTTGTCTCTGCTGAGTTTAGCGTCCCGTTTGAGTAGCAGATGAGGTGTCCGAAACTGTCGTAATCTTGGCTCAAGATTCCGCTTATAGCAATTGCACTCGCATCCGTCGTCACAATGAAAGGTCCTGAAAAGTCCGGATATTTTAAAGAAGGTGTTCAAACTAGAGCATTCTTTGGAGTATCAAATGCTTGCATTAATCCAATTAAATTTAACTTCCTTCTTGGTAAGCATTGTGCGTGGTGAAGCTAGTTCAGAAAAACACCCTGTAGAACCCACATAAACCCAGAAAAGCTCTTTTACACATCATGGTTGCAGAATTTTTTTCATTAATTGCGTTTTTTCCGGATCCGCTTGACATCCTTTCTCCGAAATGATATGTTCTAGGTATTTGGATTCTTTCTTCATGAAGTGACACTTGGTAGGCTCGAACTCAAAGTTGATACTCCTCATTTTGTCCAAGTCATGTCGTACTCTGTTCAAATGTTACATTATATCCGCAGTGATGAAAGTCTTGTTTTCATTCATACTACAAATAACTGGAGATTCAATAGAGTAGTTCAAATTTCAAAGCTAATTTAATTCATGATTTGGAAGAAACAACAAATGATCATGCTCGAATATTTGGTTACAATTTCATAATGAAACATTTTCACTTCGGGTAGAGATTTCGTAGAAAATCGAATATGCCATTCAATTTAATAACGGTTGGAAAAGATCTAATAGCCAATAATACAAATCACAAAAATAATAAAGCTTACCATTCTTGCACAGATTCTGGATTTCACACACAAAAGTTTCATCAAACTATTTCTGAATTCCAATTATAAATTTTCAATTTCTCTACTGTTTTCTTAGTTATCATTTAGTTATTATTTTTACTGATCAAATACTGACTTTCCATTGATGCGCACTAATTCTAAAAGAAACACTTTTTCGTTCCGAAATTTGTATAACACTTTAAATATAAATTTATACTCTGAGCTGTGTGTACTATTTTAGTTAATATTTTCATTCTTCATATCTTTTCCATTTTTCTGCGCATCCCACACGACGCGATTATTAACTCCTCCATATTTTGGTAGGGATGACAGGTTTATCAGTATTAATCAGTGTAATGATGAGAAAAAACAAGCCTTATTTTTCTTATATTTTATTCTCCTGTATTTTTATCACTCCAGTTCACAAATATGCTGATAATCATATTTTCTGGGATAGGGCATTTTATAGTTATTTTTATCGCCCTGCTATTATTTATGGTCATTTTTATGCATTCAAAGGCGCATTTTCAATTCTCAGCGGGAGACGTGAACATGTTTTTTTACTTCCAATCGCTGTAATAAATCTTTGAAATTCCCAATCAGTTTTCTATCCTACGCAGCATGGAATCGTATGTGTTGAAGGTTCAATTCATAATGAACATTTTTATAAGATCTCCCCATCCTATCTTTTGACATGTTTATCACCTTGCTTGTTTCAAACTCCATGTGGTAGCTATTTTCGTATGCATTTTCGACTACTAAGGATGGATTATTCTTCAAAATAACTTCTCATATTTGAAGTTGCCACTTCTTCACATATAAATTTGTTATGTCTATATATGTATATTCTCGGGTCATAACAAGATTCACTGGAATTTCTAATGCTAAACCAAAATTCGAGTGGAAATTATAATTTTATTCAATTCAAGAAATACATACCTGTAAAAATTCAATTTGAATGTAATATCGATCTCACAAATTTTTATTTTTCAGCAACGTTTCTGTTCGATGATGAAAATTATGTACTTTCGAAATTAAATTGATAACGTTTTGATATCCTTACTTCCATAGAGCATCGGTTTTTCATTTTAAAATATCTTTGATTACTATAAAGTCATGTGACAAGTGAACATTTTCAAATGAAGAATGATTGCATGTGGATGTTAACAATACGTACTATTTTCGACTGATCTCACTCTGTATATGCAGCATCAGAAATCCATTCCATTAAACCTAATTTTTTGCCACTTTTTTAATTTTTTTTTCCTCTTTTCGATATAATCATTTTTGTTAATTATTATATTCTCAGTTCACTATCTTAGTAAATGTCCACTACACTGCTACACTGGTATTCATTCAATAAGGTATACTATAAAAACTATAATATAGGAACACTGTACTGTACTACGGTTCAAAGCGGTAATCAGGTGAATCCACTTTCAAGGCTGAGCCTTTAGTGGATCTCGCAGAAACAAATTCATTATCACCATTTATAATACTCACTAGACATTACTATGGCTCACTTATTCACCCAGTACTATATTTTCAATTCATAATCCCATGCACAAGGTTGTGCAATCGAAAGGGTAAAAAAATTGCTGGATTCTACTAAAAGACTATTGGAAGACGTCAATTATTTATCGCATTGAAAACGACATAATAATAATAATTTATTTGCCCAATAACATACAAAAAAAAAAATCCATTGAACAATGACGGTTGCAAATCTCTTGCGTCACGTGAAATATTAGTCGTAATTAGAACTGCAATTCGTAGAACTTTTGCAATCATTTCAGTAGTTGTAAAAATGTAAAAAAAATTATATTAGCGAACAAATAGGTTTCGTTTTTCGTGTGAGGTTGCAAAGTTACATATCCACGGAGACCGACACAACAAAAAACTTTTGTAATTATATCAATGCTTGTGAGTATTGAAAATGGCGGCGTGGATAAAAACGTTTGATAAATAAATGATGCATATTTCAGAAATGGTTGCAAATGTTCGTGAATATGTTGAAACTTTTTTTCTGTACACTCATCCAATTTGCAGAACTTTTATAATTTTTTTAAACAAATAACAATGAAAAACTCAAACAAATGACAAAAAACAAGGTTCGTTTAAGGTTAAATTAAGCATGTTGTGACACATCAATACTATTGATATGCCTAGTTTGCAGAACTTTTGCAATTTTCAGTGCAAAAATAAAGCATGAAAACGTTTACTGCAATTAAAATTCCGTTAATCGTAGAATTCTGCAAAATTCTATAGTTTGTTTTCATTGATGCACTAACATACTTTGAAAATTTTTGGAATTAATGTAAATTGATTGTCTATATCTACTGCCCTATAAATGCTATTGATGAGAAGGACACTCATAGGTTTTTAATTTCAGGGAAAGATATTTATTGTATGTGTTTTTCGTATTGATTTTTCATATAATTTCTATAAGTTGTGTTTCAATTTCTATGTTGGGATACGGTTTTTGGATACAACTGCGTGTAATTATTTGATATCACTTTCAAAATTTGGATACTACCCCCCTCACCCTTTGAAATGAATATTACGTTGGCAGAAGCAAATATTACGTTGGCAGAAGCAAATACTATGTCCCCCGTGAAAAATACCACTGTGATTCAAATGGAAGTTAGGAGCATGGCAGTACAAAATATTGAAAGGAGTAGATGAAAAATTATATGACAAATGCCATCTTCATATTGAGTGAGGAAGAGAGTTGATGTATTTACACCCATGAGAAAAGTGGGAGAAAGTAGGAAGTTACTTCTCAAATACCACGGTCCATACACAATATTAGAGAAGCTGAGTCCAGTTACATATGGAGTGAAGCTGGGACCGACAAAGAATGCGAAAACAGATATGATTCACGTGAGCCGCATTTTGAAATATAACGATCCATGGAGTCTACTTGTTGATAAATCTTGATTGATTGATTTTTCATTACATGTTTGAGGTAGATGTTCAGAAATGTACACGAAATACATTTCTGTCATGAGATTTTGACAGAAATAGAAAAAAATTCATGGAAAAATGAAAAAAGGAAATAAGGCCATGGCCGACATGTCAATTCAATTTGGAGGGTGAAGTATAAAACTAGTATAGAAACTTTACACAGTATTTAAGTGGATTGGTATTTGAATGAGGTCGACTAGAAATGAATGGAAGTAGTCAAATGTGAAATGCGAGTGTGGAATTATTTTGTTGTATCCTGTATCTAATCCTGGGTGAAGAATTTCAGGATATGACATAACAAAAATTCACCATCGCATTTTGAAAATGAATTTCCTCTAGAGTGAGAGATAAAATGATTAAAAATGAAAATTGTTACAAATAGTAATGGGTTTATTATGGAAACAAAAGAATATTGCTATATTATTTGAATAACCATTTTAAACGAAGTAAATTAATTAATTGTGAACACATTGTTATACAATTATATAAAAAATTTATAAAGCATGCTATAGACATAGATTTGTTAGAAATAGGTTGATTATTTCATGTTTATTTTGGGGCAAATTGTTGCCATTTAATTTTATGATAGTACTTCATTCACAATTTGAAATTTTGTTATTGTTATATATGATATCCCTTGTAAGGAAGGCTGAAGAGTCGTAAGACTTGTACCACTCCAAGAGAAGCCATGTAGTATAGACGGGAGATGAATCGGAACATAGTAACGAACCAAGTCTTAGAGAGTCTAGCAATGTCGAATTGTGCTACTCCACTTTCAGTCAGTCCAAGCCATATTGAGTTTACTGAGGCCAAGCTATGCCATGTCCTATCAGGCCGAGCCTAGTCAGTCATGCCAAGTCAAATCAGACCAAGCTCAACCATGCCCACCACCACAAACCTGGTCCAGCTTTGCCAAGCCACGTTATCTCAAACTAACCAAACCAAACCGTATCTGTTACCGCCAAGCCAGTTGCTACACCGAACTGTTCAGAATCAAACAGTACTACATTTGATCCATCACGAGAAAAACCTAGGTTTTGCCGGATAAATATAGATGAATGAAGTGCAGCGGGGGGAAGAAGAATCCAGGAGGAGAAGGTGCAAGCGGATGTCTTCCACAGATTTCCATTTGTATTGTATGGTAATTTGTATTTTATTGAAATTTATGTATTTGTTTGTTATTGAAGACAAGTTATTTTCATGGTACCTGTAAACCTGTATCGAATCATAAGTTGTTCTGAAATAGTATCGCTCAAGGCGCGCGATTTTGGTCGGGGTATTGTCAAAAATGTATCGAATTGGAGTGAATAAATCATTATAATTTTCAACTGGGTCACAATGTTGTTATTCTGCAAAACACGAAATGTTTTAACAAACATAAACAAGAGTTTTTGGAACAAACAACTGGGTTTGATCGGGAAAGTCAACGTTGGGTTTTTGCCGTGCCCAAAGCTAGATAGGGAAATGGGGGATGTTAGAGAATTTAGGAAGTACAGTTAATAGTTGGGGAGGGGTTTTTGAGATTAGTCTGCAGTTATTTTTGTTAGTAAAAAAAAGTTCTATGTATTTGAAGTTTATAACCACTAGGAGAGATGAAAGTTCATTCTGCAGTCTAGAAGGATCCCCAGGTATTTCACCGAGGGTGTATCCGTCACCTCAGCCCATTTGATGCTCAGGATCTTGAAGGTTTTTACATTTGTGACATCTTTGAGTAGTTATTAATTTCTGTCACACTGGGGTTAAGCCCACAAGTGTGTGTCGAGCTAACGCGTGGCCACTTTGCGTCCGAACGAATGTAGTAGGTATCATTCGCATATATCAATATGACAAAAAATTATTTCGATTCTTTGTGAGCGCACAACGTGAGAACGGCTGGACCGATTTGGCTATTTTTTCTAATGTTCTTATGTTTAAATTTGGAATGTTTCTTCAAAATTTAGGAAATTGGGTATATTGAGAAATTTTGCAAAGAAAAAGACTACCGAGTCATTCATTACCAAAAAGCAATTAGCTCAGCGGTTACAGTGTCGTCTACCAAGCAGAAGGTCGCAGGAACGGATCCCGGTCAGGGTAACATTTTTCATTTTATAAAAAAACAACAGCTGGACCGATTTGGCTCATTGTTTTTTTGGATGTTCGTAATACCCCGAATGAGGATTTCAGGAGAAGAGAGGATTTTCAGAAGAGTTATTGAAAATTTCTGTGTCCTGGAAAAGTTTTCAGGAATATATAATAGGTATATAATGAAAATGTCTGTTTGTGTTGGTAAGTTCGAAACATGGAAACAGCTAAACCGATTTGGCTGATTTTTTCAACACAAAAACGGAAAACAAGATAACGAAAAAACGGGATATCTGGAAAATGGGATAACGAGATAACGAAAAAACTGGAATGACTCGGTTACTGGAGCACGGGAAGCGGAAAGAGTCGGAGGCATAACCTAGATGAAACAACAAAAAAAACAAAGGAAAACAGAAATTCCACGCGGACGAGAGTTTTCAGGCAAAAAAATTAGGAAATATAAAAATTTGGACAGGACAACGTCTGTCGGGTCAGCTAGTGGGAAATAAATCTATCAAAAGTAGAAGTGAGTACAGGTGTGGTAATAGGCATGACTACTGTAGAACAACTGTTTTGTTACCCATGTATGGGTTCATTATTATCACCATGTGTACGGGTATGGGTGAGGAGTTTTGAAAACGGTAATTTTACCCTGAGTAGATGTCGAACAGGCAGTGCGTTGGAGGCATCCTAGATAGTGCAGGATTTTCATGATAGAATTTATTGGGTTTATCAGTGTGCACGTTGAACTCGGCCTGGTTTGTTGAGTTGTCGAAAGTCTATCGATATGTGAAGTCAACAATGCCGACTGCCTGTCAGACGATGAGAGTCCCTAAACATCCAGCATGAAAGCATACTTCAACTTATAGGTACAATATATAGCTAGATGTATGCCGTCCTTCAGAAGGGACGTTGAGACGGTGGTCCCTAGTTCATGGATGTTGAGCTTGTCAAGAGATCACTATCTCTGTTGAGAAGCAACATGTGATTAGGCAAAATTTTCAGCTAGGAGTATAGAATTATGCCTAACATCGAAGAGATAGGCCATCGTGATTTTGAAGAAAGAACACGTTTTTTTTTCTTTGGGATATTTCTTAGCAGAATTTCATTCGGCCCACTCAAACCGGGGGTAAGGTTGGTTGAAGCATGCCTGATTACCCACGTGTTTTTTGTTATCCATCATCAGTTTGTCGGAATCCCATGGAGCGACAATCGTGTTTGGTCATCGCCTCAGCTCCTCTGGCCCCCTGTGGCTACGTTCATCGAACATCATGAAACTGTTAGTTCCCGTTTATATTAAAACGTCATCTCTTCCCCATTGTCGTTCGCTGTTGTTGGGATTGGGGTATATTTCTCCTGAAATTCCCGATCATTTGTCACGATGAATGAAAATTGAGCGGAATGAAAATATTTCCTTAGTTTTGTTCCCTGTGTTCTCCTATTCGATTGGCCACTTCTTGGCTCATGCAGAAGAAATCCTTGCGAGCCGATTTTTTTATTTTTCGCCACTTTCTCTTTACGACGTGCTCGGGAGTGATCAGTTCCTCTAATATGAGGTGGGGGTATGACTCTGTATGATCCGATTTCCATCTGAGCACACGGTGAGCACACTTCCGTCAACTGAAAATTTTGCCGTATCCTATGGTATCTTCAGACACAACTCAATATTCATGAATTTGAGACAGCCGAATTGAAGTTTACTCCGGAGGATTGCATACCCGTCGCTATATCACGTGCTCATTGACATATACCCTGCGAGCTGAGAAATATTATCCATCTGCAGTTGTGCAGGCTTTCAACGCGAGTCCTCCTTGGCAAGAGGTCGCTCATGCGAGTATTTACTATGACTTCAGCTATCGATAGATTTTTCTGGCTCCCTGAATTCTGATGGAAAAATTATTTTTCTGTCCATATCTACTTGCTTTAATTATCGAATGGAGTTTTATAGATATCCGGGTATGTTTTAGATAGATAGATATATATATTCTTCTGACCACGTTTTGTGATAAACATTTGTAGCAAGTCATGACCAGATATGTGGAACTATATTAACTGCTGGACAATTTATTACACAAGAAAAATTAAAATTTTTTCTTCAAAACAACTGGTTGTTTTTATTCAGATAAAAACCCTCAAAACTGCCCTACTCTGCAATACATACCTACCCTATACCAAAAAGAAAAAATAATATGAAATAGTGCAATTTGAATATAAGTGATGATTATCAACAGGAAAAATATTTAAAATAATGGTCAGTCTTTTAGCATGGAATTTTGATGAATGTTCAGCCAAAACAATGTAAACAGTGGATCGGACCCTCAAAGTTATTGGATAAATATACGAAAAATTGCACTTTGGTGAGTTCGGTGATCAGAATACCTTGTTGCTCCTTTTCCTGTAATGTACGTACTTTTGGAATTGCAATGACAGCTTACGTGCGTTCTTTCATGGATTTCTCTTCTATACCAGGTGAGTGGAATTTTTTTTATAACATTTCTCCCAGTCGTGCCTTTCAGGAATTTCTCTCGTTCGGGATTGTTTAACCGATTTTTTCTTGAATTGTCTATTACTATCTCTTTCAAAATTTTTGTACGTGGCTTCTTTTTTGTAACTTTTTTTTTAATCTCTCCAAACTTGTTATCTTCTGTCATGGCAACAAACATCCTTTTTTTAATTTCTCACAGATTTTCGAATTTGGTGTTACTTCCTACCTACTCATTTGTTATTCTAATTACTACTAATGATTTTATGAATGAAAGCTAATTCTAAATCTTACATACTATTTACAAATTGGTATAAAATTATATTTTCACAATTTCTGCTATCACATCTTTCATATATCATCAATTTGCCCACACAAGCTCTCTCGATATCCGATTGGTGGGTTGTTGATGTGAATTGTCATACAGGATGTTCAAAATATATACATCAGTTGATGTTACTTTAAATTCAATGTTTTCTATAAATTTGAATTTTGACATAATTTAATTGTGATTTTCATTAGATATTTCGTTGGTCACATACTTTTGATAATAGAACTACTCCAGAACTGCCCTCTTGATACATATGCACCGACTAGAGCATAGTATAAGATTCTATAATAGTAGAAAGGTAAAGAAAATTGCAAAACGACATAGCATTAAGAAATAAAAACTAATAAAGATAATAAATTTAATTTCAACATTTCTAACAAAATATATATATATATATATATATTATATATATATATATATATATATATATATATATATATATATATATTATATATATATATATATATATAATATATAATACACACTGACATAATATAATGAAATACAAAGTACAAAGACGCAAGTACAATCGCTAAGTATAAGTATGAAAACCAAGTATTTATAGTATATACATTTTTATTTAATGTATTTTCAATGGTCAAAATTGTCAAAATACAGTTAGTCCTGTCATCTTAGTGAGTTCACCTCGGAATTTGAGATACCCAGCTGAATATTTGTATAAACTTGTATTTTGACATTCTAAAAGCTGTCTCAAAACCTACATATGGTAGGGTGTACGCGTCTATCAAAACTTGAGGTCAAAGGTCACAAAAATCGATGTTTTGCATATTTTTTGCAAATATCTAATTTCCTATGGGTTTTTCGCTATTTGTATGTATTATCAATATTGTAGAGAATGAAATTCCCTACAACTTTTGTCTCAAATTTTTTTTTAAACGTTGATTCGTTATCGAGATAGAGGGCGGAGAGCGCGCGGTTAGAGCATAATGTAAGGTCAACTAGTATAGCCCCGGTCAAAACATGATATATAAAGTTTATTAATTATTGATAAATAAATAATTGAAGATAATTTTCATTTGTTATCAAATATTACATTATTTTTAATAATTTTTTTAATTTCGTATCTATTTTTAATTAAGTATTAATTTATTTAATAACACTTAACTGCCCGTGTAGTTATAGAATTGTAAAGCAAAATACTTAAATTATATTTTAATTCTAATGTAATTTAATTAATAACCCTTAAATAATTGAAAAAAAAAAAAAAAATTCTTAATTTATATTTTATAAAAATACCATTCTATTCTGAATAGAATAAAAATTACATGAACTGCAACTTATTATAATTTTAATATCTTCTTCTTCTTCATCGTCGTCTCCCAACCGCTGTGGTGTTCCGAAGTCTTCTTCTATATCAGCTTCGGCGACATTTATCTCCAGGTTTTCCATGCTTTCGGGGTCAAAGGTTCTGTCTTCATATACATCGCTCTGACATGGTGAAGAATTGAGACAAGCTTGCCCATTACACTGGCCACAAGCTAAAGAGCACTGCAACCCCGATTTCCTGCATCCACAACGCGAAGCATAACCACTCTTGCAGTTGCAGAAGATTGTGTTGAGCAATTCCTCTGGAGCAGGTACTAAAATGGTCGTGATAGGTTCCAGGAATCCGTTACGCATTGTCCAACCTCACTCCTGGGGTTCCAAATCATGCCCTAACCAAGTTTGAACTTGATAATAAACACGATTGAAATGCTGGTGAGCTGCTGCAGTTGTTGGTGGAATATTTGATAACTGCACAGGTTTATTCAGTTTCGTAGACTTGACGTATTGTGCATAACGAAGATGATCAATACTGTCCAGAGATTTTGGAGCATTATAGAGTGCCAACAAGATTTGAATTCCAGTCTCAAATAATCTTTGAACCGGACAGTTTTCTTCTTCAAATGCTGCTGCAAGTTCCTCCAAATTCGGCAGTTTCTCAAATGCTTTTAGAAACGTTTTTTTTCCTTTTTTAAAAAGCGCAGAAGTCGTATCACAGCCACTTAATGCGTGCAGAAACAAAATATGTTTCTTCGAACGAGGATATTTATCAAAACTTTTGAAAGAGTATATGTTTGTTTTTACATTTCCTTTGCAGACTTTTTTAAAGAAAATTTTTTGTTGATGAGATAGTGTACGCCCAATTAAAATGACCAGTAAATCAATATCTTCTCCTATTGTAACTGCAGTTTTTTCAGGTTTCGATTCTTCGATTGCTGTTTCTATAATTAGTACATCCGAATCATCTCTGGCCTGTTTGGTAGTAATATTGACAGCTTGAAATTTTTCAATTAGCATATATTAATGAGCTTTTCTTTGTTACTTCGATTTGATAAAAAAATTTCTTGCGTAATTGGTACAACCATTGTTTCGGTTGTAAGTATTATTGAATAGATAGATTCAATTGATGAAAAGAATGATTAAATATAATGTAATAGTTGATAACAAATGAAAATTATCATTAATTATTTATTTATCAATAATTAATAAACTTTATATAGCGTGTTTTGACCGGGACTATACCGGTTGACCTTACATTATGCTCTGACCGCGCGCTCTCCGCCCTCTATCTCGAAATCGATTCGACGTATAAAAAAATGTTTGAAACAAAAGTTGTAGGGAATTTAATTCTCTACAATATTGACGGATCCCTGGAACCTATTACGACCATTTTAGTACCTGCTCCAGAGGAATTGCTCAACACAATCTTCTGCAACTGCAAGAGTGGTTGTGGTTCGCGTTGTGGATACAGGAAATCGGGGTTGCAGTGCTCTTTAGCTTGTGGCCAGTGTAATGGGCGAGCTTGTCTCAATTCTTCACCATGTCAGAGTGATGTATATGAAGACAAAACCTTTGACCCCGAAAGCATGGAAAACCTGGAGATAAATGTCGCCGAAGCTGATATAGAAGGAGACTTCGAAACACCACAGCGGTTGGGAGACGACGATGAAGAAGAAGAAGATATTAAAATTATAATAAGTTGCAGTTCATGTAATTTTATTTTATTCAGAATAGAATGGTATTTTTGATAAAATCATAAATTAAGATTTTTTTTTTTTTTTTCAATTATTTAAGGAGTTATTAATAAAAAAAAATTTAATTTTTTAAAATTTATAATAGGGCAGTTAAGTGTTATTAAATAAATTGATATTAATTAAAAATAGATACGAAATTAAAAAAATTATTAAATATAATTTGATAAAAAATGAAAATTATCATAATTATTTATTTATCAATAATTATTAAACTTTATATATCGTGTTTTGACCGGGGCTATACCAGTTGACCTTACATTATGCTCTAACCGCGCGCTCTCCGCCCTCTATCTCGAAAACGAATCAACGTATAAAAAAAATTTTAAAACAAAAGTTGTAGGGAATTCAATTCTCTACAATATTAATGATGGATACAAATAGCGAAAAACCCATAGGAAATGAGATATTTGCAAAAAGTATGCAAAAAATCGATTTTTTTGAACTTTGACCTCAAATTTTAATAGACGCGTACACCCTACCATATGTAGGTTCTGAGATAACTTTTAGAATGCCAAAATACAAGTTTAAACAAATATTCAGCTGGGTATCTCAAATTCCGAGAATTTTACCTAATTTTGACTAAGATGACTGGACTAAGTGTTTTAAATGTCCATGGGAGAACTGGCAAATTTCTCCACTGAGTAAAAACATTGTTTGAGAAGGTAGCATTTCAGTTTTCTTTTCAATTATTGTTTGGAAGCTGGCGTATTATCTCCGATATTTTATCATAGAGTCCTATAGGAGGGGAGTTGTTTTTTGATTCTGTAATTCAGGAGATTCGATGAACAGGTGTTGTACTTGTGGGTTACTGACATCAACATAAAACATTTTTGTGATTATGAATATCAATCATAGAATGATATATGTACAAACAAGGTGAGGGCATTATTCCCTATTTAACAAACAAGGGTCTGCAGTGATTATTGAAACCCGCTACAGATATTATTCTAACACATTTTTTCCGCATTTTGGAAATTTTGTTGGCGGTACTTGCGTTCCCCCAAAGGGTCACACCCTATATTGGGTTGGAGTGCACCAGAGAATAGTAGGCAGAAAGCAATGTGTTGATGTTCAGCACCTTTTTAAGTTTTTGTAACAGGAAACTATAGCTGGATATTTTTGAGCCTATTTGATTTACGTATTCCGGCCAGTTGAGTTTATCATCAAAAATTATACCCAGTAACTTCACGTTGTTTCCATTTGAAACCAAGTTGTTTGCGGAGATAGTGAGATGTTGGGTTTTTCTTTGTTTTGTTTAGGGTTGTTGGCATCATACTACGTTTCGGCTTTGTTCTCTGCATCCTCAACCGCAATATTTAGGCTGAAAATATTATTTTCTGGAGTTGACCAAATTAGCGCCTTCTGCAAACATAATGATAGATTTTGGAGAAAGGTAGAAAAACAAGTCGTTGATGTATATGATAAAAAGTGGTGGGCCCAAAATCGAGCCCTGCGGTACACCATGCTTCAGCGGTCTAATTTCTGATAACTCATCATTCCCATGAACACACTGGCTTCTGCCAAGTGAATACTGTAACGTAAATAAACTTAACTTGGTTTTACTAATTTATTTAACACTTAAATATACAACTTAATTTATATTACTAACTACGCCACTGTATAGCTCGATCGTATGGGCTCGTTCAGACTGTCCGACTCCACTTGAGGGTTGCCTATTTATCTCCGATACAGCATTCTCGATGTTTCGAATTCTGGCAGTTGGCGACCGACATGTTCCAATTGTTTCCAATATTGACCGTTGTTTTCCGCGGCAGAGCGACTGGATGGTTCTCGAATATCTCCGGGGATGATCTCATCGTTGTCGATGGCAACGCGTGAGGCGACAGGTCTGGCCTAGGTTCGTTACATTGCCCCCTTCTTAAAGACATTTCGTTCCGAAATTTCATCCTTGGAGTGTGACGATATCTGCATGACTCCCCATATCTGCACCGTGAAGTTCGATGGAAGTAACACTCCACGGTCTTCATGATCGGTCGTGGAAGAGGGTTACAGCAAACCAAAATCTTGACGCCGCTGGATCTGAATATCGCCTCCAGCATACTTCTTATGACTCTCCAGTCCAACCCATCAATACCACAGGATAATTTTGGAATTGCTAGATCCACCAGATTCTGGTCCACCATAGTATCTCTTAGTTTGGTGAGACTCTTCCAGACATCTTCATAGGACAGTTTATCTTGGGAATGCCTCTTGGTAACTAGGTAGTAGATATTTCTCTGGCCTTTCTTCAACTGTAGCACCCCACCAACTTCTGGATTCTGCTCCCGCAGTGTTTGGAGTTGACCAAATTTCTTGGAGAACACTACGGCGATGCCCCTGGACATTCGAAGATCTTCTGCCATACAGTGCGCTAGTGCGTAGTCAGCAGGCACCTCGAAAAGGTCTCGTGACTCCTCTCTAGTAACCCCATGTAGAACTTTCTGCCCGTTTGAATACAAGGACATAAACTTCTCGAACGTCATATCATCCTCCGGTGGCTTGAGGGTGCGAACTTGGTCATGGTTTCCAGCGTGAGGGGCCAACCTGTTGAAATGGACGACCCTTGGTTTCCTCGGGTGGCTTATGGATTCGGTACACAAGGTCGTTTATCCTTTTCACGATTTTATACGGGCCTTCCACGAGTTCCGCAACTTTGGTGATAGTCCACGACGACGTTTGGGGTTGTACAGCCAAACCAGGTCATCAACCTTAAATCCTCCAGCGTCGGCCTTGATGTCATAGGTCTTCTTCATTTTATCGCTGGCACTCTGGATGTTCAACCGGACTCGTTCGTGGATGTCGTCCATTCTCTGCCGAAGTTTGCTGACGTAGTCCTCTCCCGCAGTGTCTTGTCCTGGCGGTATCCGAAACTTCAGGTCACAAGGCAGTCGCAGTTCTCGGCCCATTATAATACTAGCAGGAGTTTGACCGGTTGACTCGTGTACTGCAGATCGATAGGCCATCAGGAACAAATGAAGATACTGGTCCCAGTCTCTTTGATGGTCAGAGACAACCTTGGACAAGTGGCGGTTGATCGTCCTGTTCATCCGTTCCACCATTCCATCGGACTGTGGATGTAGGGCCGTGGTTCTTGTCTTGGGGATGTTCAGCAGTAGACATATTTCTTGGAAAAGGTTGGATTCAAAATTTCTGCCTTGATCCGAGTGCAGCTCCATTGGAATACCGAATCGACATATCCATTCTTTCACCAAGACGTCGGCGACGGTGATGGCTTCCTGGTTGGGCAGGGCATAGGCTTCCGCCCACTCACTGAAGTAGTCCATTGCCACAAGGATGTATTTATTCCCGTGGTCGGATACGGGAAACGGGCCGGCGATGTCAATGGCGATTCTCTCGAACGGGCTGCCTACGTTGTACTGACGCATCGGGGCCTTGGGTCGTATTCGAGGTCCATTGCTAGCAGCGCATACAGCGCACATTCTGCACCAGTCCTGGACGTCAGCTTGACAATTGGCCCAGTAAAACCGTTGCCTCACTTTCTGCAGGGTCTTCGTCACTCCCAGATGTCCTCCGGCGACTCCATCATGGATTTCCCGCAGCACTTCCTCTCTTCTGTTCCTGGGAACAATTATTTGGCGTCTGTCTTCCCCACGAATATCGGCCTCCAACAAACGTTTCAGGATCCCATTGTCCAGAATAAGAGAGTTCCATTGTGCCCAATAGGACTTAACAGCCGGCGAGTAACCTGCGACTTCCTGCCATGATGGTCTTCGATTGCCCTCCTTCCAGCTGACAACTAAGCCAAGGTCGGGGCCTCTCTCTTGGTCTTTCTGGATCTTGCTGTCATTCCAGTTGTCATCCATTGCCGCGGTTCTACAAAGTGTTGCTTCTTTCTCTTCTGCTCGTCGGCAATGTGAGCAATCATCTGGACATGGTCTTCGCGACAAGGCATCTGCATTCTTATGGCTAGTTCCGGCTCGATGTTCGATTTCGAAATCGAATTCTTGGAGTCTCTCGATCCAACGTGCTACTTGACCCTCAGGATTTTTGAACTGTAAGAGCCATTTGAGAGCTGCATGGTCAGTTCTCAACAGGAATCTTCTTCCATACACGTACTTGTAGAAGTGTTCCACTCCCTTTACAACAGCTAACAGCTCTCGCCTGGTGACACAGTAATTGCGCTCTGGTTTGCTAAGCGTCTTGCTGAAATAACCAATGACCTTCTCCTGTCCCTCCTGGATCTGAGATAGGACAGCTCCAAGTCCCACGTTGCTGGCGTTCGTATCCAAAATGAATTTCCCTTTGGGTAGGGGATAGCTCAGTATAGGTGCGTTGATCAAAGCTCCTTTCAGCTTCCTGAATGAGTCTTGACATTCTTCGGACCACTGGAACTTTGTTTGGCATTCCGTGAGCCTGGTCAGTGGTTTAGCGATGTTGGCGGATCCCAGCACATATCGGCGATAGTATGTGCATAAACCAAGGAAACTTCGAAGTTGGTGAATGTCTTCTGGGATGGGCCAATCCTTAACAGCTTTGATCTTCTGGTCATCCACTGCTACTCCTTTCCCAGAGACAACGTGGCCGAGGTATCGTACTTCTTTTTGGAACAGATGGCATTTCTTAGGGCTCAGCTTCAATCCAGAGTTCCTCAGTCGCAGGAATACTTCCTCCAAGTTTTTCACGTGGTCCTCGAACGATCTTTCGACCACAATTATGTCGTCGAGATACACTAGACACGTGTTCCATGAGAGTCCCTTCAGCACTGTCTCCATCAATCTTTCGAATGTGGCGGGAGCATTACAGAGCCCGAATGGCATAACGGTGAACTGCCACAATCCTGAGCCGATGGTAAAAGCAATCTTTTCTCGATCTTCCTGAGCCAGTTCTACTTGCCAGTATCCACTCTTCAGATCAAGAGTCGAGAAAATCATGGAACCAGCCAACGTGTCTAGGGTGTCATCTATTCTCGGGAGAGGGTAACTGTCCTTCTTCGTGACATTATTAAGTTGGCGATAGTCTACACAAAAGCGTGTCGATCCATCCTTTTTCTTCACCAGTACGACTGGAGAGGACCAGGGACTGTCAGATGGTTCGATAACTCCTTCTTTTCCCATATCGCTGACTATTTTGTCAGCCTCTTCCTTCTTGGCAAGAGGAAGTCTTCTTGCTGATTGCCGGATCGGTCGGGCACCCCCAGTATCAATCTTGTGCTGGACCACATTAGTTCGACCCCCTTTTCCTTGTCCGGTATCGAAGATGTCTTGGTACTTTTTGACTAAATCTCTTAGTTTGGGCTGTTGAGCTGGTTTTATGTCTTTGGAAGAGGTGGCAACTGATTTTTCTAGTTGCAAGTTGTTGGGTTGGCTAATCGTACCTCGTACACTCCGGATCACTGAGGAAACTGACGAGCAGTGCCCAAATATTGTTCCTTTCTTCAAGGTCACTGGAAAATAATTGACATTCATGACCCTTACCGGCACAAATTTGTCAGCACGCAACAAGGTCTTCCCTAGTGCAATCCCTCGTCCAATTTTCTCATCATGAAGTTTGGGCTCGAACATCACCACGTCTCCACTGCTCGCACTCCCGTCCAGGCGAGCCTCCAGAATGGTTTCAGCCCTCTCAGGTACGCTTACATCTTCAGCCAACAACACACGGATCAACTCTTCACTTCTCCCATGAAGCACCAGCTCTTCTCCGTTGACACGTAGGACGCCGTCTTTGAAATCTAATCCTAACCCTCTGGAATTCATTATGTCCATTCCGATGATTGCATCGTCTTCGATGTCCTCTACAAGTGCCTGATGTTTCACTTTAGTGCTGCCCAAAATAATTTCAATCGGTAGCTCGCCATATACAGTAGCTGGCTCCCCTGTTGCTGTGCGTAGCTTCCAAGTTGTCGGTTCAATCCGTTCCGGTGTTCTGGCAAAGGAAGGCCCGAGAATTGTCCTAGTCGCCTGTACTAGCAGCATGGTGCAAGGCTCGTTATTGTGAGACCGTCTACAAGACCTCTGTTCTGTCGTGTATCTAGCAGCATGTATGCGTTGTTAACCGGGGCTTGCCGGACACATGCCGACGATTGCCCCTTCTCGTCGACCTTCTTTGGTTTTCCTGCATCGGAGTCGATGAATGTTGGACATTTGCTACACACATGTCCAATTTTGCCACAATTCCAGCATCTTATCTGTCTTTTCTCAGGCAACACTTCCTTCATCACTTTTCTTATGGCAGCTTCCAAGTCAGCATGCTCCTGTGAGTCTTCTTCAATACTTCGAACTTCACTTTGGTTTTTGCAGGATTGCTTTGCTGCCTCAAATTCCAAAGCGCGTGCCAGTGCGTCTACGAGATGTGTTGGACGAGCTAGTGTCAACGCTTGTCTGGTTTCTTGGTCATGGAGTCCATCCAAGAATGCCTGAACCGCTAATCGCTCCATTACATTTTCCGGTGTGGCTGGATATGCGAGACGAACCAAGCGTGCAATGTCAGCTTCGAATTCTTGTGAGGATTCGCCCGATTTCTGGCAGCGATTTTTCAGTTGGGAGTGGTATACGTGTTCCAAATGGGCCTGGCCATATCGTAATTCTAGATGTTTAATCAGCTGATCATAGTCCTCCTGTTCTTGGGCGGTGAGAGTTTGTAGAATATTTGTCGCTTCTCCACGTAATGCAAGTGTCAGTGCTACAGCTCTTTCCCCTGCATTCCATCCGTTTGCTTTGGCCGCTGCTTCAAACTGCCGGCGGTTATTTGCCCATGGAGTTTTTCCGTCGAACTGAAGCGGCTTCATGGAAAGCTTCCCTATTTCTGAAATGACCTTGACATCTTTTATACCCTCTTGAACTTTATCCAAGTTCAAACTCAAGTCCAGCATTGCATTTTCGTTAACCATCTCTGTGGAGGGCGCACTATTAATTCGTTTCTCCAGCTTACTGATCGTTTCCTTTATTTTATCTACCTCCGTGTCCATTTGCCCCTAATTTTATCTATCTCTGTCTCAACGGTTCCCATTCTTTCTTCTAGAAAATTAGTCACACCACACAATTCTTTTTTTTAGGCCTTCTGTGTTTTCCAGGAACTTCTCTTCCAGGCTTCTTGCATTTTCTTCCAGGCTTCTTGAATTTTCTAGAAGCTTCTCTTCCAGATTTCTAGAATTTTCTTGAAGCTTCTCTTCCAGATTTCTAGCATTCTCTTCCAGGCTTCTTGAATTTTCTAGAAGCTTCTCTTCCAGATTTCTAGAATTTTCTTGAAGCTTCTCTTCCAAAGTCCTCGAATTTTGTTGCAGTTCTTCTTTCACGGATTTAGTAGTTTCTTCGAGTTTATTCATTACCAAACTTAATCACCTCCGGGAACTTCGAATAAAAATGTTTCGGGGTCCTCACCTTCTTGTATAAGTCCTTCTGCAAGTCTTTCCTGGAGTACTTGCTTTTTACCTGTTGTTTCCAGTTCCCTTTCCTCCAATTCCTGTTTCAATTCCGCTACCTTCAAATCCGCAAGGCGCACTTTTCTTGAACACATTTTGTCTTTGACGAGGTATCAGTCTGTTTTACACGGAAAGTTTATCAGTTTGTTAAAAATTCACTTCGCGAATTCTTTTCCACGGGCCACCAGTCTATTGTCTGTTTCACGCGAACAGTGTATCAGTTTATATTCCCACGCACAATTGTCCACTTCGCGAAAACCAGGTCACTGTCTATATTGGGCGTGAAAAAAGGTCTATCAATTTATTTTTCTGACTATCCACTCCACGATCACTTGTTTATTTTCAAAATCTCGCTTCCGACACCAATTGTAACGTAAATAAACTTAACTTGGTTTTACTAATTTATTTAACACTTAAATATACAACTTAATTTATATTACTAACTACGCCACTGTATAGCTCGATCGTATGGGCTCGTTCAGACTGTCCGACTCCACTTGAGGGTTGCCTATTTATCTCCGATACAGCATTCTCGATGTTTCGAATTCTGGCAGTTGGCGACCGGCATGTTCCAATTGTTTCCAATATTGACCGTTGTTTTCCGCGGCAGAGCGACTGGATGGTTCTCGAATATCTCCGGGGATGATCTCATCGTTGTCGATGGCAACGCGTGAGGCGACAGGTCCGGCCTAGGTTCGTTACAATACGATTTCACCAGTTTGGTGGACCTCTTATACCATAGATTTTCTGTTTTTTCATAAGCTACTGTGAGACACACAGTCAAAAGTCTTGCGGAGATAGCATAGGGTAATTCCCGCATGTTTACCAAGCTCAAAGCCCTCCACAATATTCTGCACAATCCCACAGATATCATCAATTGTTGAAAAATTCCTCCTGAATCCAAACTCTTCGTGTAGAAGAGAGTATTTCTAAAAATATTTTGTGAGTCTTAGTTTCAAGATTATCTCGATAATTTTGGAAAACCCTGGAACCAAGGAAATCGGGTGGTAATTATCAGGTAGTTCATCATCATCTTTTTTTAGGATGGGATTTTCAGGGCATCGGGAAACAACCCTCTACTGAATCAAAAGTGTCATAGGGAGGATAAAAAATTCCATGGTCTCTTTAATTAACAATCTGTTAAGATTATGAATATCGAAACTCTCAATATGTTTGAGAGAACTGATTGCATTTCCAACTTCAAACGAGGTCACTTCTAATCGTCCGATTGAATTGAAATTTGGCAGGTGTACATAACTCCGGTGACAATGCATCATGAAATTTTTGTTAGAAAAAAAAAATGACGGCTCCAATATGGCGGACAATTTTTGTTATTATGGTCCGCTTCTATTGAAAATTGGTATCCAGGGGTTTTCGGGGTCGGAAATCATGATTTTTTTTCAAAGTCATAAATAAATTAGATAAAAATTACAAAACTAGGTATTAAATATCATTAAAAAATGAATAAACGGAAAAAAACATTAAAACAAGCTTTTATGAGTTAATAAGAAAAGAACTAAATATTCAAAAATAAAAATTATAAAAAAAAATCCAAAACAAGCTTTCATACAAATTCACCGAAAAAACCAAAATTATTTATTTCATTGTTTGATCTAGGTTATTCTGTGAGTAACAGATTCAAAAGCTTGCCGCGGATACAAAATAGGTAATTTTGCGCATCATATTGTCAAAAATGGAAAATATTACCCGATATAAATATAGCAATCATTTCTTTTTTCAAAATTCTTAATTAATTTACCAGACTTGAAAATAAAATTCAAACATAATTGAATTCAAAGTGGAAAAATCTGTAGTTCATTTATTTTACAGTAATTCATCATCTAGTATATTTATTGAAATACAGTATTTCCTGCAAATTCAAAGTTCAATGCCAGTCATTAACTCGGGATTGGGTTTCAGTCCGGTATAGCAAGAACGCCGATTCTGCAAGTCAGCGATATATTTCCTATGAATGAAAGTGTTTGTTTTTAATCGGGGCCCTTTGGTTTTATGCTGCTGGTCCACGGTGACACATCTCCTTCTCTGGGTTTTTATTATAATGTAAGTGTTACTTTTATTCATTTGTTTTTGGTACAAAGCCCCATTGTTCACTTCAATATTTTTGTATTCACCATTGTGTTATTTTTAACCTTTTTATAATTTTTAATAAACCATAATAGTTTTCACTTCACTTTTTTTATTTCACTATACCAGGGTGGTCACAATCACAGATGTAAAATGTTTAAACCTCCCGCAAGCCAAGCAAGATAATTAGTGGGCATCCTAAACAGTTAGGGGGCCAGGGTTTCACAGGGTCACCCAAAGTAGGGCGTGACATTATGGTGGAGGCGCGGTCTTCGTTCTTGGAGGTTTCATTCTTCATAATGAGCCTGCAACAAAAAATTTCAAGGGTTAACAGCAAATAAACTTTTCCTGAAATATATATTTTCTCTTTTGATATTTAAATTGTGAAATAATTGACTATACCTGGTGTGGGTGATTGTTTTTGTTTTCAATATATTTTTTTAATTGAAGTGAACAAGGTGAACCAATAATGTATTTTTTTTTCTGGTTTTCAATGGTTTTTCTTTCATAATATGATACAAGAAGTTTCATAATTATGGAAAATATTTTTTTAGTAATTTTATTTTTCACTTGAAGTTAATTTTTATTCTGGGAAGTAATTTACAACTGATTTTTTATTATTTTGGGAGCATTTTTTTACTTTTTTTCAGCAGAAACTAACCCGAGTTTTCAAATATTATCGATAAAATAATTTTTTTATAGTTTTTTAATTACTAGGTCACTTTTATCTTCCAATGAAAAATTGGAATAGTTCGTTTTTTTCTTCCTAAGATAGAACACAATATATATTTTGCAACGGATACAATCGAATCTGAGTGAATTGAAGCGTATTCAGGTTGTTTTTATTTTCAAATAACAAATGACATTTATAAGTGGATTTTGTTTTGAGTTTGAATTTTTTTCAAGTATTTTTTATTTTTCGTATCGTTTTTCATTAGAATTTCTTCACTTCATGCGCATATATCGTTCAACTATTAGTAATCCATTATTTTATATGTTTTTTTTGCTAGTTGAAATCAAAATTGGGGAGAATAATGAAAAAAATGAAAATAAATACCTGTTGGTATCAAGCATACTATAATATTTCAAAAACTATATCTCCAACGACAAAATGTTTATTTCAAAGTAATATTTCTGAATTCAGAAAAAGTCTGTCTGATCTTAATAATAATGTTTTAATTGCAAATTTCGAAGTTACATGAACTGTTTTTTCCCAAACTCGAGTTCGACACTTTTTATTTTTCTTTCAGAGGAATGAATCTGTGGTTAGATGTTTCTTTAAGATGTTTTTTCCCAAAGAAAAAATGATCTGATTTTAGATTAACAATTGTATATTCCTTAGTTTTTTTGAATAGTATTCAGTTGAATGATGTCGATCATCATATGGGGGCATCATCAACCTGCAGATGGCGGAGTTTCATTTTTACGTTTCAAAAATCATTTGTTGATTCCGAAATGTTTTTTTATTAAGCATGAACTTTTTCCCCTCAATCAGATTGATGCTTGTCGAGGCTTCAGATTTGAAAGTAATCTGCTGGTTTTGTCATCTTTAAAATGAAGATTTTTTTCTAAATACGATTTTTTTTATGAAACAGAAGTTTTGAATTTATTCTAGTCTTTTGCTCAGCAATATATTTCAGTTTCAATTTATCAAAATATTATTCCTATCTTGGAAGTAAAATCTTTTGTTTCCAAAAATTTTTTTTTTAATTGGTAATTTTGTCTACAAAATAACATTTTTAATCTCGGAAATAACATGATTGACCCCCATACATTTATTTCACACTTTTTTTTCACTCAGAAGAAATCTTCCTTTTCTTCGAAATAATGTTGAATATTTCAATTGAAATTCCATCATATAAATTACCCACACATTATTTCATTGATTTGAGCAATATTGCATGTTAAATTGTTGAATGTATGATATAATTCATTATCGGTGTGAAATGATTTCCTGGTTCTCATTCGAAAATGAATGACGAACAATTTTTTTAAATATTGAGTTGTCATGGAAAATATTAATTTCGACTTTGAAGATGTTTTCAAATTATTCTCGTACTTTCACCAGAATATACAAAAAAATAAGTTTGTTTGTAGTGAAATAAATTCCATGACCCAACTGGGAAAACTACGTTTAAGAGAAAATTCAATTCGAAATCATTGTATGTTGCGTATAAGTCGGAAGGAGCCTGTTTCAATTATTTTTATTATTACATTATTTTTCATACCCTATTCACATATTACATTCTAAGCTCTTGGGAATGTTATAAACAATTCGAATCTAATTTCAATCTTTTCTAATCATGATTTATTTTCTACATGGATGACTCCTTCATTGCCATTTTGCTATAATTTTACTTCAACTTGCAATATAAGAATAAACGGAACATATACTGGCAGAAAATAAAGGTCACTGTACGGAAAATAATGTCTTGGAAGCAACTTTATATTTATAAAAACGTTATCTTTTACGTACTCGGCATTTTCCATCACTTCTTGAATTGAGTCAGGTCAGTTCTGCAAATATGCGTCCTGTTTCGGTTAGCAAAGCTAGGATCCAGAAATTATATTCCAATGAACAGAAAGGAATAATAAACATTAGTTCTTGAATATGAATAGAAAAATTAATCTCCCACAAGACTCCAAATAAAATTGTACTAATGAAGAATTTGAAACTTCTCAAATATATCTCTTGTTAATTTTGTTTTTTTGTTTTTACTGAAAAATATTTTGTTTTGCAAACAATTGATGTTGTCGTATCGTTTGGTGCAATTGTTTATCGATATTTTGTGTAATCGACTTCTGGTATGATTTATGATGAAATTTTGTGATATATACCAGGTGATATATGATATGAGAATAATAAATGTATACAAAGATGAATAATTAGTTGAGTGACAAATGGAAGTTATCTGTATCACGAGGTGAACGTGGAAGACTATCCCAAAGTAGGATTGAACGTTAACCTGTGCTGGAGTTCTCTTGGAGTGTTGCCGAGAGAATAAATGAGTTGATATTATAATGTGGTATATGAATATTGATTATGTGAAATGAATATAATATGTATACATGAATTGAGAATTGGTATATTTGCAAAGGTATAAACGTAGTAATAGGAAGTCGATAAATAGGTGATAAACAGTTGCCCAGTAAATAATTTGATTCATATTGAGACGATAATTAAAAGTAAATCATGAGTGAGTAAGTAAAATTTTGCGCATAGGGGTATTTTCCGTGAATTTGAGGGATAACGTCTGAACACACTGCCTAGCCAACAGTTTTAGAGCTGCTGCCTACCTGACAGCCCTCTAAATATAGACTTTTGGGAAAATGTTTCTTGTGTGGATTAGCCAACCACCAAAATTCTGCTGCCTAGCTAACAACTCCCAAATTCCATCAAATTCAAAATGATTCTTGAGAGAAGAAACATATTTCGAATCGACAATTTACAATTTGACAACCCCAGCCAATTTCATAATATTTCTTGAATTCGATTTAAATAATCTTCTATGGAAATGTTAATATGTGATAATAATAATAATGATAATCTAGTGAGGAGTCTTGTTGAGTTTTGGGAGTAAGTAGGCAAGGTTTTTTTTAATTCAACAATGGATTTTTGCAATTAATTTAAAAGTTTGATCTTGAAAGGTGGTATGTTATGTTGTGTGGAGTCTTTGAGACATAGAAGCCATAAGATATTTTTATGTTTTTTCCATGTCTCGTCCATTTAAAAAAAAAAACATATTTTTTGAAATATTTTCAATGTTTATTAATGGGTTTACTGCGAGTAGACGAATATTTCATTTTATCTGTCATAGTTTTCAATAAGTTTTTGTTCGAAAAAGGGCAAAAAATAATTTTCTTTGTACTATTGAATAATTAGATATAGCTATGTGTATATAATGCAACTGACTGATAAACTTTTGATTATGTCCCACTTCAGTTTTTCTTTTAAATAAAAATATGAATAATTATTTTCTTGTAGAATGAAATTGTGCTTGAAATTGAATAGAGGGAACATGTAATATAAGCCACTTCCGAAAAAGAATAAAATATATATTGAATAGAACTCAAATGTTCCAGTGATTTTTAAATTGTTAGAGGATAATATTCTCATTTTTTCATGATAAGTTAAATTTGTCTTCCATAATTAATAATCCAACTACTTTTTAAGAATACTTACTGCGATTTATTTTCTTGTTGTATGTAACACCGAGACCATGGAGGCACATCCCGGCAGCAGGCACTGACACAAACCAGAAGGAATGGCCCATCTACAGAAACACACCTGAGCAGCATGGCATCCCAGTTATCCCATTGCGAACATTGAGCTCTGCAAGGAAGGCATCCAACCCCTGTGCAGAAAAAATGGTTCAGTGATGGAAATATTGAAACAGTCACATAAGCTAGGACGAGAAGACGAACATCCCAAAGCAAACATTCCAGAATCTGGTTTACGTACCTGCACGAGAACATCCTAGGTCCTAGAGTGTGAACATTCACGAGGAGCATTGGAGCACAGTTAACATTATCCACACTCCACGACCACAAATATAATCGGTGCAGCATCCATATACATTTCTGATAAAATGGAGATGCCGAAGCGTGCAAAGTCAGCTATACTCAATTCCCTACTAGAAACCAAACACAAACAGTTTACAGGTGGTAAAAACCTGTCATCTCGTCATCCGTTCCCGTCAGTTCCAGAAGCAGCCACCAGTCGTCCAGCAAACCAATTTGGGGTACAGCCGAGCCGTCTTCCGTCAGGCAGAATCCCTAAATGTTCCATGTGGGGGTGCAACGGCTTCGACTTCAGTTAAATCGCTCGAAGCCAGGAGAAGAAGAAACAGACCCAACACCAAGAGATGGAGCCACGAACTACATCGGATGGAGATGATAGACATTATACCAGACTTTTGTGACCAGTGCCGGACATACAAATTTTTTCGTGCCACGTGAGAACTCTGATACATGGTTATTTTTTGTTTCCTCTCATAATAATTCATGTTCTTGTTTCATTGTTGATATTGTTTTTTTTTCTACCTTTATACATTTTTGTTTCTTGCATAATAATGTCATGAGTTCATTTTTTTGTATGTTGAGATATATGCACTCCTCAATTATATTATTCTTTTAAAGCTGGAGGCCAGCTTTTCTAAAGGGGGGAAATGTGTCAAGTATGGAAAGTATTACTCGATATGAATATAGCAATCATTTCTTTTTCAAAATTCCTAATTAATTCACCAGACTTGAGAATAAAATTCAAACATAATTGAATTTAAAGTGGAAAAATCTGTAGTTCATTTATTTTACAGTAATTTATCATCTAGTATAACATTTATTGAAATACAGTATTTCCTGCAAATTCAAAGTTCAATGCCAGTCATTAACTAGGGATTGGGTTTCAGTCCGGTATTGCATTCATCAATAGCAAGAACGCTGATTCTGCAAGTCAGCGATATATTTCCTATAAATGAAAGTGTTTGTTTTTAATCGGGACCCTTTGGTTTTATGCTGCTGGTCCACGGTGACACATCTCCTTCTCTGGATTTTTATTATAATGTAAGTGTTACTTTTATTCATTTGTTTTTGGTACAAAGCCCCATTGTTCACTTCAATATTTTTGTATTCACCATTGTGTTATTTTTAATCTTTTTATAATTTTCAATAAACCATAATCGTTTTCACTTCACTTTCTTTATTTTACTATACCAGGGTGGTCACAATCACAGATGTAAAATGTTTTAACCTCCCGCAAGCCAAGCAAGATAATTAGTGGGCATCCTAAACAGTTAGGGGGCCAGGGTTTCACAGGGTCACCCAAAGTAGGGCGTGACAATATCGTAGATCAAACAATGAAAGAAATTTTTTTTTTCCTTTTCAGTGCATTTGTATATATAAAAGCTTGTCTTTGAATTTTTTATAATTTTTGTATTCATTTAATTCTCTGGCTAGTTTTGGTTGATACTATCATCGAGATGGATCAGTTGTGTGCAAATGAATGGACTGCTGAAGGAACTAACTTCTTTCTTGAGGATGAGGCCGGGCACAAACATTTCCAGGCATCCCTCATTGAATGTAAATGATATTATATTGGATAGAAATTGATTGTTTCTATCAATTTTAACGCTTATTTGCAATAAAAAATAGGAAATTCTCTAGATTATTGAAAAAACAACTATGAAAAAGTTTGTTTTTTTTTGTTTTTTTGCATTCTGGAGTTGAGGATTCAACGAAAAAAAAATGAGCACTGACAAAGTTAGAAAATTGAAAATTTGTAAACCAACTTTTTCGATTGAAAATTATTCTTGTTTTATTTAACTCCTTACACGATCAAGAAATCAATATTTCGCTCTGAAAAAATCACAACACATTAAAAACACAACAAGGAACGTTTCCACTGGGCTTTATAATTTTTTTTGCAGAAGATAACAATTGAAAACAAAAAAACTTGTTTAGCGTTTTTCTCGTTAATTTTGAGGTTATGTTGAGAAATTATTTGCACAAAAGTTTTGGATTTTTCAATTATCTACAACTTTCACATTCAACTTTTCCTGATAGGATGCATATTGCAGCCACAAATCGTAAAAAACCAATGTCCAACCCTGAGAACGTATATTTTGCTACCCCCACTCTCCTTCCAGAACTTTTACTGAGTCCAATTTATTTTTTTAATTCACTTATCATCAGCTCCAAATTTTCCGACCATCCAAATACTGCTAATAATTTTTTTTGTTTAAAAAATTATTGGCACTGGTCTATTAGCAGTAGCCGAATATTCCCGCAATATATAATCATTCGCGTCCAATTGCATTTGAATCCTCTGTGATCAGTATTTTATCACCGGTATTACTCAGGGTTCCTAAATCTTGTAGACTCAAATAATTCTGTGGCTACTTATTTACCGAAAACAGGTGATTTCCGTTAAACAGGCTGGTATCAACATGTTCAATGCCAGAAGGTATTTCCGTGAATGGTTTTCAATCGCAATTTTCACTCCCTCGCTAACCTATCGGTTGGTCCTAATGATTGAGAAGCCCCAGAACCGGAAGATATTGCTCATTTCTTTCTTTTCTTTCCATTCTCACTATTATTTCTATATCTATTCGCTATTCTTTCGAACCAGCAGGATCAAAGGTTCGCTTCAGTTTTCATATGTGCATCTCTATCTAGTACTGCCTTACACATTGGAAATATTTTATTGGTATATTTCTATTGCTGACATCAATGGTTTCTATCATTTGCTTTCATTGCTTCTCAGCTCCGAGGTTACTATTATATTACCTTGAGTTATTACGTTTTTCTTTGAATATAGTTGGGTTCTTTTTGCTGTTGTTATAATCATGTTCATTGTTGCTATTTTCATTCTCATTTTGTAGTTTTCAATAATCTCGGGACTTCTTCATTTCGTCAAAACCTGGTTTAGAAATCTGAAGTCAAGCAACATCGGGCGCGTCTAATACTTGAATGAGTGACCACCTGACAAGGAATGTGCGCGTTGAAATGCCCTTACAACTGTATTGTTGTAGTATATTCGAAGCTACATGCGACTTATCAAAGGACACGAGATAAGACGATATATATGCCGTCCTTCGGAGGGGACGTTGAGATGGCGGTCCCGAATTCATAGATGTTGAGCTCATTAAAGAAAGCTACCTCTGAAACAACAGAGGATTTGGCAAAATTTCAGGTTAAATCAGGCAATAAAAACAAGGTTTTTCGTCGGGTCATTCTAAATTGGGTCTCAAACTTATCATTTTTAAATTTGTGAAATTCAATGCAACTGATTCATGAATTCTCCGCCAAACATTTGCCTTAATTTCTGTCGGTGTACTCCACTCAATAGCATGGGTGAAACATGATTGTTCATAAAATTTTACCTTTTACTTATTTCATTCTGTTTTCGTGGTGGTGGATTTTTCTCTATCTGTTTCGGTTTACGTATTTGTTTGAATTTCTAATAGACCTTCGCTTTCTTGGACTGCTATCCGGCTTTAATTTTTCGTGTTTGGTTTTCTGGATCACAAACATCTGTGAGCAGTTATCGTGGGGTGGCTATCTTATTTCCCTTTCTATTGGTTTTTTATTCATTTTGGAGGTGTTTTTTTCTGGTTTATCAATGGCAATTCACACCAATTTTTTTCATGGAATTCCTTGTATGTCATTTATGTTTATTTTCTTTTTTACTTTTCAGTTCCGTATTTCGTCGGTTTTATTTTTTGTTAAAAAGTTTTCATTTCATGTATGACCACACATAACTTCTCACAGTGTCCGATTTCTATGATTCTTTTTCTATTGAATAATTGGTCATTTTCCCCTGAGACTTGGAAAATTGGGGAGGACTGATTGTTCGACCACTGAATTTTTACCACACATAACTTTGTACTGGGTTATCCGGATTCAGATGGTTCTTTTTTTCAAATAGGATACATCTTAAATTTGAAAAAAAAAACTATAATAGTAGAAAATAGGAGATGATTGATTTTTCAACTGTGAACCGATTCTAACTTGGCATACGTACGTATAGAGTTCTGATGACACTACAACAAAATGGAGACCTTGAGTTAATCTGATGATGGGGACAGTGAAGGAAACTCCTCAACGGTTCACAGTGGTTACGTCTTGTTTGGAGTAATCATATCATTTATATTATTTAAGGTGAGGTGGGTAAGTATTACGAAGGTGATCAATAATTGGGTAGGTGGTGATTAGTGGATTCAAGCCACCAAAAAATAAAGCTTTTCAACATGAAATTAAACCGGCGAAAAAAGAAACTGGAAAGCGAAAAATGAAATTAACCTTTTAGTCTTAATAACTAACCCGCTGAATTTCTACCTGTTAATCGATTTCACCACGCATAATTTTGTACTGGATTATCCGATCGAGGTAATTCTTTTTTTATTGAATATGATAAATCTGGAATTTTGAAAAAATCTCCAACAATAGAAAGATAGGGGATGATTGATTCTTCACCTGTGAACCAATTCTGTTGAAACTCGGCACACATATGTGGTTCTGATGACACTACAACATAATGGAGACTTGGAATTAATCTGATGATGAATACGTCAGGCCGTCGAAAGAACTCCTCAACAGTTTACAGCAGCTAACTCGTGTTTGGGATGATTATATTTCATAGCATTTATTAGTTAAAGTGAGGTAGGCAGGTAGGTATTTTGAAAGTAATGACAAATTTATGTGGTAATTAGTAGATTCTAACCATAAAAAAAAGCTTCTCAACAAAAAGTAAAACCGAAGAAAACAGAAACTGAAGGGCAAAAATGAAATGAATCTTTCTAGTCCTAATGTACGAAGGCGTAGAGAAGTGCCACACTTTTTTTATTTCAAAATTCCGCTTGTAAGTCGAAATTCCGACTAACAAGTCGGAATTCCGACTGTTTCTCTGAATTCTGACTTTGAATCGGAATTCCGACTAACAAGTCGAAATTCCGAGTTACACACTTTTTTTTATTTCACAATTCCGACTTGTTAGTCCGAATTCCGACTTACAAGTCAGAATTGTGAAATAAAAAAAGTGTGACACTTCTACGCCTTCGTACCTTCGTACTAATGACTGAGCACCTAAACTAATTTATGTTACTTATAAGCCAAACAAACAATCAACGAAGATCATTGAGTTACTCCAAAGGAATGATGAAAAAACAAAACATAAAAATGCAACATGAAATCTCCAGCGATAGAAAACAGTTCTATCATTGAATGAGATTTATTAAATGAGATTTTACATTCATTCTTACATTACATTATATTAATAACAACATAGTATAAATAAGTAGTAATGTTCTAATTTACATTTTTCCAGATGCACCTAGATGTTGGACAGCTGTGTGTGCATATGATTGAATATCATATGTAGGTATTTGTAAATTGGAAAACAAATGCAAAAGATAAGAAATAAAATTATAAATTATGAACTATAAATCAATAACTACAAATTATAAATCATAAATCGGGATCCCAGGTTAGTCAGGGGTAGTAATAGGTGACTTGAAAACATATTGAGATTTTGAGTGATATAGTGTTTTCATTTATTTGAAAAACTTTTTGCATTTGTTAGATTCTTTATAAAGTGGATGAATTTGGTGCTATTCTTGTAGTAAATCTTTGAATCGCATGATGTTTACAAAGTGGAACATTTAATTGATTATCTGCTCTTGTCCTCCTGTTGTAACAGTGATCCACATATTTTCTCAGTACTGCGGCTTTTTGAATGTATAAGCAATTGGCATGGAAATATAGAGATCCTACATCTAGTGTGTTATCAATATATAATTCTGTACCACATTCAAAGGATACAAAGCATATTAGGATTCCATATCTAATAATGGACTCCACCAATGCCTTGTATACTGCCATCAATAATGTTGTGTTCATTATTTTCTTGAGTTGATGAAATTTAAGTCTTCTTATACGGTTGGTTAAGTGTGTAACATGTTCTGCCCACTTCAGATTTGTATCTATGGTAACACCTGATTATTTTGTTCTGTGAGATTCATCGATTTTGACATCTGATCCTTTGATGATTGAAAGATAGGTAAATTCAGGTCTATCCATGTTTGTCAATGAAAAGGCAATATATTTGTTTTTTTTAATATTTAAAGTTAGTTTGTTATAGTCTAGCCAGTTTTTAACAGTTGAAATACCTTTCTGGCCAGAATCCCCAACATGGTCCGAAGTGGATCACTTGGAAACGAGTACGGTATCATCAGCATATTATGAAGACAATCCGTTGATGTCAATATTCAAAAGAGAGTTGATGAAGGTAATAAAAAGAATTGGTCTGAGGACTGTACCTTAGGGAACGCCTATTTGCACACATAGTGGATCACAATACTGATTTCCTACTGTAAAAAAAGTGTCTTCTGTTACTAAATAGCTCGCAAAGACTTCCAGCATGATGCCCCTTACTCCATAATGTTAGAGAGCATCAAGGAGGCTTTGATGGGGGACCGTGTCGAAGACCTCTGCGAGATCAAGAAAAATTGCAATGCACTTCCCATTATCATCAAGATTTCTCGTCATGATATCGATTAGGTTAAACATTGCCTCTTCTGTATTCATCATTCTTTTTTTAATCTGAACTGCCACTCATTCCATATATTGTTAATTGTGAAAAAATCGTTTAGTGTATCCTTCAAAAATTTCTCAAATATTTTTGCAAATGTACTTATGAGAGTAATGGGCCTATAACTTGCTACATTATTTTTATCACCAGATTTGTAAATGGGAGTTACAGGGGATATTTTGAATTGAATTGGTACTTTGCTATTTGAGAAAATTATATCTATAATATGTTTGAGGGGTTGCAATATATAGATGTGACATGATTTGATCAGTTCAGATGATACACTATCCAATCCTGAATCACTATTGATTTTTAATGATATGATGTGTATTACGAGTTCGTTATATCTACAGGTTTGAGAACATGGATTTTCTCCAGTGTTTGCTCATACAGTTGTAGTCTGGCGGTGGTGAATTAATTTTTGATCGGGGCAGGTTTGTCCAACATTAATAAAATATCTGTTGCAGTAGTCAGCCATGTCTTTATCATTCAAGTGTGAATCGTTATTATTATCTGTTACACTTATATTTTTTTTTGCTATTTGAATTGGAGCAACATTTATTAGTTGTTTTTTCTTATTGGTGTTTTTTTTTTTTAATTTTTCAGTTATTTTTTTTGAAATTTAATTTTTAGCTATTATTAAATTTATATCTTAATTATTTTTTATTACTTTCTTTTTTCAGTTTGTCTCGATGTTTTATTTAATTCATTATTCCATAGCTTTTCCACGGTTTCATTTTTCTATGCCTATTAGTATTTATTGTTTTTCCTGTTTTGCATATATTATGAATATCCATAAAAATATTAAAAAATGTTACATGCGATTTTTGGATCCTTTTCTGATATAACATCATCCCACATTTTCACTTATGAGTGTGTTGAATTGCTCTTCATTGAAAACAAATATGCTTTCATTAGTTGTTCTGTTTTCTTTATATTTTTCATTATATGTAATGTGTAGGTATATGGGAAAGTAGTTATATCTGAACCAATTATACAGGAGTTGTAAACGAACTCGTGCATATCTTGGTTTTTGCGTACAAAAATTTGGTCCAGACATGATTGTGAATTGTTTGTTACCCTTGTAGGAGAATTATTGTAGGATTTGAATCCAAGAGACATGAGCATTGCTAAATGATTCATTTATATTCATGTCTGCGATGAATATGTCAATGATTTTATTTTCCTTGTTATTTAAAAATATTTCAAGTTCATCAATAAATAAATCAACTGGTATGGAGTGTGATCTATAGTAAGGCATTGAGTTGAATGTGGTATTATCCATTGAAAAACTGATGTTACTAATGGTTATATTGGTTTGAGATAGGATTGATTGTTTTATTTAATAGTTTATTTTGAACTGATGAATGTGAGAACGCCATTATTCTGGTTGATTGTACTATTATTATGAATCGTCACAAAACCAGGGATTGTGAATTCATTCGCAGTTAGAACAGACCAGGTTCCACTAAAAATGATGATATCAACTGATTGCAAGTGATAAGCCTCTAAGAAAACTAAGAATTCATCAAAATTTTTCCTAACACGTCTGATATTGGGATGTAGTATTTTTATCGAAATTTTGTTCATATTGAATATTCTGTTACACTAGTAAACTCAACCGCATCCATAGGTTGTTTATTTTCTACGAAAATATTTTTCTCGATTTCTTGGGTTGATATATCATCAGTAAAAATTTTTATTTTGATTCTCGGATTCTTCATTTTACTCAGGTGTACATTGCTATCTTTCAGTTTATCTTTCTTTCATTGTAGTTTCCAATAGTTCCGTGTCTAGTTTTGATGAGTAGTCAGTAACCTTTACCATTTTTTGTTGTTCTCAAGTTTTTAACAGCTGGTTTTATGTTTGAACTGATATCACTTTTAGTTAGCATTGCATTTTGAGGAAGTTTAGGTTTGATTATTATCTCAGTGGAATTTGAATTTTGTTCTTGTTTTGGTTCATAGTTGTTACTGGCTATCTCTGCATATAATAATGGTAGTTATTTTCATAGGAACTTCATTTTTCTTGTAACATTTTGATGATTTCACTTTTGCTATCTATTGTTCTTCTTTATCCTTGATAGTTTGCTTCATTGTGTCAATTAATTCATAATTCCTGCACTTGGGACATAATAATTTCAGAACTCGTTTTTGTACGGGTAGACATTTAATTTCTGAGGGTGTCAATTCTGTACATTCTGGAAAGAATAAGTTCCTACAGGTATCACATGGAAAACAAGGTACTTTCAAATCCCTACTGGAAGTTTTAGCTTCTTTGCATGGTGAACATGCCATTTTGATTCCTAAATGGTTTGTTTGTTCCTGAATGATTTATATTGGTCTGCCACTGTTTGAAAATAAATTAAAAGTTTAACATAGAGGTCCAGGTGTGGATATATTCTTTTTTTTGTTTGCAGAGTGTTTTATCACAATTGTGATTCTCACTTGTTTTTGCACCTGCAGTAAACTGAACTGAACTGCACTACACTTGCCTTTTCTGGTTGATGTTAGAGAACAATAACCAACTCTCATATATATTCGAATGTACCACGTATTTATTCAACCACAAAAATTTGCAAATAAAGTGGGAACAACTGAACCACCTATTTTACTCACTCAATAGTTAAATCCCTCACTTGATAGTTGAATCAATCAATATTGATAGTGATATTCATAATTGTATATTTAAAAACTTCAATTGTTGGTTCAAAAACTTTGCTTGTTTGTTTTCAAAGTAATCTAGAACAGATGCAAACTCTCGCAAATGATTATTTCTATTGTTTTTTTGTAGGATTGAGAATAGTATCTAAAATTGTAAAGATATCAATCGAAATGGTTAAGGATGATTTGGAAAATTTCAATAGATAGGTCGTCCACCCGTTGATGCTCCATAGGGAATATCTGGAATGGATAGACCAATTTCAATTTTGGATTAAAATATTCCATTTGATAACTGGAAATATTTTAATGACTGATGTCTCAACTCAGCAGGATAAGCAATGAGCGTGTGCGCTATTAGTAATTTCTGGCAACTTGAACGTAATAATGAAATTATCGTAATTAATCTCTAGGGCATCGAAAATTGTGCATATATTTGAGACTCATCAAGAAATCGTAGGAACTGAAATTAGGATCGAATCGGAACAAAAAACGTATTTTCATATGTGCAAAGTGTCTTATATTTTCAGATACCGATTATGACAGAAAAAACTCTCGAGCAGAAAACTACGGTGAGTTTTAAAATCTATGCTCCCAAATGAAAATTCATATCTCTAACATTTTCCGATAAAATATCAATTCCTTATTACCGCTGGAAATATTCGAGATCCACAACTCTCAGGATGACAATTGATACTTTAACAGAAGCTTTATAATTGCAGGTTTGGTGTTTTCCTGATTTGTGTGTATATTCCAATCAATTTCACATATGAATACACTGAGCAGAATTTTACAGGATACAACGTAGCATCGACTAAATGTCAGTATTATAATGAGTTTTGGAATATGTGGAAGGTATGGAATCTATTATAGACTTTTTCAGGCAATTTGAAGTGATACAAGCTGATGATGTAGATCCGTTCATCTCTCAATATCGACTACGGTATTTTTCAATGCAGTTTTGATCAGCGCACTTCTTTGAATAATCCATCAGAATATTCCAATGGATTTGACAAACAATATTTCGAATTTCCTGTAAACTTCAGATAGTAATCTTATTCCTTTCAAATGATCAAATTATAAGGATGTGTATATTTCAACTTCTGATGAAGGTGTGGAAAAACATTCCTTCGAATATTGTGGAATATTTCCGAGAATTTTCAGTTTTGGTATCGCACTAACATTTCAAAGATATAAATGTTTTTCGTAAAAAAGTTTTCTGCTCACTGATTCTCTTGCAATAATCTGGAAAAATATGCCGGTGTTTTGTTCATTGGATTCAAAGAAAGCAAAAAATCACATAAAAACGTCCGCTGAATTTTCAGCAGAACATGCAGTCGATTCACAATATTTTCATATAATGACTTCATAGTTCCAAACAATACCAGCAATATTTCTCATCAAATTATTCTTGAAACTTGCTTCTGACTTGATTTCGTTTCAACTAAATGAGATTTACTGTCTAAACATCTAATCTACTTATATTATAATCGTTTGAACTGCTCATAAACTATTAATTTTGCATTTTGACAGATTATAATTTTTATGATAAATCTTTGATCAAAATATAGTTTTGGATTGATCTCACTCGAGTATAATTTTGAATAGAGTTGTGCAGTGTATCTGTACACTATTTTGAAGGACCTGGTGATCTGGAGTTTGGCGGGTAGCTTCTCTTTTCGGGTCACAACATCCACTATGTTGATTAGGAGAGTTAACAAGGTTCGCTATATCAATGAATCAATTTGGTTCCACCATCGATTAATATTGTGATGGTCAGTATTTTGGGTTTGAGGTTTACCATATCATATCATAATTTTTCTATTGGCTGATTTTTTTTCCATCTTATATTCACAAAAAGTTTACTTACCGGTGAAATAAGGTACGTCTGAAGTCCTTTTGCTTTGAACTGTGGAACAGTGTCTCCCTTATCCGAACGAACTATGCAATAATCTTTTTTCAAAAAATCTTTTGTTTTATTGGTTATGTGCACCTTCCTGAAATTCATAATAAATTCGGAATCAGAAAAAAAAACACTATTTGGGTGTACTAACCAAGATATGCTAGATATTTCTAGATATTTGACCAAGGAGTGGAAAATATTTTTGCTGTCTATGTAAAGTGGGTTTGGGAAGTTTTGTTTTCAAAATATGACTAGACGAGAATTTGATTCATGATATTGAGGAAGCACCAAAAAAATAAACTGAACCAACACCACTAGAATTGAGAGCAAGTCATTAGACACAATAATTTTTTGAAATGGTATTTGGCATTTGCAATATTTATAGGTATTTTCACTCGAGGATGAATTGAATGAATTAATTAATTAATTCCCATACACACATAGAATAAAATCACATCATATGAACAATAATACAATAAATGAGATAATTCGATATAAAACAATAATCGATAACTCTGAAACAGATATGATAGTAATATAGTGATTATACAGAGGGTACCTCTTACAGTTCATAGTCCATAAAAAAATGGAAAGTCCTCAATTATTCCTTGATAAATGAGAAAAAGAATGAAATGGAGTGGTACTCATCAAAACTTCGCTGTTTTGCGGTTTAAAAAATTTGGAAGAATTTGACAAAAAATATTGATTTTTTTTTAGTTTCTTTTTTTTTATCGAATTTTCAACTACTTTGATAGAATAACATTATACACTCGTCATTCACTGGCGTGCAGAAGATTACCTTGTATATGCTCTGGAAGTATAAACTTATTCCGAGAAAATATGAAAATATAAATGTATGCTCTTAAATGGGTACTTACATAACCTAAAACTGCACAATGTGTCGAAATATCAGTAACTTACATCAACTACCTCAATTGGGCTCGTATAAACTGTTTAAGAAATTATTGAAGTCTGTCCCTTCCTCATTTGTCACAAACGAGGAGCTGTTTACGATGGTTGACCTAGATTCGTCAACAAGGCCCTCTGATATTTCCAAAAAAACAGTCGGGGTTATTCTCGAAAGATTCTAGAGGATTCGGTCGTGCTATATAAGCGGGTCACACGCGATAGACGAACAGCTTTTTAATATTGTTGTGCAGAGAAACAAAGTTATACATATTAGCGAAGTCAAGGTGAATTTTGATTAGGTGCAGAACAATCAAATATTGAATTTCACAGTGTATTATGGTGTCGTATTTGGAGTGGAGTAAATGGATATAAAATTAATCGAGCATATATTAGTGGAAACGAACCCAAGTTTCGTAATAGTTAGCGTCACAAGTAGGGGTTTTATTAACTTTTTTCAGAACAATCAATGGTGAATACGAGAAATACACCCTACAACGACATGGAGGTCAAAATAGGAATGATGAAATAGCAGTTTGCCGAGCAAAAGAAACGACGATTTAAAAAAAAACAGGAGAATGAGGAACGACGGCAGGGAAAAGAAGAGGAAGGAAAACGTTGAGGGAATAAAAAACGTCGATAGAGAGAAAACCAAGAGAAGGAGAAACGTCTTCAGAAAAATAAAGTCGATAAAAACGGTGCAAAACTGGAAAACGATGGAAGGAATAGACTGTCAGAGCAGTCCGAGAAGAACAAAGGAGGAATTGTAGGCGATGAGAAAGTGAATGAGATGACACTGCAGCACTTGAGAGAAATAGAAAAAAAAGTTGCTTCACTGAAAATATGAGACCACCGTGACAGGGTGTCCACATCGCACATCGTATTCTGCAAAACCACCTACTTTTGAGGTGCAGTTGCTATGGTCCCTGTATCGTGAACAGTTTGAAGCTGCAGATGGATGAGACGGTGGAAAAAGGCTACTACACTCATAGTGAGTTCGAGGGGACTTGCTTTGGCAATATTGAAGAACATCTCAAAAAACCAGCAAGTATGGATACATGATTACTGCTCTGGAATTGAGGTACATCAAGAACAGCAGTATCAGGCCTAGTTGAAAATACGAATGCACAAATCTAGTGACAGTCTGCAGAAGTTTGGAGCAGAGGAGCAGAAATTCATCCAGATTGCCTTCTCAGATGTTCCTCAAGGTTGAAAGTGAGAGCGGTATCGATCGAAGAGCCACCTCAGGGAGGGAATCAAAGCGACAGCGACCCAACAAAAATAGCGCAAACAATTAGGCAAGAGAAACCTGCTTCGGGTTTGGTGAGATCAGATATTTCTGAAGTGATTGCAGGGTTTAACATCATCTTCGAAGATATCCCCACGTTTCTACCATCTGCGTGGACAGGATTGCCAGAACAATCAAGAGAAAAGTTTTGGGTGTCGTAGGAGCAGACATTTCAAAAAAGATTGCAGGGTGAGGTTGCCATCACGTTCATCATCACCTCACTAACTTTTTGCCAGGACTCGTTCATCTAGTGAGTCTTCGGGCAGGTATCAGGAAACTGGATGGGCCACAACATCGGGGACATGCGTACTGAGCAGAGTTGAAAACTATTCTCAATCCGCCCATCAGAGAAGAGATGAACCAGTTACATCCCGAAATCGAACATCACCTGAAACGACCAAATAATAAAACATATGGGTTGTCTAGAAGACTGCATCTCACAAGATCCCCCGAAGAAGTTTCAGACATCAGACAAACGAAACTATTACCTGAGGACGACTGGACTACCACGAAAATGAGACAGGACCAGGAAACCGATCCAAACATTGAGGAATTTCCACATCGGAAAGAGAGAGATATATATTTTGTACAAAGATCCTATTTTCGGAGCAATGTTGGCTCAAAAGGATCCCTTGGTTGTGGAGAATTGACTACCCAAACCTGCATAGAAGTCAGCTAATGGAAAGTCATCAATTTCCCAATTGATTTTGTCTAGGAACTGGAATAGTGGAGTCATGAAGGGAATATACGGAGAAAAACTGGGAGGACATCTAGGAGTCAATGAAATTCTGGATAAGATCAGGCAGAGTTTCTATTGGGTTAAATTTCAAGACGATGTGGAAAGCTGGTGCAGAAGTTATTCAGAGTGCGTCGCCACTGAAGGTACAAAACAAGGTCCAGGAGTAAAATGAAGAAACTTAACGGATTGCCATTGATGTTGGTGAACCCTTTTCTATGACGGATGATGGCAAATGCAAACAAATACATCCCCGTTACCTTGGACCATTCAAGAATGGGTGGAAGCCTGAGTCATGGAGGAAGTAACCATAATAGCCAGGTCATTGGTAGACATGTTCTCAAGATTCGGAGTACCGATGGAGCTACAATTCTACCAAGAGAAGGATTTCGAGTCGAATTCAACCAAGAAAGTCTGAGAACAACAAGAATAGAACCACATCGCTTCACCCCCAGCCAAATGGCATGTTTGGAAGATTCAACCAAACTATGAACGAGCATATTTCCAAAGTAGCGGAAAAATATCGAAAGGACTAGGAAAACACCTTCCACTGTTTCTGATGATATACAGAGCAGCCGTTCACGATTCAAACAAGCCTACCCCGGCTAGTATTATCTTCGGAAGGGCACTTCTATTGCCCTGACTTGGTGTTGGAATCACCCAAGAGATTGAACCACACGACTATGCAAAAAAAATTTGGGGACAGTCTGATGAAACAGCTCGAAGAGGTTGACACTGGTAAGTGACAGGATGGAAGCTGGTTATATTTTGAAAGCTACTCCAGGAGGATTCAAAGAAGGTGACCAAGATTGGCTGTACAACCCTCGGTGATAAAAAGGTACAACCCCAAAATCATCGTCATTTTGGGAAGAACTGTTCGAAGTAACGAGGAGAATCAACGACGTGGTTGTTCCCTTTGGAAGACTGAAACGCTATAATGGTGAACCAATAATTTTCGATCGAAACGATCGGAAAGAGAGTGTGGCAGCATAACACACATGAGTGGGGACTGTTCCTACGTTGTTTGTCTTGATCGAGAAATTGGTTTCGACCCTTGATCTAGATTTGTAACCTGCCGTCTGAGGATTCCGATGACACACATCTTATGACCTCGATATCTCAATACTTCCGAAAGAACAGTCGAGGTAATTCTCTATATAAGAGGGTCGCACGCGAGGGAAGATAATTTTTTTCGAATCATGCTCTGCAGAGAAACAAAGCCAAGCATATTGGCGAAGTCATTGTGGATTATGATTGAGTCCAGGGCAATGAAAATTTTCTGTATAACAGTGTGCTTGATATCGATAGATTGAGAGTCCAATCTGATTACGTTGGATAGTTAGGGTTTGCGTAACGTTCCGTGATTTTTCTGGTGTGGCTATTTGATTAGGAACTTCAAGGGACAACCCAATAAAATAAATATCTCGACCTGAATCCAGGGGATAATTTGTGGCTTGACCGAGAGATTGTATATGTATATGAATGTGAAATTGGGAAATTATTGTCCGTGAGAAATTATGAAAAAGGAATTTGTGGCATAATCGACGGCCACTGATAAGTACGTTCGATTTTTCGATTCATTCCAACTTCACATTAAATTGAAGGAAGTAAAGTTTCACGAGTGTGGTCGATTCTTATAGCCTCGATAGCTCAAGGGAAGAGCGTAGGTCCGGAAAGCTTAAGGTTGCGAGTTCGAGTCTCGCTTGAGGATGCTTTTTTTCTTTAATTTAATAATCTGTCCATTATGGCACAAATTCCTTCTTCATAATTTCTCACGGACAATAATTTCCCACTTTCACATCCATATATTTGGCTAAAATCTTATCAGTGGTTGGAGATCATCCTCCTAGATATCTTCTACTGAAATCGTCAATTCGACGATGATGCTGGGTTGAATAGGTACCGGGCCTCGACGGCCATTGATAAGTATGTTGATTTTTAGATTCATTCCAACATCACAATAATTGAAGGAAGTAAAGTGTTCACGAGTATGTGTCGATTTTATAGCCTCGATAGCTCAATGGGAAGAGCATAGTTCCGGAAAGCTTAAGGTTGCGAGTTCGAGTTTCGCTTGAGGATGCTTTTCTTCGTTAATTTAATAATCTGTCCATTATGCCACAAATTCCTTTTTCATAATTTCTCACGGACAATAATTTCCCACTTTCACATATATATATATATATATATATATATATATATATATATATATATATATATATATATAATATATATATATATAAAGAAATATATATATGTATATATATAGGAAAAATCGGGGTAATATTCGGGTATGCAGTCAATGGTGCTGAAGTAAAGTGAACTCTTGTTTCTGTTCAAGCATTCGAGTCTTTGTTGGCTCTTCTTCAGGAACTCTTCAATTGTTATATTACAGTACCCTTGATAATGAACAAGAATTATTTTTTCCCTACGAAAATTGAGGTTGAGAGAAAGCATTGCTTTTCACAGACATGTAGCACTAATGTAGAAAACATTCAATTTCAGTATAGTAACTATTCATTTTTAAAAAGGGAAAACATGAGTTTTCTTCGTAAAATAATCATTTGATATGAGAAAGAAACTTTTTTCTAAGTTAAGTAGATTGTTTCTAAACCTGTTGTTGAACTGAGCTGTGTGGTGGAGTGTCTTCCACGATCGCTGCTACTGTAAGGTCTACTAAATTTTTTATGCCATGAGAGATGTGTTGTGGAATGAGATTGTGTTTTCTGCATTCGATGAGAAAGGTGCGTCTGTTACGAAGTGAAGCAAGCTTAGTGCTAGTGTTGGCCATGGATTTGAGTTTGTTCACTGTGAGGTATCCAAACTGGATCCTGATGTCTTGATCAAAACTCATATCTATAAGTAGATTTGTGAAGGTACGACGACTGTCTAAGTTAAGGCAAATTCGGGGTATTATTCGAGTATGCAGTCAATAGGGCTGGAGTAAAGTGAACTCTTGTTTCTGTTCAAGCTTTCCAGTCTTTATTGGCTCTTCTCCAGAAACTCTACAAACAGTACATTTGATAATGAACAAAAATTATTTTTTACTTACGAAAATTGCGGTTAAGAGAAAGCATTGCTTTTCACAGACATGTAGCACTAATGTAGGAAATATTCAATTCCAGTACGGTAACTATACATTGTTTAAGAGGGAAACATGAGTTTTCTTTGTAAAATAATCATTTGATATGAGGAAGAAACTTTTTTCCAAGTTGAGTAGATTAACCTGTTGTTGAACTGTGTTTCTCTCAACCTCAATTTTTGTAAGTGAAGAAGCATTTCTGTTCATTATCAACTGTACTCTAATATAACGATTGTGGAATTCCTGAAGAAGAGCAAATGAAGATTCGAAAGCTTTGAACAGAAAGAGAGTTCACTTTACTGCATACCCGAATATACCCCGATTTTTCCTTAACTTAGACAGTCGTCGAACCTCATTCCACAACACATCTCTCACGGCATAAAAAATGTGTTTCAAGACATCAGAA
The DNA here is from genome assembly GCA_018342105.1 of Gonioctena quinquepunctata. NCBI lineage: Eukaryota > Metazoa > Arthropoda > Insecta > Coleoptera > Chrysomelidae > Gonioctena > Gonioctena quinquepunctata. The sequence goes on along the minus strand of JAFIRS010002599.1, from coordinate 111,115 downwards.
TACAGTTTGGATACTCACAATGAACAAACTCAAATCCATGGCTAACACTTACACCAAGTTTGCTTCACTTCGTAACAGACGCACCTTTCTCATCAAATGCAGAAAACACAACCTATTCCACAACATCTCCCACGGCATAAAAAATGTGTAGACCTCAACAGCAGCAGCAATCGGGAAGACACTCCACCACACAGCACAGTTCAACAACAGGTTAGGGAACAATCTACTAAACTTGGAAAAAAGTTTTTTTTTCATATCAAATGATTATTTCACAAAGAGAACTCATGTTTTCTCTTTTAACAATGTATAGTTAGCGAACTGAAATTGAATGTTTCTACATAGTGCAACATGTCTTTCACTTAACCTCAATTTTCTTAATGAAAATAATTTTTGTCCATTATCAATTGTACTGTAATATAACAATTGAGATTCCTGAAGAAGAGCCAATAGAGACTCGAAAGCTTGAACAGGAACAAGAGTTCACTCAACTTCAGCCCTATTGACTGCATACCCGAATATTACCCCGATTTTTCCGTAACTTAGACAGTCGTCGAACCTACAAAATCTACTTATAGATTGGGTTTTATCAAGACATCAGAATCCAGTTTGGATACTCCACAATGAACAAACTCAATCCATGGCTAACATTACACCAAGCTTGCTTCACTTGTAATAGACGAACCTTTCTCATCAAATGCAGAAAACACATCCTCATTCCACAACAAATCTCTCACGGCATATGAAATGTAATAGACAGCAGCGATCGGAAAGATCACACAGACAGTCGTCGAACTTTCACAAATCTATATATATATATATATATATATATATATATATATATATATATATATATATATATATATATATATAGTCTTCCCGATTGCTGCTGCTGTTATATATATATATATATATATATATATATATATATATATATATATATATATATATAAACAGTGGGGAATAACAGGGATCTTCAGTCAGCACAAGTGTTGAACTATGAAAAACTCTTTAATACGATGGACCGAGCTTTCGTTTAAATTTTGAAACTTCTTCAGGGTACTAAAATATGTAAATGACATTATTGTGAAAAAAATACTTAAAATGAAGGAAGTACTTACAGTAATCTGAGGGGATGATAAATGATTATTAACCTCGGAGAAAAAACGTAAAATATGTAAAAAATTGTCGGAAGAATTGACGCTTCGAGTGACATTGAAGGATTTGAAATGACAACCTATGATTAATCGTCAGAAAAATATAAAATATGTAGTGGGTGTGTTGATGTTTATATTATATTCTTTGAGAATCATCAGTTTTAATCCATTTGTAGAAGATAACTGAAGATTTTGCTAAGATTTTCGATATCTGTTTTTTTGTTCATATTTTGATTGGATTTATTAATTTCAATCATTTCAAGAAATAATATTTTAGAGAAATTTTTTTCTGAATGTAAAACTTGTGCTTCCTCGAATGATATTTTATGGCCTGTTTCAATAGCATGTTGAGCTAATGCACATGACTTCTTGTTGAGTCTAATATCACTTCTATGAGAGATAATACGATTATTTAAAGTTCTTGAACTTGTACCAATATAGTTCAAATCACAGTTGTTACATGGTATGCTGTAGACAACATTTGATTTCTTCAAATCTGGTGTGGGATCTTTTAACCTCGTATTCAAATTTCCAATAGTCTTGATATTCTTTTGTGAGATTCTTATGTTACTTTCATTCATGAATAATTTAATTATATTTGATGATAGAATTCTTATATTAGGAATTGAAAAATAAATTATCCTTTCATTGTTATTTTCCGAATTTTGATTATGTGTCTCATCATTATTAATTTGTCTATCAGCGTTGGTATTGAAAATAATTCTATGAAGATTCTTTTTTTCATGCAAAGTTTTTTTTTTTTTAATTAATTGTTTTCTCTATGAATTTTTTCTATTAAAAATGGAATTTTTTTTTTTTAATTTGTTTTTTATAAATTCTTTGTGTAGTTATTTACTTTTCTTAAAATTTAATCGGATTTATCCATTGGTATTGCACAAATAATATCATCTACAAATTTTTTAAAAAATGGAACTTCAAAGGTCAATTGTGGTAATATTTCTTCGAAAAGGTCATCCATTACATATGAAGCAATGATTGGTGAGATGGTAGCTCCCATAGGTGTTCCAAGAATTTGTTTGTAGCAATTTCCTTCGAACGAAAAGAAACTAGATTTGAATATGAATTGAATGATTTCTAAAAATTCTGTTTGTGAAATATTACAGTGTTCTTCTATTTCACTCCATCTTTCAGTTATACTTTTCAACACTAATTCTATCGGTATGTTACTGAATAAGGAAACAACATCTAGGCTTATCAAGACATAGCTTTGTGGAAGTTGTTTTTCGTTGATGAATTTAGAAAACTCGAAAGAATCTTTAATATAAAACTTATTTCCAAAGTTATATGCATCTGTAAGGATGTCTGTGAATAATTCAGATATTTTGCTATTGGGTGCATCAATAGATGAAATGATAGGTCTGAGTTTCATGATTGGTTTATGAATTTTGGGTAAACCATAGTATTTTGGTGATACAGAACTGTATATCATACATATCATTTTTGATTTTTTTAATTCTGAAATGAATTTATTTGCTTTTTGTTCAATGGTTGAGGTAGGATCTCTATTTAATTTGGTGTAAGAGTTTTCGTCATCAAGGATATCATGAGATTTTTTTATATATTCAGTTTTTTCTAGAATGACTGTTACATTACCTCCATCTGATTTTGTTAAAATAAGATTAGGATGGTTTTTGAAAAATTCTTTGGTTTTTTTATAAAGAGAATTGAGTGTTGTTTAATTTTTTTGAGGTTTTTGAAAAAAGTTAGTAACCATATCTGTTATTTTTGCTCTGAAAATATATTTTTTCTCATTATTGAATCCACTACTAACGATGCTGGTTTTACAGGATGTTCAGTAACATTGCCAAAGCAGGTCCCCTCAAATTCCTTATGAGTGCGGTAGCCTTTTCTTCATTATCCCACTATTTATTGTTGATGCAGCTTCAAACTGATCATGATACAGGGACCATGGGCAACTGCCCATCGAAAGTAGGTGGTCTCACAGAATTATGCGATGTGGAAACCCTGTCACGGTGGTCTCATATGTCCAATGGAGCAACTTCCTTTTCTAGTTGTTGACGAAAAACTTTCTTTGAAAATGCTGTGCAGAGAAACAACGTCATATATTTCGGCTTCGAAGGATGATTATTGTACTGGACATTTTGAGTACAGTGGAGTGCACTTCGAAGGAGTGAATAAACATCGGTTTGAGTCGTGCTTCATCAAAGACCGCAAATGAATAGCATAATGTGACAAAAGTCCACTGGAACGGGGCCCGATAATCCAGATAATTTACCAATATCAGGATAAAATCAATTGCTACTTCAGGCAAATGATAAACCAACTTCAGAGATCAAAACTGAAATAGACGCGGGATTGAAACACTCACAGGTTGGAGAAACAATGTTATTTTATTTGGGCCAGAATACTATGATCCAGAAAATCCACCAGAGAATGGTATATCCAACCTGAATGAACTTCTTAGCGCAAATGTCAATCTTTATGATATCAACTTTGCTCGCCTAATGAAAAAAGACGGAGGAGTTCTCCGATATTATTAGAATTTGCCTCGCTCTTCAGAAAACAGGAACTTTCCAAAGAAGTCACAAACTCTGAGGAACCGTTTACAGGGATAAGTAAAATGTCCTATAAAAAAGACAAAATCAAAAAATTCTGATGAAAAATCGAAGAATTCCAAAGAACAGAATCTGTTGCAGAAATCAAATGCACCACCCTCGACAAAGAGGGTAATACTATTCCGCCTATGATCTGAAGGAATTAGGAGAAACATCGGTAGTAAACGAAAAAAGTGACGATTCCGCTGACGAAAACCCAGATGAAAAATATCATTCAATCATACAACATTCAGTGAGCCCGAGGGGGAAGCGGAAAACCAGAAGAAGAAACAAACGCTATACAGCCCGATAGTCAATGACAAGGAGGCTAGATTGTGGCAAAATTGTTGACGCTTCAGATATATCCGATGACTGTATGAGTGAATCAACTCTAAAACTAAGGGAACCACAGAAACTGCCCAACAAAAAACCTACTCAGACTTTTCCCAATTTGATCTGCAAAAGTTTGAAATGGATTCACAAAGACTCAATTGGCAGAATATCTCGACTTCTTGACCTTGAGCTATCATTTGCTGTCAACTTTCGTTACACATGCACCATACAAAATGACAATTTTTTAAAATCCGCATGTCCCTGGATCACAAATAATATTAGGCCCATGATCTCGCTGAGGAAGAGGGCTCTAATCGAATACAAATCTTCAGAATACTGGAACCATTATGAAGATTTAAGAAAAGGACAGAAAAAAACGCTTATATTCAAAATCAGTTCAAAAATGCTATGAATGATAAGCAGAAATTGGCACTACTAAGACGTCTGTGGCTTATCAAAAATAGTAATACACTGATCATATTTGATAGTACATACATTTATTTTTTAATATTTAGTTGGTTAGTTTCTTTAATAATCAATATTTTATGATTCAAATAGATGAGACAAATTATATCCTATCGGAATGATAATTCAGAAATTAAATTTCTGGATCCATTCAAATTTATCCCCATCACTGAGAAAGTGTTTGTTTGAAGGTTGTAGACGATGTGGTAACTTGATTACTATCGTTTCGGACGTCCATCGTCTTAATGTATTTTAAAGGTTTTCACGACATTTCGAATGCTTGTATCTGCAATCGTCTTCAGGTGAATACTGACAAGTTTAGGTGCTACTTACCAATTTATATGACTGTCGGCGCAATGATGCGTGCAATTCCGCCATGTGCAGCGGTGCGTGTAATTTCGCGCGATGTGGTGGTGCGTGAAGTTTCGCGCCTCTGCAGCCCGCCAGAAAGAGCAATCAGGGGTTTCCATACGTTCTTGATCTCAACGCTTGGTTGACTAAAGGCGTTATTGGCTCCGATGTAGGCCGCCTCTCTGAACTTTCGTTTGAACCAATGCTCCTCTCTATGTAGAACACTTGCGTCGTCCCATAGAATTCGATGGTGCTCAGTCCAGGCGTGGTCAGCGATTCCCGATTTTGATATTTCTCCACGTTGAGTCCATTTCTTGTGCTCATCCAATCTTACCGATAACGGTCTCTTTGTCTCTCCAATGTAGGAATCTCCGCATTCACATGGATTTTCATAAATGCAATTCTTACTGATTTCATTTCTGTTGTCAGGTTTGGTCTTGGTCAGGAAACTCCGTGAAGTACTGCCGGATTGGAAGCAGCTCTTGATGTTGAACTTGTTTCCGATCCTTCTGATCTTCTCGGAGACACCTCTGATGTACGGAGGGCGGATTACTGTGCTTTGTTGTTGCTCTTCAGAGGGAGGACCTACACCGGAATGAATATCCCAAGAAACTCCTAGAAGAAGTATTGATACAACTCCGGAGAACGAAGACATCTGAAGAGCACAAAGATCACAGTGATCTGCCTTCCGTACATCAGAGGTGTTTTCAAAAAGATCAGAAGCATCGGAAACAAGTTCAACATCAAGAGCTGCTTCCAATCCGGCAGTACTTCACGGAGTTCCCTGACCAAGACCAAACCTGACAACAAAAATGAAATCAGTAAGAATTGCATTTATGAAGTTCCATGTAAATGCGGAGATTCCTACATTGGAGAGACAAAGAGACCGTTATCGGTAAGATTGGATGAGCACAAGAAATGGACTCAACGTGGAGAAACGTGAAAATCGGGAATCGCTGACCACGCCTGGACTGAGCACCATCGAGTTCTATGGGACGACGCAAGTGTTCTACATAGAGAGGAGCATTGGTTCCAACAAAAGTTCTAAGAGGCCGCCTACATCGAAGCCAATAACGCGTTTAGTCAATCAAGCGTTGAGATCAAGAACGTATGGAAACCCCTGATTGCTCTTTCTGGCGGGCTGCAGAGGCGCAAAACTCCACGCACCACCACACCGCACGAAATACACGCACCGCTGCACATGGCGGAATTGCACGCATCATTGCGCCGACAGTCATATAAATTGGTAAGTAGCACCTAAACTTGTCAGTATTCACCTGAAGACGATTGCAGATACAAGCATTCGAAACGTCGTGAAAACCTTTATTATACATTGAGACGATGAACGTCCGAAACGATAGTAACTAAGGAAGTGGTTACTTTAATAATTTTGAACATGAAAACAAAAGTCGAAGGTGCCCATGGGATAATGATAATAATACAACTGCGGCACCCTCGGAGACCGAAGGCATAAAGTCACCCATTTATTTCATATGGATTACCTGAAGCTTTATGCCTCGGGTGAGGGAGATCTGCAGTAATCTCCGAGGGTGGTGCAAGAGTACACGCATGCTATCGGTATGGAATTTGGGATGGATAAATGTGCACTGGTTCCTCATGTTTATTTGAAAAATTTCACCTATGTTGGACACTGATTGCCCTATTTGGTGTGGGACATTTTTTTATATATTAGATTGATTGGTGTCAGTCTATCAGGGTAAATACCATTTTCAACTGATATATTGATGATATATGTCAAGGGATACCTTAATTTTGCATGACATTTTTTTTAAAGTTCTTCGAAAAGTAGTCGTAACCGCTAGCATTTGAAGTTCTTAGAGATCTTATTAGAGCTATAACATCAGTTTCAGTAACTGGTACCATATAGGAGTTTGCACACATATTGACACAGCTTATCATGAAGTCGTAGTCAGTGCTGTCACTCGACTGTTCCTGTGTGAAGTAACTATTACTTTTGCTTGCTGCGATATCTTCAGGGGAAATGGACCAATCTTCTAGAAAAGTGATTTCTGAGCCAACACTGGATAGATATAACTCTCATCAGATCAGGTTATTCATTGATTCTGCTGTATATTACATATATCGTTAACTTTTATGTCATGAACTGTTTTCCCTGATGTATGTAAAAAAGGATCTATTATCCCAATTCCTAAAATAAATTGTTCCATTAATCTCACAGATATCCGCCCAATCACTATTTCACCGACATTGTCCAAAGTTTTGGAGCGCATCATCGACACACACCTACAAACTCACGACATTCTACCAGAACAACAATCAGGGCTTAAGGCTGGGTTCAGCTGCGGCACTGCTCTTCTCAATTCTACCTTCGATATACTGAGGGAGCTTGATAATAAGAATGCAGGCGCTGTGATACTGTTTCATAACAGCAAAGTATTCGATAGAATTACCTATGACATTATGTACTCAATCTTACATTTCATTGGTTTAGATATATCAGCGATTCAATGTTTCGAATGTGTTCTGGTGGTTTGTCAACCCCAGGATTTAAAAAAATGGGTAGCTCCATTACTCTTTACTATATACTTTCCTCTAGTTCTGAAATTCTCCAGAATATATGCGGACGATACAAAGCTTCATAATTTTTTTCCAAAAAGTGTGACTCCGCTAGCAGATGAGAAAATTAATGATGATTTAGATTACCTGTTTCAAAAAACATTACCATATCTTGAATCCTTCTAGTCGTCCTTATTATATGCTCAAATATTATTCACAATGATCGATCTATCACAATTGACAATCATTTACTGCTGTGCTAAAGAAACGATATAAAAATCTAAGAGTACTGTTCTCTAGTAGACACCTGCTACCAAGCATCCCCAAATGGACGCTATGTGAAGCTCTCGTTCTCTCCCATTGTGATTATGTGTATGGTCCATCTCTCAGAGTGCAAATCAACAAGAATACAGGGAATATAAAACTCTTGTCTCCGGCTTATCTACAGAATTCGTAAGTAGGGCAGAATCAGCCACAAACTGGAAAGCATCGGGTGGTTGAATATGGCTAACCGGAGAAAATTGCACTCACTCGCCCTCAACTAAAAGAGTATTTCAAAGAAAAATCCTCCATATCTACATAGGGAAACCAAGTTCAGGAGGAATTACATAATATTAATGTGAGACGCAAAAATATGATATTTATTCCCAAACATAAAACTGCACTATTTCAACGATCGAGTTCTCTCACACAATGGTGACTGCTCACAATGATTTGAGATCTGACTTGGAACACAAAGGCATTAACAGCTTCAAAAAAGAAATCTTCAACAATATATTCAAAGAGCAATGTGCAATGAGCTGAGATACTTGTGATGAAAATAACCTTTCATTTTCATTATATCTGCCTGATAGAGAAGAAAGTTCATTTCTATTATTATTAGTATGGTTTTGTTTTTTTCTTTCTTCTGACTTTTTTTTCTATTTTCTTCTATCGTTAGGGTAGAACAGTTTTCAACTGACTATGTGCCATTTTATCAGTGTACTAATTCTTATGTATTTTGATACGTATATTGATATGGTTTTGTTTTTTTGGCTGCCTAATAGGTCTGATTCAGACGAATTCGTATAATTTGTTTTTGCGACGTTTCGACATAGCATTTGTCATCTTCAGGTTAAAAACACTAAAATTTTAAACATGGAGTTTGAGATATACCATACTCAACACAATATTAGAATGTATGCACTAAAATTATCAATAAAAAACATAGAATTCGAAATATAGCACGTTATAACACAATATGAAAAATCTGTAATATATATGAGTATTCACTTACAAATCATTTTATTTGAATTCATGCGTTAGCATCATACGAACGTTATTGTAGGTGTGTGACTTCGATGTTATTGTGAATAGTTTGTTTTTTTTTCATGCATTTTCACTCTCTTCATTGATACATTGGATTGTTTCGATTGAGTTATAGTATATGAGCCTGACTGTATTTTTTTTTGCAACATGTGAGAATCAATTTTCATTATTACTACTACGAACAAAGTTAAAAAAGGTTGTTATAAATCTGGCTTGAGTTTTTGATATCATTTCTATTGTTAATGCTGTTGGGGTCTTCATTAATATTTATCATTTCAAGGAATGTTCTTACTCTTGGATTCCTTTCTTTGGTCAGAATTTTAACGGTGTTAGTGTCAAACTTATGTTGATTTTCTTTTTCGTGTTTGGATAAGGCTGCAATGTCAGTTTTTGAATACTTGTGGGCTTGTACTGGTTTTTGCAAATCTTGTTTTCTTTGACCTGTATAGGTACTTCGACAGTCTTTACACGGTATTCGATATACTGTATGAGTTTGTTTGTTTTTTGGTATTTCTGGTTTTATATTTTGAATGAATGGTCTTATTCGTATTCTGTAGTCGGTGTGATGTAGTATTCCATTGTTTTAATAATTTCATTCGATAGTTTTTCTATGTTTGGTGAAGGTATGTATGTTGTTGTCTCTTTTCTTCATTATCATTTCCATTGTAGATCGCATGTATTCGTTTTTTATTGTTTTTTTAAAGTGGCTGGGGTAATTATTTTATTTCAGAATATTCTTGATTATTTCTATATTATTTTTCTGAATTTTGGGTGAGCAAGCTTTATAGCTATGCCAGTTGAATTTTTATTGTAACCAAGGGGTGCGTTTGACAAATATTTTTTTAACGATTTGATTTTTTAAATTTAAAATTTCCATTTCTGTATTTTCTTGTGTCGAGAAAGTTAATTTTTTATTCTATTTTCTTTGTAATTTCCATCTTTTTTTGGGGGGGAACGGAATTATCATGGACGCTGCTTGCTTGGTGTCCATCGCAAAACAACATTGTTGGACTCCTACCGACTAAAAACACCCCATGCTCTTATATCCGGAACTGTCCGATAGGACATTGCGTCGAGTATAAGTGGCATTTCACAAATAGTTTCATTCACCTCCTGGCTTGTGGTATGCTCTATATCATCATTTATTTCCGGGCAGTATGGGCATTTGCTGTCTTGTGACTTCCCTAAGCTCAGCGTATACGATTCAAAGGAACCATGCCCACTGAGTGCCTGGGTTATGTTAATTTCAATCTAGGGTGATATTCATTAGAATTTTCTAGAACATTTTCGACTGAGTCAGTAGGAATACATGTTAAGTTAAACAATCGTCTACATATCGTTTGAAGAATATTGGTTTGAATGTTGGAGATTTGATGGTATTTTCTTCATAACCAGATTTGATTCAGCAATTGAAGATCTAATTGCAATTCCAAATATTTGTGAGTAGTATTCAATTGAGTATGTTGAGGTTGAACATAGTTCAATTCCTTTCACAAACTCTTCCAAGGTTAGTGTTGTGTGACTTTGGATTCCATGCCATTTTTCTCTCATGATATCCATCGCTCATTCTGTATCTATATTTGTGTATGAAGAAACTGTATCCATAGAGATTATTATATGATTTTGTGGAACTATTATGATGCGAAAAATTCCACAAATCTCCAAGAGTTTTTCACAATAATAATTTTTTGCAAGAACATTGGAAAAAAATTCTGTGAGTATTTGATGAATTGTAAGTGGCAGATGAATATTGCTGGCAATAGGGCGGAGGGAAATTTCAGTTTTGTGTAATTTGGGCAAACCGTATATCGTTGAAGCTTGGACGTTGTGTATATTTTTTTTTAATCCGATCTATAAGTTTTGATGAGAACCAATATTCACTAATTTATTTACTTCGGATTTTTTTCTGTGGGGTGAAACTCCCTCTTTTATATGTGGTTTCGTCCATTAGCAAATTTTCTAGTTTTTCTTTGTATTCGGATATTTGCAAAGTTACTGTTTGTTAGTTTTTTCAGCCTTAAAAAACTTTTAGTCTTTTTCTGAATTTTGTTGAACGTATCAGACATTTTATTCCGAGAATTGAAGAATATATATATATATATATATATATAAATATATATAAACTTTTTTATATATATATATATATATATATATATATTTATAAATATATATATATATATATATATATATATATATATATATATATATATATATATATATATATATATATATATATATATATATATATATATATATATATATATATATATATATATATATATATATATATATATATATATATATTTATATATATATATATATTTATATATATATATATATATATAATATATATATATATATATTTATTGAAATTCCTAACCTCAAACCGTCATATTGTTTTTTCTATGAATGATTGGACCCCCAATTCGGATTCCACACACAATAACCTCACATATCTCAAACCTCCATGATAGTATCCAGTCGTATATATTGAAATTCCTAGCCTACAGCCACTTTTTTTATAAATGATTGGGTCCCATTGCGGCTTCCACACGATAACCTCTATGATAGTATCCAGAGTCCGATAAACGCCAGGGCCGCCATAACGGACATATTGAAATTCCTAACCTAAAACCACCATTTTTCTATGAATTATTGAACTCCTTTACGGCCGTCATATAATGTCCTCAGGTGTCTCAGATCTAAGTGGCAACCTCCAGAGACTGCTGGACACCCTAGGCGAGGCCCCCATAACAGATCTCCGTGGTAGTCTACCGAGACTTTCTCCACATGGTTGGGCTCCCATAATGCCTCCAGCTATCTCCAACCTCAGTGACAACACCCAGAGACCGATGAACACCCCAGGCGTGAGGCCTCCATGACGGACATCTTGAAATTCCTAACCTACAACCGCCATTTTTCAGATGTCCCAGACCATCGTGGCAGTCCTAGAGACCACTCAACACCCCAGACGAACCTTCAGAGCCAATACTTGTTCTCACTCAACTCACGACGACCATATTTTTTTCTATTTATTGTTGGGTCGGCCCCAAAACGACCCCCATAACGTTTCCAGATGTCTCAGACCGTCGTAGCAGCCCTGGAGAGAGCGTGTATAGCTGAGGGGGGTCTAGCGCACCCTCGACTACGCCATAACCCGCTCAGCATATCTACTTGAGTGACATTACGTTTAACGATATTCATAAGATTACTACATTGATTTGAGTGATCCCTTCGGGGTTGTTTATAATTTGCCCACTTCCGACACTTCATGACCATTGAAATTGGAAGGGTATATTGGATTTTGTTTTACAAAGTTCAATACAAAATGAACATTCACTTGTTAGATCAATTGTAAGGATTTTCTTTGTTGTTCAATAATCATGGTAAATTTGGAAAATATTTTTTCAACACACTTATTCAAATTGATTATGCCTGATTATTTTGAAATCCTCTGGAATTTTTTGTACATTGGAGAATGGCTTATATTGTTTAACTCGATTTCTTTCAGTGAAGTGATCCACCAGCTTCCTATTTTTGAAAAATGGACTGAAGTTACTCACCACTGTGAATATTTGTGAAAGTTTTCAGCCTATGTTCGCTGAACAAAGCAAAGTATCGCACCAAGTTTTGTCACCTCTGTTAGGGAGGTGCCTAACATAGCGTGCTTCCTAATTTGCTGGCTCTACTCTAATAATATTTTTTTTTAATATTCGAAGTTTTAATTATTTAAAAAAAATTATTATACTTTTTCTTATTCTTGTAGCTATTGACAAAATCATATAGTGGTAACCACAATGTTTCTATCACTATGTTAACGAAACCTATATAGCGTTACTTAACAAATGTGTTTGTAATCTTTATGAACGTCCCATTTGAGCTCTGTAAGGGGTATATAAGTGTAACGGAAGTGGTTCTGTAACAAAATGCAATAAACTCAAGTTATATGGGATAGATGATGGAATATTAATGATAAATAAAACAAAATATTCATTGGGATGAAAGGGGATCCTTTGCTAATATATTTTTATAAACAATCTTTAATTACAAACCAACTTTGTTTTGATTGAGTTATACAATGGGAAAAGCTATTTTTACGTAAGAGAATAATATATATATATATATATATATATTATATTGGCATTGTATGAAATTCATGGATTCATTTTATGATCAGATGTATGGTTATATTTCAAAAACAGAAAATTTATCGCTAAGAAAAGATATGCGTTTTCAAGAAATGGAAATCATAAGTTTTGAGCAGCTACGAGTTTCATAGAATTGGACATGAAAGATGAATTGATGGCTTGAAAAACACATATTTATCTAATGAAAAAAGCATATGATTTCTTACCCAGGAGTACCTTCGCTTTCCATTTTATTGGCAATATCAACATCCTTGGACCATATGTCGAACTGATATTTAACAGATCCTATAATACCACTTATAATTCTTCCAGTGTGTATTCCTATTCTCATGTTGATATCCAAATCTTTCTCCCTCCTAAAAATAATTATAGTGAGAAAATTGTATTGAGATGTAACACCTTGACACGTATGCTAATGGTGAATGGAGTTGGTAAGAAGTTTTTGCTTCCTATCGACTTCATTCATATGCATTATGTTGATTTGATGCTTCTGTCTGAGAGAAAACTACGACAGATACATAACCAAAGTTCCAAGAGAATAATTATCATCAATGTCGACAGATCGGGAGCAGAGCTACTGAAGAGGTTGCAATATTCATGAAAAATGGCACCCATTTCTCTGATATTCAACCATGGAATAGTCATATTCATTCAGTTTAGCAGTCTAGCAATAAATCCACCATGACATCAAAATAACCAGCTAGATGTAGGACATGAGATCCTGTTTGATAAAGACTTGAGATACAAATGAGTATAATGGCCCTCAGAATTATTGTATGAATCCTAGATCCCACTCACTACCAGCTAGATGGCATATCGCCAACAACAATAGGCCTGATATACATTAAAAATCACACAGACATTACAAAAATCAATGCAATACGTGAATTGATGTCATGACTATGTTATATTTCTACTATTAGATAAAAGCAAATACACATTCGAAGGACTTCATAAATAATAGTGAAAAAATTAACAACGTGCTAGAGACAAGACTACCAAGAAAGCTGTTCATTTCACAACGAATCTCGAAAAATTGTTTACATAAGTACTCGTTTGTTTTGAATGTATTATGAGGTTCAACGCTTTGTACACTAGGGCTTTTGATTATAAATTTTCCTATCGACTCATGACGTGATCCGTTTGTATTAAATGATATGAAAATCCTTAAATACCCTTCAGAATATTTTGTTTGTTTATTTGCTTCGCCGGATTGTTCAATGAACCATCATTATAGAAATTCTGCAAGAGAACAACTGACCAACTAGGATGTCTAATGGCGAATCCGATGGTTTCTATCGATCTCTCAACTCCAACACGACGAACACGCGTATCAGATTCCCTCATTTACTGTTTGAGAAAAAAGGCTATCCCTGATAAAAAATTACATTTTGAGATTGTAGGATATCGGCTTGTAACGTCGATATACCTTGTGAAAAGTTTTGCAACAAGACAGATTCCCCAGCTAAGAAGGATAACAAATCACGAAAAAGGAGTGGACACGGGAAGGTAAATGATATATTTGATACCACTTCTACTTGTCCTCGGTTACCTGATATGTGGAAATATGGTTCGCAAATTGTCATGACATGAACATTACATATTGAACATTTCAATTTTACAATTTTTGTTTCAAAGGAGAGTGTGTGGTGAACATTTATAATGAGTTTTATCAGATAATATTTCCTTTTGAAAAATTACGAAATTTTTATTTGCCTTATATTATTGATCGACAAAAGCTACAAAAATAGTGTTTATTGATGGGGAATTGATATTCCACCTTGTATATGCACCTGTATGAATTGGTATTCATATAAAAAGCTGTGCAGAACATTATCATTTCATTATTTTTCAATCATATTATTTCTAGAATTCTTTTGTGTTTTGCTAAGAGGACTTCGAGAGAAGAAATGCGTAGCTCATTATCAGTAAAAAACTCGAAATTGAGACATATCCGCAGTTTCACATTTCTGGAAATTAAAAATCCTCAAAGACAAACCAAACTCCTGATACAATAATATAACAGTTCTGAATTTTTTGTTCCGAATGAACGATATTATCAATGAGACGAAACGAATTCCCTTCATTCAAATATATAGATATATAGGTTGGAAATAATCAATCTAATTATCAATAATCTGACTATCTGAGTATTTTCTGACTATCAAGGTGCTTTGATAATCTGCTTTAGTCTGTATCAACCAGAAATGTTCTTTTCATTGTCGGAAAATTGGAATTTTGCGCCTTCTAAAGAAAACATGGGAAAGTGAAAGTACATTCCGTTGTTGATTTTCTCACGAATTGATAATGACCCAAACATTTACTTTGAAACAGTACTGATTCACATAGTATAGCAGAATAATCTGTCTACTACCTATAATTTTCAGAACTTGTTGTGAAAAGTTAGCAAATATGATTTAAATTATCCTTTTTTTTGCATTTCACTATGTATGCGGGAACGAAACTCAAATCATATATTTTTTTCATAAAACCAGTGAATTTCGGTTTCTATAATAAATTTGTATGACAAAATTTTTTTGATGCAATTTTTTTTGAGAAATAGTGGATTCGAAGTATATTTCCAAATTATCCATGAAAACTAATCATGTTATTTCTCAATATAAACAGAGTGTGAACTTACTTGTTGCACTACTGCTACAAGTTGAAAATTCATAAAAAAAATTATATTCTTTGAAATTATTGAGAAAAGTCTACAATTCCGTTGTCTGCTTACCACTGGATTATCTGACGAAAATATGTCAGTTCCCCTTGACCTTCATAGTCTCAATCTGTGGACTACCAGCTATTCTGATTAATTTCTCAATTCAAATGGACAAGTTCGATTTTGGCTGAATTAAGAACTTGTCGTTTGATGGTATTCATGAACTGCCTTCTGAACACGAATCCTAGGTCAAAACGCGGTCCGGTATACTTTCAGACGACGAACAGATAACATTTTTTAGCGCTATTTTCGGCTTCTGCAAATACTCATAATTCGCATTTCTTCAACCAGTACACCAAACTCTTAAATACACACACAACCACGAAATCACGTGTTCATTGCACGTGAAACTGCCATTGTTCAAAATTCATCTCTTTTTACAATGAAAAACCATATACTTCATTTCTACTACTGTAGATTAATTTTCATGTTAACGATGTTACCAGCTGCTTCATCTTCATCAATATTGTGTTCGGTTTATTGACCCATTTGCCAAGTCTCCAAGAGATCAAAAAGATCCATATTCTGATTGTTACAGCAACCTACATTTTATATTGGAAAAATGTAATTGAGGTCTTTTACATTATGCTAAAAAAAAATAAACAATTTTTTGAGGTTGAAAAAGCTGCCAGGCGATTCTAGAACTGTTCTGCTTTGATTGGAGTGTTGATGTGTTTGATGGAGAGTACTTCAGCGGATAGACTCTTGACAATTGGACATGGATTTTGAAAATAATTTTTCTTCATACCTCGGTACGTACTTTCTCCATCGAATTTGAAGTAGAAAGCCTTGCATTCACGCATCCAGGAGCAGATATGTCTGAACATCGAGATAGATGGGATAACACGCAAGAAAGTGGTGAAGGGAGAGACGAAAGGTGAGAGCAAATATTTAAGCTTTGTGAGTATCTGAAAGATGCGCTAAAGCAGGGAGTAAAAGTTAAACATGACAGCGCAACGAGCTGTCAGCAGTGCAGGAAATTTCAACTTCCTGTCCTTGTATTGTAATATACTATTCCTGCCCTTGTATTGTAATATACGCATCAGCGGTGCTTGGCTGTCAGGTCAATTTCCTGCCCTGTCGATGATGTTAAGTTTTCATATGGATTAAAAAAACTGTTTGTGTTACTCACGGATGATTTTTCATAATTGTGGTCCTTCAGGTGCTATAAGGTATGCTTCCATTATCTACTAGTTTTGACTTTATCAACCAGTTTGAAAATAAGGAGAATCGTTTCTTTTCATTAGTGTGAAACTGACGTTATTGCAGAGGCACAGATTTAATAAGTATCGCCGGTAGCCTGCAACGAATGTTAATGAGGATTATCAGACTCTCTTCCTGAATTTTTCGAAACAAACATTTCAAAACTCCACAAATATTAGTGTTCATCACATCCGTCAATTACCAGTGTTTTTTTCTTACATTTCCGAGCAGCAGATTAGGTTGAGCGGACAGAGATTCCCAAATTATGAGATGGCATTGTATACCCATCATTTATGGGAGTGCAACAAGTAATTTTTCACCCTGCATATAGCCTCAATTGATAATTTTTCAAAATTATTTGTTTTCTTGATGAATTGTCAATACACCCCACCTCGTATATGCATCGACCACGTAGATATCCGTGGTCAAAATAACTTTTAATTGGAGTGAAGTTACCCACACTTTTCCAGCCACAGTTTCTGACGTAGGAACTGTCTAATGTGGTATAGAAAACAAATAGTGAAAAAGACTCTGCGAGGAAAAAATCCAAATTATAAAACAATTTTTTTTTTTTTTTTATGTTCTGGTTCTCACGAAAAGGGATATCCTCTAATGTTCAGAAAACATCGTGGGAACCAAGGGAAAGAAGGTAGGAGTTGGTGTTCTTCTTAAATTTCTGGAGGTTGTATGCCTCGGGGAACACCTCCCTAGGCAATGAGTTCCAAAGCCTCGCTGTTCGTTGGATGAACGAGTCTTTGGAAAGTGATGTTCTGCAGGTCTCCAAAGTGACCACGAAGGGGTGTGATGACTGAACTTGACGGTTAATCTTGAAGAGACTGCCAAAGCAGGAACGATTGTTGATATTTCAGAAGAGCATCGCCCATGAAAATATCTATAAAATAGAGACAAATCGCCAACTTTTCTACGGTGTTCCAGACAAGTGAGCGAGTTTGTAAGCGAGGCATCACCGACGAGACGAATTGCCCTTTTTTGGGCAGAATCCAATAGCCTTAGGATATGTTTAGGTGCCGTGCTCCAAATATGGGAACAGTATTCCAGGACAGGTCGGATCTGTGCCTTATAGATCATAAGCAGCTGAGTGGGGGTGAAATAGCTCTTGGCACGAAACAAAAAACCAAGTTTTTGGGATGCACTTTTGGCAATGGACCCCACGTGATTTTCCCAGAAAAGGTTATTGCTGATAGTAATACCAAGCATCGATATGGATGACTTCAGTGGTATGGTTACTCCTGACAAAGTTATGTTAGGCACAGTGAGATTGGCTTTTCTAGAGAAAAGACATGCTTGTGTTTTGTTTGCATTGAATTCTACCAAGTTATTAGATCCCCACTCGAGAATTGTTGCTAAGTCCATATTCATATTATTAACATTTCTTCCTCGTTCATTTCTGGTTTCACGGGCTGATATAGGGGCCCTGGAAGAGAAAGCGGTATGGAGGGTACTATCATCGGCAAAGCTGTGTACTGGACATGAAGTTGCTTTCAACAGGTCGTTGACGTGAAGTAGAAATAGTGTTGGTGCGAGAATAGATCCTTGCGGAACACCAGCATTCATGAGTAGAGTGTCAGATGAAACTCCATCGACCACTACATGGAGAGACCTGTTTGAGAAAAAACTAGCGAGCAGAGAACACAGCTGAGGGGGCAAGCCATAAGACGGAAGCTTGGCGAGGAGTCCCTGGTGCCAAACTCGATCGAACGCCTTGGAGATATCTAATGCCACAGCTAAAGTTTCTCCATACTTTTCAATAGATAGCTGCCATATATGTGAGACGTAAGCAAGCAGGTCACCAGTTGATCTCTGATGGCGGAACCATATTGCCTATCGTTGACAATTCCTGAGTCTTCCAGATATTTCATGAGCTCGATGTTGATGGCTTTTTCCATGACCTTTGATTTGCTTCCAATTACAAAAGAAAAATACATTTCATTTACTAAACACATCGGCGGTTCAAACTTTCATTTAAGATTTATTGATTCTTTCCGTTTTCTAAATTCCTCTCTGGATAAATCATCATCCTACCTTCCAAATTTAAAAGCACAATTTCCAGAGGTATCTAATGAAAAAATGTATTTGCTTACTAAAAAATGTGTTATGCCTTACGATTATTTTGATTCATCTGATAAATTCAATGGAACGACTCTTTCCTCTATTGAACATTTTATGATAATCTTACCAAAAAACCATGCCCACGAAAACAATACAAAAGAGCCCAAAAAGTGTGGACAATTCCGCAATAGTAGCCATAGTACATACGGGTTGGGTCCAGCCCACTCATATACTTGGCAATGTATGTTATATCACAGTAAACCGGAACTTGAACTCTCAACGGATGTGGATATGCTTATGATGATTGGAAGTGGTATAAGAGGTGGTATCAGTCGAGTTTGTTCAAAAAGGAAGGCAAAAGCAAATAATTGATATCTCCCAGACTTCAATCCATCCGAAACTGAGAAATATCTCATGTATTTCGATATAAATAATCAGTACAGATGGGCTTTGGGTGAAGCTCTTCCTTATGGAGGTTTCGAGTGGGTTGATTCCAATATTGACGTCACCTCTATATCCGATGACTCAGAGAAACGGTATATACTTGAAGTCGTCTGGAATATCCTCAAAGCCTTCATGATCGGCACAAAAATATATTTTTCTGCCCTGAGCATATTGATCCCAAAATAGGAAATCATCATCGTCCCCATCTGAAACCACTAAGCTCTTCAATTTGATCAATCGGCATGACTGCAGCCATACATTGAATTAAACACAAATTTACGTAAAAATGCAAAAAATTATTTTGAAAAAAACCTCTTTAAACGAAATGAATAGAGCAGTTTATGGCAAAACCGTTAAAAATATTCGGAAACATTCTAATTTGAAACTTATTACCAAGTGGGAGGGTCGTTATGGTGCGAAATCCTCCATCTCCAAACCAGAATTCAAGTCAGTCACCATATTCAATGAAAATTTAACAGCTGTGGAATTGAATAAAACCGAAATTTATTTCAACAAACCAATATGCGTAGGCTTTAGTTTCCTTGATATATCCAAAACTGAAATTTATGATTTCCACTATGATTATATGCGGAAAAGATTTGGAGAAGATTATATTTACTTGCTTATTTACGAAATACAATGTCCCGATGTTTATGAAATAATTCGTGAGGATTGCCATTACATGTTCGATACAAGTGATTATTCCAAGAATAATATGTATAACATATCTTTAGTTAACAAAAAAGTTCTAGGGATAATGAAGGACGGAAATAATGGTGATCTTATGACCGATTTCATTGGGCTAAGATCAAAATTATATACTACGAAGGTTTTCACATCCCTAGACGGAATTAAAAAACTTGAATACAATTTGGGTATGAATAAGATGAAATTCATCAAATTTTGTTAATTTTTGGAATACAAAGAAAGCTGAGGGTGTGAAAAAAGCCGTGGTAGATAATGTGACTAAGTTCGAAGACTTCGAGGAATGTTTAGATAATTCAACCAAAAAATATGTCTATCCACGATTGATTAGGAGTGAAAAACATCAAGTGTATTCAATGGAGCAGGAAAAAATCGCTCCGAGTGGATATGATGGCAAGCGAATACTCATCCCAGGATCCTACGATACTACTCCATTGGGACATTACTCCACCAGACCTGATCAAGAATTGATGGATATCGACTGATTTCGCTGAGGGTTGCAGCATTGGAGGAGCAGAGTTCAAGAACACAATTTATTCTTGGAATTCATTATTATATATCATTATTCACTATTACTATATATTATAATATATTTTTTTTATACTTCAATAAAATATGTATACAAAAAAAAAATCTTTACCTCCCACATAGTATAGTGTTCAAGTATAAAGGTGATAGAGGTTGGTTCAATCACAAAAAAAAAATTGTGCTCACCTACAAATTTCCAATGATTTTGAAGCACGTTATGTGAGTATAGTCGTTTTAACGTTGTTCAACCTCGTTCAGACGGTTTTCACAGACGTTTAGGCGTTTTCAACTTTTTTTTTTCTTTCATGTAATTGTAGACGTTTCAACGGTTTTTCTATGTGAGTATAGTCGTTTTAACGTTTAAGACGTACGTTCAGACGTTTTCAAGGTTTTAAATATACGTTCAGAAGTTTTTCAATGCTTGCAGAGATACTCACCCTTCATATGATATGAAAAATTATTATGTTAGCAGAGTTTGGTTGGGTTAGGTTTCGATGCTTGCAGAGAAATCCACCCTTTATATAATATGATGAAATATTATGTTAGCAGAGTTTGGTTGGGTTGGGTTAATTTGAAAAAAAGTATTTCATTTGAATGCTTGCAGAAGAAGTTACTCTTTATATATTAAGTTGAACTATTGTGTTAGCAGTATGGTTAGGTTGGGTTAATTCGAAAAAAAAATTATTGTTGCTCTTTGAATGCTTACAGAAGAAACAGAAGAATGTAAGCAGAGTTTGGTTAGGTTAGGTCAGTAAAAAACATCAAACTTACTCAGATTCACAATATCCATCACATCAAAACATCCGTAATCGGAGAACCTTCATCCAAATTCACATCATAGACTTCACCAACCTCCTACAAAAATCTCATATTCATACATAAACATGACTCAATCGAATAAAAATCCTCAAATCTAGGAAAAAACTTCAATACACCATAAGAAATCGATGAGATTAACCCTCAAAATTCAAGGATCTAGGGATAAACTATGTGAAATACGTGAATCTACGTGAAAAAATCCATAAATCTAGGAAAAAATCATATATTCCATGAGAAATACATCAGATTTACCATCAAAATCCATGTGGAATATATAATTTGAGCATCTGCAACTAAACTCAACCTACGTGAAAAATTCCCCATATTTAGGGACAAAATTCAATCATCTATTAGAAATTCATCTAGTTAACCCTCAAAATTCAGAAAATCTCGGAAAAAACTAGATAAAATACGTGAATTTGCGTGAAAAAAATCCCTTGATCTAGGTAAAAAGTCAATTCCTCTTTCTGGAATAAGGTAAAAAGTCATATTAAAGGGTTGAAATCCATCAGGTTGACCCATAAAATACAGTAGATCTAGGGATAATCCAGGGTAATATAGGCCTCGAGCACGTAGAAAAGGGGTGTTTCCTATGGATCTGATTTAAGGTCGCACTTTTTGAAAATTTCCCTAGATCTAGGGAAAAATCGGAGAAAATCACTATCCCCATCTCTCTCTTACACACAGGCTATCATGGGAGATTCCAGCGGGTTCGGAGGAAATTTCCCCAGATTCTAGGTACTTCTTTGGAAATGTTAAAAAGTGAGCCAAAATCCCTGCAGCATATCTACTAGTCACACACATCAATTGATATAATTCCAAACAGAGGCCGATTCCGGTATTCTGTCAATCATTCATATTGATTTCTTGATTTCTATCACTCCCTGTTCATATGACAAGAATCAGATTAAGTGAAAAATCATTTTTTCAAATGTTGATAATAAAAAATCTAACATACCCACTGGAAAACGAATTGAAAAGACCCTTGACATTGGGTTTCACCACACAAAGGTCATGTAACCCCAATACAATTACATTTGGATGTTTTTTTTGCTAACCATCTTCCCTATCTGGTGAGCTTCTTCCATTCAATGAAAATGTACTAAACCTTTTTCAGCTTGTACAAACTAAATTACTTTCATAGTTGCGAAATGCATATAGTTTAATCAACTTCCAGTTATTTTATTTTCGTGGATAATGACTTCGAGATCCTTCCATAACCTCAAAATCATAGTATCCAAATGGACTATTTCCGCCAATTTAATATTCAATAGTTGAATCTTATATAACATGCAATTTCAATCTTATATGAAATACGAATGAATAATACTTAACAGCTCCTCATGATGATCTAATTGTTCTTCAGAATATCGATCTTATTTGGCTGATTTTACGAATGTGGATAATTTGCAGATCAGGAAATGATCTGACCGACCACAACAATGGGAATTATAGAACCAAGCAATCAAGATGAAATCCGAAACAGAGACGTACATAGTGAGGTCTCATTTCCACGATCCGTTGAGAAAATTCCAATCAACCGTCATTTATACTTGGGATATTTCAAAAACTGCTGATAGGGAGTATCCAGTAAATATATTTCATTGGAACGCTGGAATATGATTGCAAAAAACTCGTTATTTGTGCCAACAGCTTGGTGGTGATGGCTTGCTTCTCGGTAGTCATATGGGGCAGAAAAGTAGGGAAGTGCGGAAAATAATAAAAAATTAGGGATTTCAAAGGAAGGAATGAGAGTGAAACGTGTAACTCCTTCATCTTTGGATGACCAGGGGCTAGCGTCTCAAGAAAGTTGGAAGAGAAAAATAAATCAAAAGTCAACAATTTCCAGGGTTACAATTTGAGACGTGCTCTGGAAAACTCAAGTGTAGTTGACGACATCCTCCATCCGTGCCTTCATTGTGGTATAGGTTGTTCGTAACAATCGCCATTTTGTATAAATGTGACAAGAGTAGAGGACGGGTTCACGAAATTTGTGAAGCTAATCGTCCAAAGTCATATTACTCGTATCTGTGTAGGATATGCTCCGTTCCAAATATTGGCGAAGATATCATTCAATCTTCGAATGGAGAGTTCTGCAAAGAGTTCATGAAAAAATCAGTACATTAGCTTAATACAATTGAAGTAGAAACACGCAGAAAGGGTGAATGCTCTTTATGGTTCAGCGAAAGGAAAAAAATAATAACCGCCTCTCTATTCGGCAGGGTATTAGAACTAAAAATAAAGATTTATTCAAGAAAATTCACGAGGATAAAGCCAGTGCTGATATGGAAAACAAAATGAGAAAAATGCTTTGGCGGCTTACGAAAATGTGGAAAAACTGGTCTCGGTTAGTTGTGCATCCAATATATCGCGGATTCTCTAAATGGTCTTGTCAGAGAGAACGGTGTACTAAAAATTGAGTGTCCCTACAATATTAAGAACATACATCCTGGAGTTGCATGCGCACAGGGTCTCCTAAAATTCTGTGATAAAAAAACTGGCAAACTAAAAATATCCCATGATTACTTTTACCAAGGCCAACTAGATTCCATCAGAAGGATTCTTTTTCTGTCACTTCCACGGCCAACCAAATTGATTTGACACTGTATTATTATCCACATGGAAGCCCTCTATTGTCATGCCCCATGATTGCAGAAAAACTCTCATTTCTGAAAAAGCCACACAATATTCAGTAATATGAACTTTATAACCAGACAAGAAACCAGTCCAATCGGAGAGATAATAAAAACATATCTTCCCACGAAAACACGCTGATATGGTATAAGCTCATTGAAAATAGTACTTCATTTGAAGATAAGAAAGGAAATTAAAAATGTCCCAATAAAACCCTCCATTTATACAGCTATTTACGTCCACGGAGCGATAAATTTTAGTATACACAACCATAACTTCCAAAATTGTTGACATCGCGTCATCATACAACTTTGTTTATTGAATCATAACAACAGAAAAACGAGATACATCTATAAGATAATTGACAGCCATCACAAATTTACTCATTAAAACTTCATCGTACTAATTCATGCGTGCATGAACAAAACAAGGTCATTACTTTTTATGACCATGAATTATTTTGACAAAGAAACCAATTAAACGCAAACAAAACAACCCTTTATCTCGCTTAGAGAGACTGAATACCGCGGTCTCAATTTCCTATAAAAGACGGCCTGCACAAACAGTAAACAATCAGTCTTAGAACAGTAGCCAAGCTAGTTATATCATAGTCGTTACTCCGGTAATATGTTCCTCTCAAAAGTGAGGTTAAGAAGTCTGTCGAAACACAGTATCGTAAACTAATGAGGAGAAGTGTACCAGTAAAATCGTCAATGTAGTAAACTTCAGAAACCCTTAAACTAAGCAACTGCAAACCAAGTCGAACCAAGTATTGAACGCTCCAAGTGAAAGCACGAGTGAACAGTAGTTTTTTCCAAAAATTGCCTATTTTTGTCAACGCTTCCCGAACCGAGCTAAGTCAACGGAACAACGCAATTCGATAGTTTCATGATCTCTTTGAAAAACCATAGCCATATCGCGCTATACTAATATACCGGGCGAATGAAATAAAATAACCAATTGACGCGAGATTACTCGAAATAATAATTGAACTAATTGTCGTTTGAAAACCTACTCCAGTGAATAGGTTTGAAACAGGGTTAGTCCTATGTATGTTTTTCTGTATTTATGGTTGGCAAATTTGATCATTTAGAATATGCATGTGTCTTTAAATGTTTCTCCATAGTTTCATGTTACCCGAAAGTTTCAAAAGATAATTATTTTCAATCGTTTGTAGCAATTGAGGGCAATATTGTTTGTAGTAAATCTATTTTCGATTTTGTAGCCGAATGTAAAATCAACTGCCAATAAGCTACACTCTTTTTGTTGTATGAATATTGTTTCATATTATTCGTCTATAGAACGAATGAAATAATTGTGTCAAATTTCACTAAATATATATGTACATTCTTACTATTTTTATGAGTGCATTATTATTTCTTGGTTAATTATTGTTTTTCGAATCATTCCGAAAGGTACGTACTTCCTGAATAAACAACCCAACGCTCCATACAAAAGAGTTTTATTCAATTTTTGTCGTTTACATAACCTATTCTACTATTTACAACTTAAAAACTACCCAACGCTCCAGTATTTGAGAGAGATGAGATTTGTTCTGTAGCCGCTCCAGAGACATAGTTTCAGTTCGACCGTCTTCAGATAGTCGATGCTCTCAATACTGTTTTTCGCAATCTAACGAAATAATGTCTGGCATTACAGGTGTGGTGTGTTAATTCATAACACCCCGTAGACCGGGCATATCAATTGGCGTCAGGTGTGGGGTAATAATTAAGGAAGTACATTAACGCATATATGATATTTTCCACAGAAAAAAAGTGTCAAACAAAAATTGAATTTGAAATTTTTTTTAATAAATATTTTTTTTTACAAATAATTGTCAGTGAGAAAAAGACTAAACTAGACAGAAGTGAACCAGTAGAAAAAAAATATTGTAGAAATAGTATAATATCGTTATTATTTTGCAAACACGATATTGAGAAAATAAATATATATAGCGTTTATACCGATCGAAATCTCAGGAAATATTCGAAAAGGCAATTGAAATTTTATTTTCAATCAATGGATATTTTTATTGGAATTATTAAACCATGGAAACTCAGACAACAGTGCCGTGGACTGATAGGGTTAGATATGAACCGTCAATCACTATCACTTTGGATAATATTCCTTCTTATAATGGTACCACAGAAATCAAAGATTTTATTCGTGAAATTGAGGATTTGGCAGCTGTAGCAAAATGGACAGACAGTCAAATGGTTCCATAGTTAGATTAATACTGAAAGGCATCGCAAATTTTTTTATTGAAGCAGAAGATAGATTACAAAATACCGACAACTGGCAATTAATTAAAAAGGAATTATTGAAGCAGTTGAGCAAATTGAAAGTACCTGGAGAAAAACAAAAATAATTTTTGAATTGTTATCAGAAAAAGAATGAATCAGTTAGGAATTTTTTCATAAGATTAAAGATATGTGCAGCGAATATAAGGCACCTCAAGAAAATAATAGAATTGACACTGTATTAGAGCAAAAATACGAGCAGGATATATTGGTATAATTTGCCATGGGATTGTTAGATCCTTTTAGAAAAAAAGTTTTATCTGAAAGTCCTGTCAGTCTAGACGGAGCCATCAAATTAGCAGAAAAAGAAGAATTAATTGAGCAAATTACGAATACACCGAATGGAAATTTTAGAACTTTCAATGCACACATTGTAATCGGAAAGGACATGAAGAAGGAAATTGTGATGAGAAAAATTGTGTATGTTATCATTGCGATGAAATTGGGTACCCCTCATATAGATGTCCAAATAGAAATAGTTTTCTAAATAAGAGAATCAATGAGTCAGGAAAATGGTTT
This sequence comes from Gonioctena quinquepunctata, assembly GCA_018342105.1. Lineage (NCBI taxonomy): Eukaryota > Metazoa > Arthropoda > Insecta > Coleoptera > Chrysomelidae > Gonioctena > Gonioctena quinquepunctata. Next base: position 84,298 of record JAFIRS010002599.1, on the reverse strand, counting down.
TCCAACTACGCTTATGAAAAACAAATTCAAAAATATGGAAAAATAAATAAACATTGAAAATAATTTTCTAACCATTCGAGGGAAAATAGATTTCGATCTCATAGAAGCAGGGATGAACGAGGGAATTTTAGGAGAATGATTGACAGAAGGCAAATAGGAAATAGTTATGGAAATGACAATGAATGGAAAAAGTATGGAAAAAGGTCAAAATATAACCGGAATTTAAATGGAATGGCAGCTTTCAACAAGCCTCAGATGACTGCAGGAATGACTATTCAAATAGCAAGAGGCAAGAAGAAAATATACCAACCGACGATGAACAGAAAAATCTAATTGATTTAGAAGCATCAGGAATTTTGAAGCATATATCCATGGATATGAGATCCCAAGTGTCAGTGGCTCATGTTAATATTGTTAGAGGTATGAAATTAAATTATGATTTGCCGTATCACCTCAGAAATGGACAAGGAAATTTCACTCAGTATATTGGCTCGGTTTCATTACCAATAAAAGTAAAGGAAGGAAAAACGATTGAACATGAATTCCTAATCGTTAATAATGATCATCGTAGTACTGAAATAACACTGGGATTAGAGTTTCTACGGAAATATAACGTGCAAATTGATTGGAGCAAAAATCAATTGTATTTAGTAGGGGAAATTATCGAGTTGAAAAAGAAAATCCAACACATAGGCCAAACAAATCGGGAAGACGAACAGAGGAAGTTGCAAAATAGATTTAAAGAGGTAGAACAACGATTGAGAGATGTCACTATCATGATGAACGATTGGATGAATTCTGGAGAAAAACTAGGGTTGGAGAAGGAAGGCGCACCCAAATCAATCCGCGAAGTATTAATCAACAGAGTTTCATGCCATGAAACGAGACGTGCAAACTCGAATCAAATAGAGATATCAGGGACCGGTGATTTAATTGTGACACCAGGTTCCAAAAAAACAGTTTTAAATGGGAAATCGTCTGGAAGAAGCGTAAAACGAAACAAACGTTCAAACAAGCAGCAAGGAAATGAGGATTTAACGGTGACTTCATTTTTGAAACAAGAGAGAAGAGATGAATGTAGAAAAGTGCCACATGTGGAAAATGAAAGAACCGACGCCCCCTGTACATTAGGACAGATAGTCACACGTGACAGTCGACATGTGGGAATGCATACGTATAGGTACGAATTTCCTGCCTGAAGAAACAGAGAGATGTAACGGAACATTACCCATGCAGCACCACAGCGAGAATGAAGGAAATTATGTTGGAAAAACGGAAAAGATAGTAGGAAAGTTTTTGAGAATGGAAATATTCCCGAAACTAGCAAGACATATTCAGGGAGAACGAAAATTGCAACAGTTAATGCATCACGGAATCGAGGAAAGATGATCGATGTAGAAAATAGTCAATCATGGAAAGAAAGTCTAGTAGATAGATATGAATCACCCAAGGGGGACACTCTATCCTCCAGGAAGCTGGAATCTGCCAAGCACCTAGGAATGACAGTCGCCAAAGATAAGACTTTTTCTATAGTCGAAAATCAAAAGGATGAAATTTTTTTGTTTAAGGACAAATTTTTACCGCCCAGATTTTTGAATATATGTAAAGTTCAAGCAAAAAGTATAGTGAACTCCGAAGATACGAAATTACGGGATATGGCAGAAAAAGGATTCGTTACCCCAAGAAAACGTAGTATAGTAGCAGATCTTGACATGGATACAAAAGTGGAAAATAAAGTAACCCCCGAAGTGAAAAGGATTAGAGCCGTAGCCAGGCAGGAAGGAAAATCGAATTTAAAAAAGTCATCGCACGTTATTTTGAACTCCAAACAGTAGGCAAAACAAAAAGTCAAATGATACCCGCTAATCGAGTCAACACGTATATGAATATGGATATGAATGAAATCAGTCGACAAGAGACACAAGAAAACGAGGTAAAATTAGATCAAGTTTTAGTACAAACTCAAGAAAATATGCCAGATGAATTACCAGTAGATAAGCCGAAAATAAAGAAAATTGTCAGCCAAGTGAAATGTCCAACGAAAATGAAGAAGCATTCCTAAAAATAAATTCCCCTAACAAAAACGTGACACGCGGCACTGTTCAAAAACAACCGTGGAAATTTTTGGTTAAATCAGTTAGATATCAATAAAAAAAAATTTTTAGTATTCACCTGAAATGTAGAATGTAGGAACGTATATATACTATGTAATTATTATGGTTTTAGGAGACTGCAAAAAGACGCAGAAAAATTGAAAAATTCCTGAAGGTTAATTTGCCAAAGCATATTTATAGCTACGATGAACTTGTGAAAATTGGAATGAATAAAAATTCGAAAGCCATCGATACTTAAATGAAAAACAGAATTGAATTAATGGCATCATAGTACGGGAACAAACTAAAAAAATTTCATAAGGGAATCAACTGAAAACGTAAACGCGACTAAGGACAATTTTATCAAGTGTTTTGATGTGAAATAATGACAGCAAATTTCCCGGAAAATTCAAGCAAAGCTATTTTGAGACTGAGTTGGCAGCCAAATGTTCCGATGATTGCCGGGGGCCCATTGACGTCGACCTTTTTCTTAGGGATATCACAATGAATATTGATCATTTCTAAAGAGATTATGATGAATGGAATTGATAGATGATTTGACTGAAAAATGAAAATTCACACCAATCGATTGCCACACAGGGTCATAATGAAATGTTTTAAGCGCCTGATAATTCATATTTGGAGAAAAAAATTATGCATTTCATCGAAAATTTAATATGTTAACGGGTTCACATTTCGTATAAACATAGAACAACTTTAGAGAACTCGAATAATCAATATTCTGCTCACAGTTATAACAGGGTGAGAATCCAAAATTTGAGAAAATCCATGTAATTAATTTCATTGGAAAATATACATACTAAGAATATCCAATTGAACACAGATATATTACATTGATTGAATGGTACCAATGACATCAATCTTCTGTCAAAAACGATTTCAGAATGGAAATTGAGATTGATTTGTTGAAAATATAAACAGGATGTTCATAAAATCAGATGTGGAATCATCTGCGACTGAAAGATAAACCTTAGTCACTATCTTCCATCGTCAAGATAACCTCTTGTGGGGTATTCATGTTGAAAATAACTTCATTTGATTCGTGGATTTTTCAATTCACAGAGAAATCTTTCTATCAATATTAAATTGAGAATGTTTCCTTTTCAACATGAATATCCCACAAGAGGTTATCTTGACGATGGAAGATAGTGACTAAAGTTTATCTTTCATTCGCAGATGCTTCCACATCTGATTTTATGAACATCCTGTTTATATTTTCAACAAATCAAGCTATCATACCCCATGACAGGTTTTAATGTCCGAAAACACTAATTTCAAAGTGTCTCTCCAAAAGAAATGATTCTAACTTTTGCCATCTTTGCAAAGTGAGATTGCTTCTTGAAAATGTGTTTCCCATTTCTTCCGGTCTTCCTGATGATCGTGGAAGCGTGAAATAGATTTTCGTCGACAAAAATGTATTGAAGACCTAGTGAATGCGATGTCTCTCCTGCGTCAATGTTACGAATGATTTCTGGTGAGTACTCTCTTTTGGAAAACAGTCTTCTTTGCCTCATTCATCTTTATGAGTTCTCAATTAAGACTGGAATATAAAATCGAATAACTATCTGAATTAAAATGCAAATTTCAATTTCAGATTTTTTCTTTTGAGTTAGGGCCTTTTAGGATATCTATCAGATGTAGTTCAATGTCCAGCGTGGCCTCAGCCGGGGAAGTGGTTGTTTTCTGTTAGACATTAACAAAAAATAACTTCATTTTAATCGTGGATTCTTCAATTCACAGAAAAATCTTTCTATCAATATTCAATTGAGAATGTTTCCCTTTTCAACATGAATACCCCACAAGAGGTTATCTTGACGATGGGAGATAGTGACTAAAGTTTATCTTCCAGTCGCAGATGATTCCACATCTGATTTTATGAACATCCTGTTTATATTTTCAACAAATCAATTATCATACCCATGACAGGTTTTAATGTCAGAAAACACTAATTTCAAAGTGTCTCTCCAAAAGAAATGATTCTAACTTTTTCCATCTTTGCAAAGTGAGATTGCTTCTTGAAAATGTGTTTCCCATTTCTTCCGGTCTTCCTGATGATCGTGGAAGCGTGAAATAGATTTTCGTCGACAGAAATGTATTGAAGACCTAGTGAATGCGATGTCTCTCCTGCGTCAATGTTACGAATGATTTCTGGTGAGTACTCTCTTTTGGAAAACATTCTTTTTGGCCTCATTCATCTTTATGAGTTCTTAATTGAGACTGGAATAGAAAATCATATAACTATCTGAATAAAAATGCAAATTTTCAATTTGATTTTTTCTTTTGAGTTAGGGCCTTTTCAGAATATCTATCAGATGTAGTTCAATGTCCAGCGTGGCTTTAGCCGGGATAGTAGTTGTTTTCTGTGAGACATTCACAAAAAATAACTTCATATTAATCGTGGATCTTTCAATTCACAGAAAAATCTTTCTATCAATATTCAATTGAGAATGTTTCCCTTTTCAACAGGAAATTGAGAATTCAATTTTCTCGATAACTATGCATACAAACTTCAGAATATTACAAGCAGTTTGATGATACACAGTAGTGAAAACCATCGTCATTCACGAATTTTTCTGCCAACGTTGGCTTACAGGGTGAAAAAAATTAGAAACTTTTCCAAAAATAAAATAATTCATTTTCTCGATAACTATGCATACTAACAACTTCAAATATTGCGAGCAGTTTGGTACGCAGGGATAGACTCGAGCGCATTCTTGAAATTTTCTGCCAACGTTGGCTTACAGGGTGAACAAAATTATAAACTTTCCAAAAATAAAATCAGTCATTTTCTCCATAACTATGCATACTAACAACTTCAAATATTGCAAGCACTTCGATTCACAGGAGTAGAGTCAAGCAGCATTCACGAGTTTTTCTGTCAACTTGGCTTACAGGGTGGACAATATTAGAAACTAAAAAATGAAATTATTTGAATTAAATTTTCCCAACGTTAGCTTACAGGCTGAAAATTCGAAGTTTTCCAAACATAAAATAACAACTTCAAAATTGAGGCTTTCAGGAAAGAGTAGAATCGAGCAGTATTCACTAATGTTTCTGCCAACGTTGGCTTATAGGGTGAACAGAATTAGAAACTTTCCAAAAATAAAATAATTTATTTTCTAGATAACTATGCATACTAACAATGATCAACTTCAAATATTGCAAGCAGTTTGGTACACAGGAGTAGAGTCAAGCAGCACTCATGAATTTCTCCACCAACGTTGGCTCATAGGATGAACAAAATTAGAAACTTTCCAAAAATAAAATATTTAATTTTCTCGATAACTATTCATACCAACAACTCCAAATATTGTGAGCTGTTTGGTACACAGGTGCAGAGACGAGCAGCATTCTCTAATTCTTCTGCCAACGTTGGCTCACAGGGTGAACAATATTAGAAACTTTCCAAAAATAAAATAATTAATTTTCTCGATAACTATGCATACTAACAACTTCATCTTTCGAAAAGTTTAGTACACAGGAGTAGAGTCGGGCAACGTTCACGAAATTTTCTGCCAACGTTTGCTTACAGTGTGAAAATTCGATATTTTCCAAATATAAAATAATTCAGTTTCTCCATAACCATTCATACAAACAACTTCAAAATATTGCAAGCAGTTTGATACACAGAAGTAGAGTCGGAAAGCATTCACAAAATTTTCTGCTAACGTTTACTTACAGTGTAAAAATTCGAAATTTTGCAAAAATACAGTAATTAATTTTCTCCATAACTATGCATAAAAACAACTTCATATATTGCAAGCAGCTTTATACTCAGGAGTTGAGTCGAGAGTCATTTCCATAACAAATTTCTGTAAAATCAAAGGGAAAAAAGTTATTCATACTTGTTTGAGTGAAATTGTCTTCTCGAGTTGATATGGCTTGCGTGATCCATTCTTTGACCAATTCGAGAATCGTTCTTTCAACTTTTGTTTTTTACGAATAATCATTTGATAGATGAATCCATTCCATCATAGTTTACAAAAAAGAAAACATTGAGTTTATGTTAGGAAAAGTTGCGGAATCCATTTTGCGAGAGGTACCATATATTAAGTTTCAGGAAGACATCACAGCTCTCAAATATGCCAGTAAAATATTCAAATTAGTTCATCGAAACCAAAATCTTTTTCAGAATATATTTGAAAATCAATGTTCTTCCATCGGCCGGAGAAATCTAGTTCTGGTATTCAAAGAGAAAATGGGAAATCTTGGCAATGCTATCATTGAATGAAAATATGTTCAAGAAAAAACTCAGTGTATAATATTCTCCGCAACAGAAACCGAATGAAACTGTATCATCACTGCAGGAAAATATCAGCTCAGAAAATCAAACAATTTCAAGATGAAACCACGAATATTGGTAATAGATCAAACATCAGCTATGGAGGGGTACGCTGTTTGACACCATTATTAGAGAAAGTCAATGAAAATATTCCAGAGATTTCAATGAATTCCAAAAACAGTGATAACCCTGTGAGGCCAATCTTGAGTATTGCTGGAAGTGGGTTCTCCAAGTTCATTCCAAAACCTCCCACATCATTTGAGCAAAGATCATTTCGGTTTCGATGAATTCGTGGAATTTCGAAATTTTTGCAGAAAAAGTTCGTGAATGCTGCTTGACTCTACTACTGTGTATCAAATTGCTTGCAATATTTGAAGGTGTTTGTATGCATAGTTATAAAAAAAAATTGATAATTTATTTTTGTAAAATTTCGAATTTTTACCCTGTAAGTAACGTTGACAGAAAATTTCGTAAATGTTGGTCGACGTATCAAACTGCTTGCAATATTTGTTAGTATGCATAGTTATCGAGAAAATTAATTATTTTATTCTTGGAATATTTTGTAATTTTATTCACCCTGTAGCCAACGTTGGCAGACAAATTCATGAATACTGCTGGACTCTACTCCTGTGTACCAAACTGCTTGCTTGCAATATTTGAAGTTGTTTGTATCTATAGTCATCGAGAAAATGTATTATTTTCTTTTGGAAAGATTCTAATTTTGTTCACCCGTATCCAACGTTCGCAGAGAAATTCGTGAATGCTTCTTGACTCTACTCCTGTATATCAAACTGCTTGCAATATTTGAAATTGTTTGTATGCATAGTTATAGACAAAAGTAATTATTTTATTTTTGAAAAATTTCGAATTTTCACCCTGTGAGTAAACGTATGCTCAAAATTTCGTGATGTTGCCCGACTCCACACCTGTGTATCAAACTGCTGCAATATTTGAAGTTGTTTGTGGGCATCGTTACCGAGAAAATTACCTATTTTATTTTTGGAATGTTTTTGATTTTGTTCACCATGTAAGTCAACGTTGACAGAAGAATTCGCGAATGCTGCTCGACTCCACTTCTGTGTATCAAACTGCTTGAAATATTTGAAATTGTTAGTATGCATAGTTATCGAAAAAATTAATTATTTATTTTTGGAAATATTTGTAATTTTGTTTACCCTGTAGAAACGTTGGCAGAAAATTTGATGTGCTCGATCTACCCTGTTAACAAACTTGCTTGCAATATTTGAAGTTGTTAATATGCATAGTTATCGAAAAAATTTTTTTTTTCTTTGGAAAATTCTAATTTTGTTCACCCTGTAAGCAAACGTTGGCAGCAAATTTCGTGAATGCTGCTCGACTCCACTCCTGTGTTCCAAACTGCTCGCAATATTTAAAGTTATTAGTATGCATAGTTATCGAGAAAATGAATTATTTTATTTTTGGAAAGTTTTTAATTTTGTTCTCCCTGTAATCCAACGTTGGCAGAAAAATTCTTGAATGTCGCTCGACTTTACTCCTGTGTATCAAACCGCTTGCATTATATTGGAATTTGTATGCATAATTATCGAGAAAATTAAATTTTCAATTTCCATCCTGAAATAGTTTTTGACAGAAGATTGATTTTATTGGTACCATTCAATTGTTTTCAATGTATTATATCTGTGTTCAATTTGATATTGTTAGTATGTATTGTTTCGAATAAAAGTAATTATAAGGGTTTTCTTGAATTTTGGATTCTCACCCTGTTATAACAGAATATTGATCATTTGAGTTTACAAAAGTTGTTCTATATTTATACAAAATGTGAACTCGTTAACATTTTTAATTTTGGATGAAATTCATATTTTTATTTTCCAAATATGAATTTTCAGGCGCTCAAAACATTCCATTTTGACCCTGTGTAGCAATCGAGTGGTGTGAATTGTCATTTTTCAGTCAAATCATCCATCAATTCCATTCGTCATAATCTCATCAGAAATTATCAATATTCATTGTGGTATCCCTAGAAAAAAAGGTCGACGGCAATGGACCCTCGGTAATAATCGAAACACTTAACTGCGAGCTTTGGCCACTGTCTTCACACCGGTTAGTTGAATGACCTCGCCTGAATCCATACCGACTATCATGCAAAAATGTAAACTTATTAACATTGCTCTTGACAAGACTGTTCGGTATAATTTTTACAAATATTGAAATACCGATGTAGGCCATTATTTATTTGTAAAAGAATAATCCTTCTGTAAATATGATCAACGATTTAACTCCAATGGTAGTAGTTCAACACCCCTCACTTCACATAAAATATAGCAGAAATCTACTATCGATAGCTGACAATTTTTATTTGAATTACTTTTTGTTCTGGTTGATCGAATGAATCAAAACACAAATCGATAAATAATTATTTTTTTGACAGAAATTTCTGCATTACCATTTTTTAATTAAGATATTTTTTTTTCCTGCTCTGAGAATACCCAGAAAAAATGAGAAAATATTTTCCTAAAAACTTCTATTGTCGTTCGTAATCTTACATTTTCGCTGTCACCAAAATGTCATCGTCCACAAAACCGCTGGTGAACTATTAGACCCATTTAACGATCTCTTTTAAAACATTGCGTTTTGATTTTTTTCAAAAATAGACATATTACTATGAATAACATTTGGAAGGATATAAGGATGATTAATTCTCTGATTATAATTCGGTACAGTAGACAAAAGTTCCAGGTGTTCATTAAGAAATATTATCTTATTCATTACCTTCTGCTTTTCAAAAAAAAAACATCCCTAAAATTTTGGCATCAGGCGTTTAACCTTGCTGGAAAAATCTATGATCCATTCAGAAATGGTAATTATTATCTATTCTGAATCGATATTTATTATATTTACGAAGTAATTCTGCCCACATTTAGACACGTGTTGAAAAAGCTATAAAAGCTGTCAAAACTATAATACTAGGGAAACGTTTTCCCTTCTCAGCAGTAAAATAATGAATAAAATTAACTCCTTCATGCCCAGGTTAATTTTTTAAGTCGCTCCCTATATCCCAGATAACGTGAAAAATGTTTTATCGCTTTTTTTTTGTAATCCACTGATTATGGTGTTACTATATTAGGAAAGTATTTCTAGTTATCTTAAAAGTGAAATCATTGATTTTTATCCAGTGCCGTTACTAAGGGGGCCTTAATTTGTGAAAAAAAAAACAAAGTGGCTATCTCAAAGATTAGTATATTCGGATCCCGAATCCTCAAATGGTTCATAATCACTCAAGTCGGACATCCTAACACGTAAAACGCACCAAAAACTATCAAATACTACAGCACTGCACCGTTGCAAATGACATTTTATACTGGAGACCGCCAAAAATACGGATGTGGACTATACATGCGTTTGACCTTGAATCAGCCAATCAAATTTAATCCCGCCCACCTAAGGATCCCATTCCAGGGTATACTACTCAACTACGATATTATTCCAACGTTTATTTTAAATATGGCATTTGTTGCCACAAGTGGCACTCTGGGATATAGATCAATTTGAGCTTGTTGCCACATGTGGCAACATGGGCTTGAAGTGGTTTAACTGTATTCAGCATTCAGAAATTCACCATGTATTTCAATAGAATAACAACAACAACCCTACATGATCTAGATGCTGTTACTTTATGAAAATTAAATACGGCTGTGTACACGACAATTTCAATTCAAGAATAAAAATTGTGTATTTCGTATAAAATGGGTATATTCAAGAAAGGCAATTTTCAGTATTTTTAATGAAATTATAGTTTGAAAAACAGGCTTTTGTAGCAATATGAACTAGAAAGTTAAAAGAATTAATATAGAAAAGTGTGGGGTGCTTGATATCAGTTGTTCCAAATTTTTAATCGCTAGATATTCGTAAAGGTGGAGTCATTATGAGAAGTCAGTAGAGAGAACCCTCACGTTTTTTTTTCAAATTGGAGTAAATTTTCTGGTCAATGACTTTATTCTTATTTTTTTTTTATTTTCAAGTCCACATTGCTAAAAACGCGTTATTTTTTCAATTTTATTTTTTACTTTTTACTCCATATTGCTAGAGACATGTGTTTCTGAGCTTTCTAACTACGAGATAAAACTCATGAACTCATGAATTCATCTACATGAGAAGTTTATACTAAATTTTGGTGGAAGTTGAATGAACGGGGGGTGGTCGTTATGGCTCTTCAGCCTTTCCGTACCCCAACCTATAAAGTCTTTTGTTGATAACTTTTGGTTGAAGTACTGAAACCATACCAGTGAATTCACCAAATCTTTGAAATGTAAATTAGGCATTTTTACCAGCAGTCTAATTTTGTACTTTTACCAGAGACTTCACCAGATTTTGGTAATATGAATAGACTTTTTTATTCTGACGATCTTGGTGAGAATACCAGGTTATAGCTTTGAAATTATTGTTCTCGGTTCTTAGGACCTGTGCAAAGTTTCAAATGATTCGGATGTCAGGAAGTTGGTGAAAATTAATTTCAAAGATTCCGTAACATACATTCAATGGAAATTATACCAAAGATTCGAAATTATATTATTGGAACCAATATTTGAAATGTGATTATTTGAACCAGAAACATATAGCACAAGTGAAAATGCTCACAATATGCATTTTGATAAAAATGATTTTATATTCCTGACAGATAAGATTGTCGGAGACCGAGAGCTCTTTGTTTGAATATACACTCTTTTCACGGAAAACTGAATTTTTATTTTTCGATCTAGATTCAATTTGATATACTGTAAGTCGGCGATAGGTAAGAAACTGATGAGTCAACTATAAGGTAATCATCAATACCCAATATCCGTGCCTTTGAAACTACCTGGAATATTGTTGAGTCATACCTGTTAGGTTGAACTTTGATGCGGATTTCATAGATCATTTGTCTTTTCGCCGACGGCGACGATTGTAATTACACCGCTGTGAAGATAAGATGAGTAAAGTTATGACTTTTTCAATATTTTCATTATATTTTCATTCCACGCATTATATAAACAGTAAACGTTTGTTGTGATACACTGAAGACATACTTCTTCCCTAAACAAACACATTTCTTCCATGCTATAGATGAAACCAAATAATATTCCTATCATTTCTGATTTGTAACGTGAATGCCAAGATAAGATAATCTTACTTTACATGATATAAGTCAGTTACTTCGTGGAAGGGAATTCTACAAACATGTTCCCAATATCCAAAAAATAAAACATTCTGTGTTGTCACTTCAGATAGAAGCATTGTTACACATTTAGGAATTCATGCATAAGAGTTGCACCACTTAGATGGTAACAACAACAATGTGCCCCTCATACTCATAAATAGTTTCAATCGTCCATTTGTTCGAAATCAGCCCCATTTCGATTTATTTATGATCTGGAGCTCAATAATCTCCTCGAGCTGTAGTGGTTGGTTTCAGTAAGATATGGTCGAATTCATTTATATACCTTATATTCGTTATGGTGGTTATCATTTCTAGTCCAAAATCCACACATGCTTCAGCAGGATTTGGTGCCGGGTCTGGAGGTAAACCAGCCACGCAGTAATAACAGTCTCCCAGAAATTTTATCCTGGTCACATTCAGTTTCTGGAAAAAGCTTGAGATGAAAAAGCATGTTGCGAAAGATGAAGTCGATATGGCACAGTTCGGATTGAGTATCATCGAGTATGAACTTTTCTGTGTTTCAATTAGAAGGTGAAATAGAACAACTCGTACGAACGAAATAGAAAACAGGCAATGTTTACTTTAGTTTAGTTAGAATATAACTTCAACACATTTATTAAAGACGAAGGTTAGTGATTTAAGAATGATTATTGAGAATTGTTTTCGTAGTCTTGGAATTCATATATCGTCGAAGCACACTTTAATTAGATGCGTATAAGTAGGATCCGACGTGGACGGAATATATGCAGTACACGAGAAATCAGCATGTTACATAATATTTATATCGCCTTAACATACAATTCCGTGTATTACATTTGGAAGTTCAACAAATCATAATTTGAATATATGTGAATATAATCCTCACTTCATATATTCACAGGTATTCAATATTTCTGGAAATATCTAATACCAAATATTTGTATATTCATACCGCTTCCTCTAGAATCTGTATCATGTTCTACGGAATCATCGGTGCTATTATTAACTTAGGTTCATAGAAATCGGCGCACTTTGAACTTTTGACTTCAACTATATTTTTTTTCAAACAATTCTTGAGACAAAAAATAATTCAGTTTGAAATTGTGAAATTAATGAATGAAACGTTGATTTGTTTAATCATATTATAAGCAGCAAGGTTCATTGACGATTATCTGAATTGATACTCAATTTTGAATAATGGGTAGAACCCCTTTTTTTCCTCATAACATCTTTCATACGATTGGGCATATATCTAATCAGGTTCTATATCGTTTCTTGTGGGTTGCTAAGCAATAATGCAACATGCCCTGCGATTCCAGGTTGGGGAACAAAGTCTAGCACGAATTTCCCCATTTCAGCTCATTCTAGGAATATTTGATCGGGTTCAGGTGTCGGGACTTTTCATGCAAAAGGAATATTGTTTCCCAATGTAGTCGCCCTAAGGTACTACTGCTTGAATCCCTCGATATACCTAGCACCCAAAATAACCTTCTCTTCCGTAACCATAGTCATCTATCTGGATGAAAAGAGGGTCGGTTCGTGCTTCCATAAAAATTGCACCTTAGATCATACAGGAGCCACATACATAAGCCATCCGCTCTTCAATGCAGCATTCTGCAAATCGCTCTCTTGGTCTCCGGTTCACTTTTCTTCTTCGGTAGCGACCATATCCTGGTCTCATCTGAGAACAGAACAGCCCCCCACTGTAACAATAACCAGATGATGTAGTTTCTAGACGATGATGTGTGGTGTGTCGTTGGTGTTTAGGAGTCAGGTTACTGTCCTGCAGTCTTCGTCTTACTGTCCACTGACTTATAGCTACTTCTTGTATTTCACAGAGCTGCTGTTGCACTTGAACCGCATTAAGGTGATTTATAAATGTTGTTGTCACAGTAAAACATTCATCACAATCCGTTTTCTGTCTGTTTCATGTTGCTTATGAAAGGATTCAGTCTCCTCATAACGTTGCCACACTCGTGTTACATCCAGTTATCCAGCAGCAGCTCGCTGGCTGAGTCCATTTTAGATTAAAGCAATAACTTATGCATCTTGTTGTGGTGTAGTATGCATTGAACTAACATACTTGAAAACTAATCAAATCATGGAGAAACTGATAATGTGTGAATTTCAAAGGTGAAGGCAAATATAATTGAAGTCGAAAGTTCAGAGTGGGCCATTTCTATACATGCAAGTACTGCGATGAAATATCATTTATATTATAATCAATGGAATCAGGTAACAATGATCCTATATTCGTATGAGCTACCTTTATAACATTAATTTTGGAGTTATCTGAAATATAAATGAGACATGGAATAAGTGAGATTGTATCATGAAAATTGAAGTATTTCACGATACACAATATTGGACTTCCCGAAAAAATTTCCAATCACTGACTGGAATTACTTGTAACCATCATTCAAGCGATATGCAGTGAGATCTTTCATGAGATTCAAATCGGTGCCTTTGAGTATTTTCTTCTTGTTATACTCATACACCGATTTTTTCACAGCATTATCAATGAAAATGAGTATGCGAAGCTAACATGTGACTTCAAAATAATGAACATTAATGAACATCATTTTGTTCTTCAATTTATCGAAAGATCCCTCTTGTACATCCATAAGCCGTACGTTGTTTCATTTCTTATAGTACTAGTCGATTGAATTGCAACGCTTATAGCAACTTTGACTATGAGAAAATGAATTCAAGGATGTTCGTGTTTTTAATATCATCTGGAAAATCTTCTTTAAGATTGTGATGGTTTCAGATATTCCTTGTGATGAAAAGGTTTAGAGTTATTGTTTCTATAAATTATTGAACATGAATTAGCTGCGGTTCAAGACCCAGTTTATTGCCCCTCTGAAGCGAAGACACGAAATATGATATATAGACAGAACGTTTTCCTAAAATAACAAAAATAGAAGATAATTTAATTAGCATAAGTCTCTTGATTATAACGAAAACAAACGAACCTAGTATTATTCATCATCAATTAGCCTCTTGAGAAATAACTGAATTCATCGACATTTTTGGTGAAGTTCAGTTCCAATGTGGGACATGCCACATTAGTAAAATTCAAAATAGGTATGAAGTGAAGACGGCTAATAGTTTATAGTTTGATCTGTAAGTAATATGAGTGGAAATTCGTAAGTGGAAATGCCTTTTCCCAAAATGGTTTAAATGCTAGCGTTCATGATAAATCAGATATGGAAATGATCAATGGGGAAGATAGTAATGATAAAGATGTAGGAGGCTTGCTGAATTCTGAATAGGATGGCATACCTACTATTTCAGAATTCAAAAATAATTTGGTCAATGTGGATGCTTTGGAAGGCACAACAAATATTCGCAAGGAAATGGATGAAAGAAATGTCGATAACACCGAAAACAAGGAAAAATTAAGAGGTATCATACCTTAGGTTCTCTTATAGTTGTAGTAGAGAAGACAGGGAATATGGTAAGTTCAACCGTCCTTGAATTGCAAAGAAAACCTGTGATTTATTAATTTTTTATCAAAATAAATAGTGAGAATGGTTCGTGAAGAGTAAACGATTGGAAGTAGTAGTAGCATATATTCCGTACAATAATGTAACAAATGAGGGTGAAGTGAGAATAATTGATGGAATATTTTCCAAAGGGGAGATAAAGTTTTTGATGACCCTTTTTTTGATATATAGGAAACAATTTCAAATGCCTCATGCATATGCATATCAAAAAGCAGTGTTGAAGGAAGAGGAGGTACTCCAATTGTGCAAGGGATCATGGAAGTCAAAAATACTTTTATAGTTTTGAGAATATAAAAATCATAATTGTAACAACCACATGAAAGATAAGTAGGAATTGTTCGGAATATGAAAGCTTCAGGAAAAATGATTATGAAAATAAAAGAGGTATCTCAAAAATTGGAGAAAAAAGTAAAGAAATAATCACATCGGCTTTAAAAATAATAGATGTATCTTAGAGAAGGATAATTTTTTATGGAAGTATTGCAAGGAATTAAATAACTCATTAAGAGAGTATGAAAATAATCTGAGAAATGGAAGAACCAGATTTGATATACAAGAGTTGAATGAAGCTTTTATGTCATTGTTGCCAAATCTCGCAGCCAACGAACGGTGTTATGTTTGATAATCAAATAGGTGACAATTAATTAGGGAAGGGTACCTCAGGGAAGGTACCTTTCACACAAGGAAGAAAGGACCAAAAGCCATGAACTATTTGAATGAGGGGGAAAATAATATAATTGAATGTTTTCATGATTCTCTGGTATTCCAGAAGAAATCAACACGTTCAATATTTTCAAGGATAAGAGGAACTGCTCCAAATCCAAGTTGGGAAGGAATACTAAGATGTAACCCACGAATGCGTGGAACTAAGGAAATGTCACAGCTGAGAGATATAATTTATTCAAATTCATCCATGACTATGACCCGCGAATCATATTTTCAAATAAGACCTGGCCTAAAGCTGAATCTAAATTTTGAATAAAACATAACCACATTGTCAGAGACTATACAGAGAAATAGACACCTCGATTGAAAATAATATGACTTTCAACATAGTGAACTTGAAGAAAGGTATGTAGAATGAGGGATATCATCAAAATGGATAATATAAATATGATAAATATATAAAACACAGTTAATAATATATCATCTCGATACAAACTGGAATATATGATGAGGAAATAAACTATTTTGCAGTAATGAATGATGGTTCATCAACTAGAATATGCAATCCGGAAGATAACCCCATTCCGTTAAACATAACATTGGCAACCAGTACATAGCTAGAAATTGTGTATGGAAGGTACTTCGGGACTGTGGTAACAGTGACCTTGTTTCACTTTTCGTGCTCGTGGAAATCTGATTACGCAAAGAGAAATTGAGAATAGGATGAGGGTAACAATGAATTTTCAAGGCAAGTTGGCTAGAATTTCCCAACTGCTGGAAATATGTGATAATAACCATGAATATTCATAAATTTAATTAGTATGTTTGAAGAATGATGCAGCTGAGATACATATCTATCATGAAATAGGCAAACTCATGGGGGGACGAAGAATGTGAACAGAAGGTGATAGAAGAAAAGGTGTTCCGATATAATCCAATATAATGTATAATGTATTTATCTTTTCAATACATTATATCATAAACGAATAGATATGTCACTGCTTCTATAGTTGTATTGAATAAGCATAAATAAACTCTAACTGGGCAGTTCCGTTTATTCTGGCCTTATATTCACTGGAAAATATTACATTTGACAACCGTGACAGGACAATTTGGTACCAATGAAGACTTTGGACAAGGCAGAGAAAGCAAGAACTGTGCATCGAGGAGTTCCACGAGGCAGTTATTGATGGTGATAGAAGTAATGAAAATGTGCCACTGTGAAGTTGAAAGCAGCTTTCCGAATATTCGGAAACAAATATGATGAAATACTTTCATTGGACAAAGAAGTATCCAACTTCACTCAGTGGAGCTGAGTTACAAGCTGATTGTGAAAGTGCTAATGAGTGTTCGGTAAATATCCGATAAGGCTGCTCTCTGAAAATAGCTGAAATAGTTTTCTCACGTGTTTTTTTACTCCTGAACACGAAACCGGTTCTAACAAAAAAATTCCTCTTTCTTCGATAGTTGCAAATAAACAAACTCCTCACATTTGATAGACAATCTGTAGGAAATTCAATTGATATAATGTTGGTCATAACAAATAAATCACCGCCACTTTTTGAATTTGAATATGAGCAACAATTTATCCTTCATCTACATTCGCAATTGTATTTTGGTGTCATTCAATTATTCACAATTTTCAATTCCAAACAATCATTCGAGCTCTAGCAATATGTTGAAATGAATGGAATATATCGCTCTGGTACAAAATAGTACAGCATTTATAGGCCAATCAATAGAGATTTTGTGCTCTATTGATTCCGTGACAGAAATAACCAGGAAACTGACTGTGCTATCATACGAAACGGTCCGTAGTTATATCCTCCTATGTTTCCTTCTCCCAACTGTGATTGCTTAATTTGTTATAAACATTAAAAAGCATGTTTTTATCGTTTTTGAATTATAACTTGGAAAATAATAGAGCAATCTCGATACTCTCGAAGGACGAATTGTAGAGAATTGAAGTACAAAAAAATGAGCCCTAGCACGACTCGGTCGGATTATTAGTAACGGAGAAAAACCGGAAAAAATCTGCGTTTTTCTTAAAATTCATAACACCGCCATTTTTGAAGTTTCGAAGCAGGCTCTACATGACATAATGGTGATTTATATGTACTTTATGTGTGGAAAACTCAGGCACTGTTCTATTGATAGTTTTGGCATAATTGCAATTGGATTTTTTCAATGCTCTTAATTGCAGCAGATCTGGATGCGTCATAGGGGGTTCGATTCTAATTTTCCAAAAAAAATTCGAGATTAGAAGTATAGTACTAGAAAACGTATATTCTTATTTTGCGTTAGAATGCTGCAAAATAGGTGAAACATACTTGCAAACATGACCGAAAATGGGCGAGAGCGTTAGAATAGTGGGGAAGGAGCAGCAGGCACGGGGAAGCGTATGTATAGTAATACAAGCACGCTGCGCCCGTTATGAATCTGCTGGTCTACCCCCACTCCTGAGCAGCTTTCATTCACTCGCCGGTTTTCGGTCATGTTTGCAAGTATTTCTCACCTATTTTTCCGCATTTTAAGGCAAAATGAAAATGGTCATTTTGTTCATTTTGTAGTACTATAATTCAACTCTCAAAATCTTGTAGAAAAATTGGACCCACGGCGCATCCAGGTCTGTTGCAATGAAGTGCATTGAAAAAAATTAAATTGCATTTATGTCAAAACTAATAATCCAACAGTGCCTGAGTTTTTCACACATGAGAACATATCAATCATCGTGGAGAACCTGCTTCAAAACTTGAACAATGGCGGTGTTAGGAATACAAAATAAAAAAAAATGCTTCTTAACGTTTATAATAAATTAAGAAATGGCAGTTGGGAGTAGGAAACATAACAGGATATAACTACGGACCGTTTTCCGTATGATGGCATGGGTTTCCTGGTAGTATTTTTTTCACGAAAAAATCTATATTGATTGATTCATTATTGCTTTTCTGGCTTCCCTGATTGGACTAGGAATATTTATAAAGACAATTAATTGTTCGAACTGCAGAGAAGAAGACGAATTAGACCGAGAAAAATTACAATATCGATGTCAAAGATTCAAAATTGTAAAGAGAAACAAGAAAAAAGACCTCAATGTGAAATGTAATTTTTCCAAATCTGCGAGAAATAGTACTTTTTTTTTCGGAAGGGTTGAGGTTGGATATTTCCCGAAGCTACCCTATCTGCAAGTCCAATTCATGCAAAGGGAACTCAATATGAAATTAGAGACAGTCATAGACTGAAGCAATTACTGTACGTTGTATATATTAAAAATCAACCTTTTTATAACTTATTATAGATATATTTTTAGGTTTGCATGAATTGGCGGGTTTGGAAAAATCGTGGAAATTAACAAAACCAAGTTTGGTAAGAGGAAACATAACCGCGGGAGAGTAGTTGAAGGCCAATTGGTTTTTGGTGTGATCGAAAGGGTGTCCAGAAATATATTTTTGGTTCCATTGTCATCATCATCATCCAGGGATGATGATAATGTCAGACTGTCAGAAAGCCTAGACAAAGAAGGCTTCCAGCATATGACAGTTAACCATACCTATAATCTCGATTCTGGTTAGTATTTTTGTATTAAATAGGTGAACTCCAGTGAATTTTACTTTGTAGGTACCAATTCTCAATCCTTCGAAAGGTTGTCTGAGATGTCCTCAACAGTATTTCGAAATATGGCTTCAAGAAAGAACACTTCATGGGTCTATCTTTCGTAATATATATATATTCAAGCGAAAAAACAGGTGAACGGATTGAGCCATTTCTCTCTTCCAAAGAGAATATGTTTCATTATTCGATATTGAAATATTTTAATTTGTGTTTCTTGTGCATTTTGAACTTTGAATTGTTTCCATAAATAATCCTAGCCAATAGGAAATAAATGTAAATGTTTTGTATCAGAGCGGTATATTTATAATGATCAATAATTTGGTAGATGATACATGTAAATAATTAATTTTGTATATTTCTATTTTTTAGTATCCCATTCTTATCTTCATACAGTGCATGTACTTACTGAAATATCGTGTTGTTATTTCCCTCCCACCAATTTCATCATTCCAATATTCGTATAAATCATTCATTATTTTGAAATAGGGATCCATTACTGCCATGCCATGTATATATATATATATATATATGTATATATATATATATATAAACATATGAGATCTCTCAGACTGGTTAGGTAGAAGAAACAAATCTTAATCCATTCAACATATTCAAAAGTGGATGAATTCAAAGTATATATTATGAAATCCAGCTATAGTTCCGTATCACTAAAAATATCTTGTATTAATCACAATGTATCATCCAAAAATTCATATTCTTTTATAAAAACGAATCGGGGTAAATATCTTATAACTAGAAATTGTCACATGTCAAATTGAAGATGAGTTATTTTTGGCTTTCTGGAAAATTTAATTTTTGTTTCGTTGATATATGGCATATCTCGATATGTCAATATTATTGAAGATGAAAGATATTTCAAAAACAAGTGGCTCCTCTTTTGGTCATCAATTGTTTTCGAGTAAGTTCATAAAAAACTGAAAAAATCGCGGCTATCAAAGTGTTATTAGGTTGTGTTTCCTTCATCTACGTAAGACATTGATTGGATTTATGGAGCGGTCCGAGACATGCAAATGCATGCAAATACGTTTTTTGACCTGGTAAATTTACTTTTCTGTTTCGTTAGGATATGGCATATGTATAAAAACAAGTGGCCCTTCTTTTGGTCACCCATTGTTTCCAAGTAATGCTAAGGGCGTGTCTCGGTCCGCTCTATGAATCCAGCCAATGTCTTACGTAGAATAAGGGGACACAACCTAACCTAACTTGGCTAACCTTGCTATTCAAGTAGATGGCCAATCAACTTTTCCAAATAATGCTTCGCTTCGCTCTCGGGCGTTTCGGTAGCGATAACTTTTTTCAGATTTTTTCAGACGTATTATTATTTGGACACAATAATGACAGTCAGTGGGTAGGTTCGAAAATAGTAAAAATGGAGTTTGGGGACATTCTGCATATCACAAAAAATCGGAGACAACTCCACATTGTGAAAAAGATAGAGTATGTGGTGTCAAGGAGAAACACCGTAACGTCATCCCATTTTGGGCAAGTCTGATGAAACGTGGCTTTGATGTCGGATATTTATCATATTTGAATTCGAAAAGTTGCCGATGATCTACTTGTGATGACCAACATGACAATAATTAAATTTCCTACAGATTGTATGTCAAATGTGAGGAGTTTGTTTGGTTGTGACTGTTGAAGAAGGATAATTTTTTCAGTTAGAACCTGTTATAGTTCATGCGAAATTGTGCTGGAAGTAGGTGGTTTGGTGTCTGTATTTATCCTGGCAAAAAAAGGAGGTATCGTGAGTAATTTTTGCGCTAGGAAACGGTGCTTCAAAATCACGTGTTGTGGATCAAGAAAAGCTCTCTGACTCAAAAACCGTATGGAAGCGCCGCGATTTTCTTCCGGATTTGTGTTTGAGAGGCAAAAGCACGTGAGAAAAGTCATTTGACTATGTTCAGAGAGCAGGAGTAGTCTTACCAGATATTCACCGGTTGTCAAAGAAAAGCTCACATCCATGTTTGTGGGAGCACCTGA
The DNA here is from genome assembly GCA_018342105.1 of Gonioctena quinquepunctata. NCBI lineage: Eukaryota > Metazoa > Arthropoda > Insecta > Coleoptera > Chrysomelidae > Gonioctena > Gonioctena quinquepunctata. Next base: position 62,956 of record JAFIRS010002599.1, on the reverse strand, counting down.
GAACTTTCGCACAGTTTAGTGGTGCCCCTGCTTTTGTGGGGGAGTTTCGAGTTTCCACGAATCAAAATGTAGAAATTTAGAGGTGATCTTCGAGACTGGCCTAATTTTTGGGGCTCAATCAAGGAATTTAATCAAGATCCCACGATAGATGATGGGAAGACGTTTCAGTACCTCATTCAGTCAACACTGTCTGGATCTAGAGCTAGAAGTGTTGAAGAAAGCTTCACCCCGACATTGGAAAACTAGCCCAAAGCTATCGATACCTTGAATTCCCGTTTTTAACATGTAGGGCTACTCATTGAGAGTGGGGGAATTGATAGAATTACTATATCCTGGTCTTCATTATACAATGAATTGAAGTGTTAGTTGAGAGGTCTGGAGTCACTTTGTGTGACATCAGATGAATATTCCTCCATGTTATTTCTTTTGGTGGAGTCATGTCTTTCGGAAAAACTTCTGCCAATGTAACAGAGATCGTCTTCTACAGATTGAGCTTCAGAGGAAGTGAAAGATAAACTGGAAAAACGAATGTGTCTCATTAGAGTTGAAAATAAAAAAAAGGTGTCTATGGCGATGACTGGTACAGAATCTATGTGAACAAGAACAAATATAAAATGAATCCCAGACTAGAAAGAAAGGTAATTCTTTCACAGCGGTTGAACTTTCTACAACAAGTATCCTCCCGCATTTTCTATAATCATACAAAACACAAAAGTTCTGAGTGTCGCTTGTTCCGCAAAAAACAGCATGCATTAGATGAATAATTCTGTTTTATAGGTATTAAACTTTATCATATCTCCAAAAAATACGTTCAATAACACAAATGTCGAAGAAAACATACTTTGGTGATGTGTCCATCTGTCAATGACAAAGTGACTGTCGCTCCTGCAAAATATAACGAAGATGAAAAGTTTCGAAACAAAATTATCAGACCAGTCTAACTCGCGATACGAGGGTCCTTCTATAAACGCTTGTAATTTTGGGAGGCAGCAATGGTATCCAACGTCAAGGTAGGATTTTGATTGATTCTGCCTCCCAAATATCGTATATTCTATCTAGTACAGCGAATAACTTAAGGTTTTCAGTTAGAGACGAACAAAACATAGGTTATCCCCTATTCGGTGGAATGAATACTGGTGAAATTTTTCATAAACCATATATACAGTGACCGGCAGAAAGTACGCATCATATGGGAAATTCTTTTATTAATAAATTTTGACGAATATCGATATGTGCAATCGCTTCTGCATCAAAAGCAACTCCAAAAGACGTTGTACAGTGCCGTTCGTCTTCTCGTGTTTGGAGGGAAATTTAAAAAAAATTAAAATAATGTTTCAAAACACACTTAGTTTGGAAAATATCGAAAATGTTAATCGAAAAGTTGTTCAGAACGTTATTTTATAGCTATGTAATTAATTTTGAAAATCTGAGATAAAAAAAAAATAATTTTTGTATAATAAAATTTCAATTAGGAAAAATACATTTTAGACGGAGAAACTCATTAGTAAGGCCAACAGTATTATTTTCAATGATATTTTGTAAATATTCGCAAGCTACTTCTATTTTATTCGGAAAAAAATTGAAATCTATGGATTTGCCATGTCTTCAGCTACTTCATAAGAGGTCACTGAAATATCTCCAGGACATTATAATCCCGATACTGTTCATTATCAATGAGGATGATTTTTTGTCAATAATAAACAGTATCGGGATTATAATGTCCTGAAGATATTTCTGTGACCTCTTATGAAGCAGCTGAACACATGGCAAATCCACAGATTTAAAATTTTCTTCGAATAAAATAGAAGTAGCTGGTGAATCTTTACAAAATATTATTCAAAATATTACTCTTGGGCTTTACTGATGAGTTTCTTTGTCAGAAATGTATTTTTCCAAATTGAAATTTTTTTTATGGCAAAAATTGATTTTTATTTTTTCATCTCAGATTTTTTTCCAAACTTGTACATAGCTATAAAATGTCGTTCTGAACAACTTTTCCAAATAAAATTTTCCAATATTTTCCCAAATAAGTGTGTTTTAAAACATAATTTTTAAATTTTTTGAATTTTCCGAACGGCACTGTACAACATCTTTTGGAGTTTCTTTTGATGCAGAAGCGATTGCATGTATCGACATATGTCAAAATATTATATTAAAAAAAATACCCATATGATGCGTACTTTCTGCCGGTCACTGTATGTGATGTGATGAGATAATATTACGGTTATTTCCCCACTTCAGATCAGCCAAAGATTTGCAGAAACATGAGGAGAGGTATATGGGAATAAGATTCAATAAAACATTTTATCGAGATTTGGATAGGGGGTAATATTGCCGAAAAGTTTGTCGACTAGTGAAGTTGTCCAATTACCTTCTGGGCTAACAGTGGTAGAGACTCATTCAGGTTGGACTTTGAAAGGTAGGTATAATGTTACTGATCATGGTGATAATAATACTATGATCATAACATAAGTGTTCGTGAATGATTTTAAAATGAAAGATCTATGGGAACTATTTAGTATCAAAGATCGAAATGGAATAACGAATTAGGAGCAATTGCAACAAGCAGAATACTGCTTCAATTGATTTGGATGTTAGGTATATTGTCCATCTCCATGGATTGAAGGTCATCCTCCACTTCCAACAAATTATAATTCATTTCTGCACCGATTAGAGTCTTCTATTCGTGTATTGAAATTGGATGGATGTTATTTGAGATATCGTGATGTTTCTATAGATTGGATGACCGAAGTTATATTTGGGGAGGTCTTCCCAAATGAATCTATTATTATTAACCTGATAGACATGTGTTGAAAAGCAATAAGTCAACTCGAGTCCGACCTGTATTTGATGCCTCTGCGCATAGGGGGCATTCGCCTCCTCTGATTGCTTGTAGGAAAAAGGTATACATTTCATTGGGAAAATTCCTCAAATTTTATTTTGGTTCAGAATGAAAAAAATGGGAGGGATATTAGAAGAACTTTTCAACAGGTAGGATTGAATGTTTCTGACCGTGATTATTTGAGATTACCATTGAAAGATTCCCAAGATGATATAAGAGTATTCAAGCATTGCAGAGTGATTTCTGGGGAGATAAGTAGTCATTTTCTTCTGGCGCTATTGTTATACATCATCCACAGAAGACTTCCGAAGATTCCTTGAAAAGTAGATATTCCAATCAAATCATGTTATTGAACCACAAATATATATCTTCTCTGTGGATAATTGTAAAACCAGCGTGGATAGTATGGACAAACTCTCGAAATTCATTACAGAAGCAGAGAGTGCCAAACATGATGGTGAATTCGATTCAAGAGGGTAAGAGTACAGTAGTTCTTGTTTATCTGATAGTGTGAATGAAATATCCAATGTTCTGGGTTCACGGTGGATCAGGAAAAATGATACATTGTCCTTCAATCCAGAAAACTGGATTGATATTCAATCGGGAAAAGTTACAAAAACAACACATTTGTCGATTGCTCACAGGATGTTTGATCCAAAAGGTTTCTCTTGGTGTGTTACACTTTATCCCAAGTAACTCCTACAATTCACTTTGGGAGAGAATTCGGGTTGAGGTGAGGAGTTGAGTGGACCAATGAATAATATTTTTTTCAACTCAAATAGAACTCCGGAGATACTTTTCAACCAGCAGTACAAGCGGATGGCTTCAAGTTCAAATTCACACTTTCTGTTAGGCCTGCCACTTTTTGTATGCTGCTAAAGTTTTCTTAGGATACAAACTGAATACTGTATCGTTATTCAGATAATACAGGTTGAATCCAAAGTATCTCTGTTGAAAAAATTACAATTCCTCGCTTCGAATCAGTTGCTGCTAGAATGGGATCTCGTTCAGCTGAATCAATAGCTGAGGCCTATGAAATTGCCGATGTTCTATTGTTATTAGACAGATTCAACGACACTAATGGCATGGGTTTGTCGAAATCAACACTGGGTATTTTTTGTTGTAAATAAGGTGAATGAACTACTGAAACTCACTTTGAAAACGCAGTGGAAATATGTTTCAGGTTGCACTACCAAAATTTATCAGATTATAGATGGTGGAAAGGTACTGATTGGTTGTAATTTCCTACTGTCTTTGTGTGGGGATGCGGCAGCGGCGGCAACAGGACAGCCAGGCAGGATGTCGAAACGCTAAGAGGTCACTAATCAAAACTAGTCAAAAATATTATTGCTGTTATTGTTAATCTTCTTGTGAATATTATTGAAGAGGTAATAATACTGTTTGGATTTTTCTTAACACAGTCCGCAGACAAAACATTTTGGCGACGAGCATGGGATCATGTTCTCGTGACAGAGTGCTAGTTTCCCCGCAAAAGTGAACGATGGCTTCTTTCGGAAACATAAAATAATTCAACGTGGGCGAACCCAAAATTTGATAATTGTACGTCGAACTTATGACTTTTCATTTCGCAGCTGATGAGGTGACGGCAAAAAAAACACCATTTTTCTAAGCCTCTGTGGACCTCAGAGAAATTCTGAGATCGCTGATTGCTCCGACAAAAGTATCCGAATTGAAATATGGGGACAAAAAAAACACTGTCAGACCATTTCAATCCTCGTACTTCGGAAATAGTGTGTCGTTTCAAGTTTTCTTGCCGTGATCACTATCTATAATTTGATGCTTTTTACATTTTCATACTTGCCATTAGGTATTAGCACTATGAGATATTCGATACGAATTTGAAAGAAACCACAAGCCGTCCCGATGATTGAGAAACCATGAAACAGCTTTTGGCGGATGGTAAGCTCTCCTGGATTCGTAACAATTTTCTCTTTATCCAGTTATTTGTTTTGCGTTACTCTGAACGCACTAGGAGTACGACTATTGATGTCGTGGGTTGGCCTATGCTGACATCTGTTGGTGACCTATCAATGTGCACGAAATTTCGTGCCCTTGAAATTCCACGACAGTAGGTCTAAGCGTCACCGCACAGATTATAGGTGTCACTATCTATAATTTGATGCTTCTCACATTTTCACACTTGCCGGTAGGTATAAGCACTATGAGATATTTGATACGAATTTGAAAGAGACCACAAGCCGTCCTGATGTTTGGGAAACCATGAAACATCTAGTTATTTATTTTGCGTTACTCTGAACGCACTAGGTGTACGACTATTGGTGTCGTGGGTTAGCCCATGCTGACATCTGTTGGTGACCTATTACTGCTTGATATAGTGAGCTTTTTCTACTCCTTTTAAGTATTCAAAATCTTCACAATAGTACCGAATTGTTGTATTGGCGTGAATCTCTCATTCCAACCTATACAGTGGTGATTATTCATCAACCGCATTGCCTGGTTACGAAATTTTTAAAGGCAGCCTCTTCAATGGAAATGGTGCTTTGAATATATGGTGAGAAATCGCAAATTCTTTCGGTATGAGTTTATTAGTTTCACTTTCAAATCCCCGCACATCAACAACTAGCATCATATTCACGAATAGGAATAGTTTTTCCTCTGACTATCTGTTTCAAACTGTTAACTATTTCAACTCTTTGAGGTGATTCAGATTTCTGCGGTGATCTTTCAACCTCCTCATATCTCCTGGGGTTAGAATATTTGTCTGTATTTGTCGTATTTGTCAATATATTTTTATGGTTGAAGATTTTCAGCCTTGAGTCCTCACTCACAGGTACAGCCCCCATCTCAATGGAATTTTCGTCCTTGTAGGTATCCTGGAACGATGTTTGCTCAAATTGCTTTGCCTCTATATCAAATATGTTCATTCCTATAGAAGAATAACGAATTATTCAGTGTTTATACATCTGTATGGTTCGCTTTTTCACCAATAACCTTTTCAATGTAGGTATACATGGTTGACGAGCCTGAGTTGGAAATCGAAAGTAATCTCCTCTTCGCTTGAACTGAACCAATGAACATGTAGATAATGTCTTCCGTACAGTGACTGCAAAATTTGATAACTGTACAGTGGAATAGATAATCGTTTCTCGAATCAAACGGAAATCTCATGAAAAGTATGTTTTGAAATTATTATCCTATACAACTCCAGAGTTTTGGATAATGATTATTCCATATCACTACGACTGAATCACCCCCTTCTTGGCTAAAACAACTCACCTCGAAATATCCACAATGTCTTGAACAAAATAACCTCACTAAACGAATAGCACCGAACGTTCTCAGATATGATACTCCCCATTCCTAACGATTCATTTCATACCCAACTCTCAGTTCTAACCATCTGAATTCGAGCAGTCGGATATATTGCATAGAAAAAAGTGTATTACCCACTCTCTCAGAAAATTTCTCCGAAAGGAACGAGCAGCCTCTCGTTCCTCTCGGAGAAATTTTATAAGTCGCCTTCGCTTATTGTCGACGGTGGCGGTGCTCTCTAGCTGGAACCTAGCGAGCTTGGTGTCTAGCTCCTCTTTGCGTAGCTGATATACCCATCCGACGCAAGTGTCGTTGGGATCTTTTCCAACGTTTGGATTTTGCAGGCCGACTTCTCCGGCGTTGCTTACTGGTGGTTCAGCGAGATCTTTGGTCAATACCCGGTGCTCGCACGTCTAACTTGTTTCACGGTCGAAACTCAACTTTCAGCTCACACATCTTACTCTTTTCACGGTTCGAACTCAACTTTTTTCTTGCTGCTCCTCACTTTACGGATGGTGGGAATAGATTATGTGCAGTCGTTAACCTTTTGAAGGAGGTATCGTACGGAAGCCTGGCTCTCTTTTGAGTCGATTTTGACAATCTGTCACGTATGACAGGTCAGTGGCCTTAAACGGATTCTGGTTTGATGCACTCTGCGGAATCGGCTCCACGGATTTCCAACGGTATGTATCATACGGGTTCGCTTGCTTTCTCGTATCCCACGTAACTCGACGGTTAGCTTGAGCGGAAAACACATGACCGAAATCGATTATATGCCCCCGAAGGATCACTCGGCACATTGACTCTCTTTTGAGTCGAAGTTGAGCATCTGTCAAAAATGAGAGGTCTGCCGATTTAGGTGTATTTCGATGAGGTATATCCTACGGAACTCTCAATGGCTATATTTCGCTTGGATCCAACCGAGAAGGACGAGCAGCATCACCCGCACCGACCGTCACCAACCCGTTTCCGTTCCCCACGACGACCACAGGAGTTACCACGACAACCGCACCGCCACCAGTATTACCCACAATCACAGTGACGAGCACTGGAAATCCAATCATGAGCAACGTGCCCACAGGGACCCTAGTGGTAACACAGGCCGCCCCACTGCCGCCTACCACGAGTGTAGGGATGGCACCACTGAGAGTGAAGGACTGGAGAGTGACCTTTAATGGGACCAACGACCTCGCCGCCTTCCTCGAAAGATTGGAGGAAATTCGAGAGTTCCAAGGCATCCCAGCAGACCGCCTCCTACAAGCTATGCCAGAGTTGCTGGAAGGAATGCCGGCCCTCTGGTTCAGAAACAACCGGGCATGCTGGCCGAGATGGGAAGACTTTTGCACCGCCTTTCAGGACTTCTTCTTTCCCGTCAACTACCGAATTGACTTGGAAGTAGCCATCAGCAGGAGGACACACAACCTGAGAGAGAGAGAGTATGACAGCCTACATCACGGACCTGCAGACCATGATTCGCCGCCATGGTGGAATTTCGCCTGATCAGGAGTTAAACTGGCTCTACCGCAACCTACACCCAGAGTTCCGACGTGAAATAAGAAGGACGGACTTCAACAATGTCCATAAATTCGCCAAAGCTGCCAGAGAGTACGAGCTTTTGCGAGCCGAGATTGAGCAAGCTCAGAGTACGACTCCAATGCCGCTTTTTGCACCCTACCAGACCCCATCAGCCCCACCAGTGGTCAGTAGGCAAGCCCAACTAGCCACACCGCCCCCTAGGAGCCCAGTAGTCCAGCCAGTTATGAGCCAAGGCAGCCCAGTCATCCGCCGCCCCATCGAAGGAAACCGAGTGTGTTGGCAATGCGGGCAGACAGGGCATTTTAGGAGCCAATGCCAATCAGCCCCAAGGATATTCTGCTCCCGATGCAAGCGAGACGGAGTATTGTCTTGTGATTGCCCATGCCCACGGCCGGAAAACCAAAACCACGACTTGAGGAACGTACAACACCGCCCTCATGACGCCTCACCCACCGCCATCATCGCTACCGCCGACCACCGACCGCATCTTTCCGTCAAGATTCCCGGTGGCACCGCTGAAGCGCTGATTGATACAGGTGCCGTAATCTCCTATGTCGGCGACAGGATAGCCAGGCAGTGGAATCTGTTAGGAGTACCGAAAACTCCAACTGCTACGAGTTCCGCCCGACTGGCCAATGGAGAAATAGTTACCGTCCCCACAACGTATCACGTGGAGATCCGAGTTGGAGAACACCGCTTCGAGGACTCTTTTGGACACCTGAGTGGCCTGTCGTCCGATATGGTCCTAGGAATGGACATATTGAGGAAAAGGCAGTTTGGACTCGACCTAGGAAGTGGCCAAATCTTGGTAAAGAACCAATCCATTGCAAGGAAAGCTCGGCCCGTACCTTGCTTTCCAATTGGAGTTATTGAGCCAAGTCCGGCCCTGACACTTTCCAGAGAGGAAGAGGACCACTTGCAAGACTTCCGACAGGACGAATTACGCCCATTCGAGGACATTCATGGGGTAACGCCGCTGGTAGAACATAGGATCCGTCTCCTAAATCCAGAGCCAATAAAGCAGCGATACCGACCCCAGAATCCCAGGATGCAGGAAGTATTCAATCCCAAAGCTGACAGAATGCCACAGGAGAACATCGTAGAACCCTCCGAGAGCCCGTGGAGCTCGCCAGTAGTCATCGTGCGAAATAAAGTTGACAAGCCGAGGTTCTGCAGCGACTTTCAGGAAGTCAATTCCGTCTCCATGAAGGATGCGTACCCGTGGCCGTTCACCAACACCTTCTGGACCGACCAAGCCGTCCCTCGAAGACAAGGACAAGCAGCCGCCGCCCCAGCAGCTCCGGAACCCCCTCTGACTGTATACCTACCCGTCAATAGGGATCTGTGCTGGCGCTGTGGTCAACCAGGGCACACACGCAGAGTGTGCCAACGAAAACGGCCCCTCCTGTTTTGCTCCCGATGTGGCTTGAAGGATGTCCTCTCGCGGGAATGCCACTGTTCCGACCCAGCCGCCCAGAGGAGACCAGCCCAGAGGAGACCAGCACAAGAAGAACGACGCCCCGTGCCCCGATGTCAACGGTATCCTGACCCGCATGTCCCCGATGCGGATGTTCAGCACCCATTGATGCCGTAGGCAGACCCGTAGGATCAGGATGCGGATGCCAGCACCCAATCCAGGAAGATTTTATTTTACTTTATTATTGTGGTATGACTATTTTTTCAGTTTTTTATTTTTTTTTTGACTGATAATGTTTTCTTGATGTACAATGATCATTGTACACAGTAGTCCTGTTTGTTGCTCTCCGGCAACCAGGCAAAAGTTTATTTTGTTTTTCATTTGGAATAATTTGAGGTCCACATTTAAGTTTATTTTATTTCCGTAATTTATGTATCAGGTGGACCTACCCCGAATAAAGGGTTCGACTATTAGGGGGGTAGGCACCTGGCGGGCTATACTGTTATATTCCGAATGGACCTGTTTTTTTTTGTTAGAACATAAGGTTGCTAGCCGTCTAAGTTTTGAGAATGTTCACAGCAAAACGAGTTAGTTTTCAGGTCCCTCTGACCGTACAAACGCATGGTAAAAATAAAAAAGTTTTTTTTTTTCTTTTTCCCCGAAGTAGGAAGGGTGTAACGAAGTTACTATTTTCCCCTATATTTATCAGACAAAAGCTCCCTGTAAGGAATTAAACTCCGCTTGACACTAATAATAATAATAATAATCTTTATTAGCATCAGCTCTCAATTATAAATAGTATAAATAAAATAGTAGTATAAATGTATAAATAAAATAGTATAGTATAAATAAAATAGCATAAATAAAGTACAGAACACATAAAATACAATGCACGAACAAGTTAAATTAGCAGTATAAAATCGAAATAATACAAGAAGAGATATTCCAATGATGGGTTATAAACCTTTTATATATTTTACACACTGGCTTTTGAATTCTCTAAATGACGAGTATTCTTTCAATTCTCTTGGTAATGAATTGTAAAGCTGTAAGCCTTTGATGAACACTGTGTTTGTAGCAGCATTAGCAATATTAATATAGAAATCATTGGAAGCATGTGATCTGGTATTGTGATTATGTATAGAAATGCCATTCATGTTCGTGATAAATCCGTGGATTACCTATATCCTAATAAAACAGACTAAACGCCTTCCGGAAACAACGCGAATAACGCCAGACGTGGCTAAAATAGCACGCACGAATATAACCTGCGCCGGCTATCGACTCTCGAGAACACATTTTTAGCGAGCAAGCTGGCTATATTCAAACGCCGACAAGACATTTCACTCCTCCGATAGAAGCCCGAGACAGCAGTCCAGTCGAGCCAAGAGCACACGCTAACGAGCTGACGTCACGATAGAAGCCACCCAGTACAGTTGAGTCGAGACAGAGACGCACGCACCGACCTGACGTCACAGCACGAAGGATTTTACAAGCTGGGTAATTATTCTATGAAAGTATATTTTGTATCGCAATCGACAGAGTCCACAAAACGGCGCGCGCATATAAGTCGGTCGGGAGGTATTAGGAAAAGAGGGAGAAGCCGGCCGTAGTTCCGTTTCGACATATTTCAAAGAATTGGTAGCTTGCCGAGCCCAGCAGAAGCAGTCACGCGTCCGACTAGTATCCAGAGTGTGAGCCAAAGACCAAAGCAGTCCACGACCGTCCGGGCCTTGCCGAAGCAGTGAGATCGGAGTTTGGTAAATATGTTGTATCAGGTAAAAGACATCAGGAAATGTTTGTAAGTACCACAGATGCGATGTGCGCATGATCGTAAGAGGCACATATTCATTTCAATGCTGTGCTGGTAATTTCTGCATACGAGTCCGTACGATACCCCCACCGCAAGAGCTTTTGGTTGCTAAATTTACCCCGCTTGCTTGAAAACACCCTCCCCGCTTTCTCAGTATATAGTGCTTGCCATGTGTTCATTTGTTGTGATAACTTGAGGCCGCCGTCAGCCGCCCTTCCTGTATTTCTTTATTTTTAATATACGTGTTTATCCTGTTTTTAGTATTCTTTCATTTACTATCTTGAGTAGAATTTAAACATCTAGTGCGCAGTCGCCACCCAGGTCCGAAACCCAGTTAAAGGCAATTAAAGCCTGCTTTGCTGGCCCTGTTACAGTATCACGACTATATTGACCCCTGGAGTGTCTTTCTTCACTGAGACTGCCCAGAGCAAAAGTGGCCTTTTCCACTATAAACCAAAAGGTGGCGTTCGAGGAAAACCGAGAATAGTGAAAAGCGCCAAAGTTTGATAATAGGGGAAGAAACCCCTTTACATTACCTACAATATCTTACGCTTACCGGTTTTTTGGCATTTTAACACATATTTGCTACGCGAGGTGACTGCTATCGCTTCCAGAACGGTACTCATTTTCAATTGTGCTCTGAAGTGCACCTTGGCAGATTTTCCCCTCTACTAGTTACTTTAAGTACATGCGCGGACCGATCGCGAGCAACTTCAACTTTTTTCAAAACCTTATACCTTCTTCCGTATATTTACCAAATTCCCTTCGTGTATTCTCGGTACCTCTCGGTTAGGCCTGGCTCGGGCTGGTACTCTCTGCATGGTGAGCTGCTTTGCTGCTCAGGTACAACTCATTTATCTCTATCGCCTACGATAGAATCTTCCTACTGTTGGTCTTTCCTCCACTGGGTCAACACAGCCCCTACGCTGCCTTTTAATGACGTAGATAGCTTTCCAAAAACGGCGTGGTACTCTCGTTACTAGCGGACGACCGACTGATCTTCGATCACGGCGATGTATAGCCTATTCTGCAGTTCAAGTGATTGCGATTGAATCGAAATCTCGTGGTGAACCGACCGGTGTACCCATTCATACGTTTGGCGTTGCGTTTTCAACAATGTTATGCAACGGTTTGAAAAAAATACAAACTGTCTGGTTAGTTTGATTTCGCGGATTTATTTCGAACATGAACGAAATTTTTATAACCGGAGGTATGACTTATTTTAATTCATTCAACATGGAGCTTGTTGGGTTGTCTTAGAAAAATGAAAAACTAGTAACTGCGCTACAACATGATTTGGTAAACAAGAATTCAATGAAGCTTTTATGTCCTTATTGCCAAATCTCGCAGAGACGAAACTGTATTATATTTAATAATCAATTAGGTGATGGAATTGGTTACCTCAAACCTAGAATCCCTTCAACCATATAAATAGGATCAGAGGTGCCATGAATAATTCAAATAAGGGAAAAAATTGTATGAGAGAAGTCATTCTTCAGAATTTAGTAAATTACCAAATCATAGATGTCGGCATTGTGAATTCCACTCGAAGGCTTGATTGGCCAAATCATGATTATCTGCAATTGCAGCATAATATCAAACAATTCTTCCATTATGTGTGCACGCAGAATATTCATTCGAACTGAACAATACCCCTAACTAACCATGAACGATATTGGAGTATCATCCCACTATGATGTAGAGATCATGATTGTATTGTATGTTTGCGTCTCTTCTAAAGATGTTTTCAAAGCATCTTTTTTTCCCCACTACGGAAATGATGGAACTTGTAATTATTTTGATGACAATATGTTCTCGAACAAATTCAAGACATTTCACGATATTCCGACTTCAAGCTTCATCATCAATGAGGCAAATTGCTCTGAAAATGTTCTTAAATTCGATTGGATTTTCCATTCTGCAAGCCATATTGGAAATATATGTGTGAGCACAAAGTAATTAAATCTGCACGAAACTGGTAACAAAGAGTGGGAGAAACGTGGGCTAGAGTAGAACATAGTTCCAACAAAATGCCAGGGATCTGCCAACTTCACGTCAAATTTATGCTCAGAATGACTAAATCGCACATAAATATCGAGTCTGGATTGTTTTATCAGATTTACAGAAAAGACGGGTAGATGTCCTTGTCGGAATATTTTTTGGGCAAGTGAGCAAATTCTATCCAATGGATTTTTTCCTTGGTAGATTTCTGTTCATTTATCAATGAATAGATATGGTGAGGACACTTTACTTGAGAATGCATCCTTGTTGAGTTATAAACAGTTTGTCTAGTGATAGTCGGTGGGTGAAATTCATCAAATCAATCATTCGAGATTCAGATGTGGAAAAAAAATATTTTGGTGTGGTTTATTGAAATGTACCCAGTGGGTCGATACAGTAGCTTATTGAAATCCATGCATACTTTCCAGATAATCATCGTGGCTTAAACATTCCGAAGACTTATCTGTAGTTTTAAAAGACCTCATTCGACCAATGATGTTCAAATATTCACATAGAACTTACCTCCGATGCTTCATCGAATGATCCAAACAGTTCATTGAGGGTTTCCAGTAAACTGTTTATGTCTAACTTTATTGTCATTTCGGTATAGTGAACGATATCAGCAAATAAAATCGTGACATTTTCATGTTTGTCCAGAAGAGAGTTACTGAAAAAATAACATGTATATAAATCAGTATAAATATTTCATCGAAATAATCATTCGCCAATTTCTAGAATTTGGAAAGTATTTGAGGAAATATCTTGAGGTGTGATTTGAGCATTGTATACATAAGATGGACTGTATTTTTGTACCTATTTCGGTTAAAAACGATTTTTAATTCTGTTCAATATGTACAAGACTTATGTGTTACAAATTATTGGCATTACATTATTGTTGACTTCAGTCATTTCTCTCCTGGCAACGCTCACAAAAGCAGGATATGTACCGTTTGCTGTGAGATTCAACATGGCCCCACGTTGAGAAGTATTTTTGAAGAATCATTCCTCACGTCGGTTCAAGCTACTTTTCGAAGCGGTATTGATAGTAGCTATTCTTGCAATGCCATCGTGGCCAGGATGGAGAGATAATTCTGCCCAATGGCCAGAATTGCTGCTAGAGATGCTATAGATACTGGTATCCAGATAAGCGATTAGACTCTGATATGATGAGAAGGTACCGGTTCGACTGAATGAAAAATGTGGTTGGGTGAGCGTTTCAATATCGGAGGTATCGGAAGTCAGAGGAGAAAATGAGAAATGAACGCTATTCGAGTGAAATCTTCCATATAGAGATATTTTATTTCGAGTTTTGTTGATATCTCAGGACAAACTTGAGGAATTTCTCAGGAGTTTTTTCCGTAGGGAATGTTGATATCTGATAAAAATTTGTTATAAGCGCAAAAAAAAACAAATTGACGTTTTGTCGGCTGAGACTATAATAACAAGTGTTATTATCTCTGTCTATATTTATCTCCTCAATTTCTTTTTTTGTAACTGAAGACGAGAAATATCCGTTGCTGAACTCTTGAACTATTGAATATTGCACGGTACTATCATAACCGTCATTTGATGGCGATTATCACTCATAGCTCATGCTTGATATCGGTGGAGACCTGACTGTATGAGGAACAATATAATAATACTTATTCTGATAGTAATAATAATTATTTTTATTGCCAGATATAGTTATTACAAGGTATTAAATAATATATTTTTGACAAAGGGTAGAGTTCGCGCTTCATCAACAGAAAATCTTTTCACATCATTTTCTACATGGAGTTCTCGAATAAACTTTTTTAGATTCCCGGTTATGAAATTTAAATATGACCCATCCATACTTCCATTATTAAAACTCTCCGATGAAGAAGTTTAAAGCTTCTTTTTCATTTTTCCCTAGGAGGGGAGGTTTCTAACAGTTGAAACTACAGTGTTTCTTCAATATATATATATATATATATATATATATATATATATATATATATATATATATATATATATATTGCTCAATTCATTCGAACGGTATTCCGAGAACATGATACCACCAAATTGTTATATTCGGTCCTGCAGTGTGATTTGGTGTCCCGTAGAATCCAACTTTCCGTCGAATGAGTGAGATGGAATTACGACTGAATTGATGGGTTTGACGAATACATTACTGACGTTTATAGTTTTATAAGTTACACGGAATCACTTAGCTGTATGTGAAGCTGACTGCTAGAGTCGCAAAGCTATAAATAGGGCGGAGTTGAGATTTATACCATCAGGCGAACTCACTTCGCCATCTAGCGATGAACATTTTCTATTTTGAAAGGACGAAGAATATCAAGACTCGATGCGTTGTTGAATCTTCGTACCCTGCACATCGTTACTATACGACAAGATTGATTATTGCAATCTTTTTCTTGTGGGCTATTCAGGTAATGTCCTCGGTCTGTCGTATTTAGTAGATTCGGTTTTGATGTTGATTGAACTAGTTGGTGATATCGGTGGATAGTGGATAAATAGTTGGCAAACAATTATTCCTTGGCATCTCTTGGTAATTGAAGTGATGAGTGTTCCTGTATTTCTGGTGTTTTGAGGATACATGGGTGATAATTTTGAAAAGAGCAGTGGGTCGAATAAGTGGAGAAAGAACATTGAGATAAAATAGAAGAAAGAACTACCAAACGTGAAAAATGTTTATTTTCTCGAAGAAAATCTCGACGCCAAGCAAGACGAAGGTATGTTCTAATTTTTTTATATAAATATGTGTACAGATATATTCAGGGTTTATAATTTTCTATATCATTTGTGAACAGTGTAATTGCTTCTACTTCAGATGATAATCCAACAGAATTATCTTCAAAGGCAATGCGATCATGAGAGCAGCAGTGGGAGATATTTCAGAATATCAGCAAAAGGGCTTGATATAGATACATGAAAACCGATATGAATTCAAATTATGACATCCTGTACTTTTTACATCGGATATACCATGATAGTACAAATATTCTCCACAAAATGAGAATATCTTCCTCGAGATACCCTGTATATTTCACTCTCAGGTAAAAAAAAACCTGAAATAAAAACAAAAATCGACTGGTCTGAGAGTTTTTTCCGAATTCCCTTTCTAATTTTTAATGAATTTTTCCACAACTTTACGAATGCACTGTATTAGTTTTCGATGTAATGCAGGTAATTCGGAAGTATATTATTCAGAAATATCATTTTCATTTCATGGAATAACCTGTGCGCGTTTTTTATATAATGAGCTAATTTTAGTTTCGATCCTGAATTTTTGGATTCATGAAATTCTTTTATCATTTCATTTCGATTTCGGTATATCTAATTGACCTGGAAATTGGAACAATCTGGAACGATTTGAGGAACATTTCCCCCACACGAATTTCATTGCCACAACCCTGTTGCAGTCATCATCAGTCTGATAATGATGGAATCGATGCACCTGCGGAAATAAAAAACTTCTTTTGTATTAACTGGGAGCGGGAAGCATGAACTTTGTGCTGCTCTCATCCACGCTACTGACTCAGCAAGAATAACGAAATCCAAAAGGAATCGAGAACGGACAGAGGCTGGGTTGCCGAAGTTCAAACATTTAACTATCTTCACTGCCACTCTTGATGAATATATGCCTACAAACCCGACCTGGGAAGGTGAAATTCGACTGTTTCCTGTGAAGCGCAATTTTTTGCTCTTGATACTTCAACCGCAGTAGAAAGCTTAAGAACCAGTATTCGCCCTTTCCCCACTTTGTGGTTTGCAATCCTATCGGGAAATATTTGGATGCGCTGTGAATTGCCTTGATGAATAAAGTTTTCAGTTTTCTTGGAATTTACCACCATCAATATACCGACTTAACAGATTGAGGATTTGTGGCATGTGGAATACTACGAAAGACAAGTTTCGTGTGAGCCAGTATCACTACTCCGCCTGAAATCTTCCAAATATTTGTATTTCATCTCGTACAATTGTCACGATTACCAGAATAATTATTCAACGGGAATATTTCCAGTGAAACTTGGCAACACTGGAAGACTGAATATTTCAACCTCTATCTGTTCCGTTCTATTCCGTGCGAAGTACGAACCCAAATAATCAATAAACAATTATTCATTCGTCATTCGTTTACCTGCTATACAGTGCTTTTCTTTAATGTTCCCCCCCTTGTATTTTTTGAACGGGTCAACTCAAAGAAATGAAACTTGGGATAAAGAAATTGATGCATGAATACTATATTTCGGAGTGGAATTGACAGATGAAACTTTCAAGATGGCGACTAGGCGCCATCTGCGGAAAAAAAATTGAAAGGGGGTCTTGTGACACATCCTTTTGAAGCTCCTGATGAATACTTCACAACCCTAGAAGTCAATATCTTCACCTACTACAAAATGGCGGAACATTTAATGATTACCTGTATACAAACACATTAATATCGATACATCTAGAAATATTTGTTTTTCTCTGCCATTTGGCAATCCCAACAACCCGATAAGGTTTGATAGGTTATTTTTTGTTTAAACAAAAAATTACAAGAAATGTTAGTACGACAACCGACATCATTGTTCAGTTACAATATTCTCATTCAGTTTTCGGTTTTACTAGTCAATAGGTACCACGTGCACCATTTCTAAAATGGCCAATTCTCGTCCATTGGAAGAAAAAATCGAAGCGATTTTTATTTACGGTGCGACGCGTAATTTTCAGCAAACTGAAAGAATTTTTAATGATCGTTTCCCGAATCGTCCTATCTGTAGAAAATATTCAAGTTAAACGTCGATGTATTCAGACAATTGGTAGTAGGTGAAGATATTGACTTTATATTCTAGGGTTGTGAAGTATTCGTCAGGAGCTTTAGAAGGATGTGTCACAAGACCCCCCTTTCAATTATTTTTTTCCCCAGATGGCGCCCAGTCGCCATCTTGAAAGTTGAATCTGTCAATTTTAGTGCAAAATATAGTATCCATGCATCAATTCAATTATCCCAAATTTCAATTTTTTGAGTTGACCCGTTCAAAAAATAAAAGGGGGGGACATTAAAGAGAAGCACTGTATCCCCAAAAGGCATCGGATTATTGTGTAGTTTGTTCCAATAATTTCATGAAAGAGTCTGAATACAGCCATTTCAGATTTACCAAAGAAGAAGATAGGTAAATTCAATATGAATTGATTGAATATGGTTGATATGAAATTAGATGAACAATTTTCACTAGAAAGTTCGAACCTCAGAGCAATAAAAGACAAACCAATATTTCCCATGATTTTTTTCACGTGTAACGAATGGAAAGTGACTGTAGAGCTAGTGCAACTGGAATCCCATAATTCAGAACAATGTTATAAAATGTTCAGAGTCTGTAGTGCACACTTCGAAGAGCGGATGTTTTCGAGCATACAAAAACATAGACTGAAGAGGGATGCTGTTCCTAACATATTTGATGATGCAAAACATTTTATTGGTTATTATGTATATTATACCAACAGTAGTTTTCTTATACAAATTTTTTTTAATTCAAACCACTTTTGTATTGTGAACAGTTCTGATGAAAGACCTGCTTAGGAATTGCAATTGTTGAGTAGAAATCTGTTCCTAGCTTTGTCAAACATAATTGAGGGGCAAGGGAAAAAACAAGCAATGTCCACTTCAAGGGAATTTCAAAGTACATACGCTTTTTTGTTGGTTTCAGTTAGTATTAAACACATGCGAAATTATAGGAGAATAAAACTGATGATGTCCGGATTATAAGACATTCACAAATAGACGTGCAAGTTGAAAACCGATGATGTCCACGCTCCATATGGAAAAGACTGACGACGCCCGTTATAAGAATTACTACTAAAAAACTGAATTTCTTCACAAATACATTTCGTGACATCTGAGAGTAGATCCTAGTATCACCGGAGAATTATGGGTATCGTTCTCCGAAAAAAATGTCAAATACCGTCCTCCCAAGCAAAATATAAACGGATGTATGAATTATTTTGAAAGCTCTCTGAGCATTATTGCTTTCAAATACGATCACCTATTATGTGCCGGGGATTTCAATATAGACATGTTAGATGTAGGAAGTATTGCTACTATACTTTTGAGCAATACCATATCAAGTTATGATCTCAAGAATTTTATACATGAACCAACTAAACTCTGACAAACCAGCGCCAAAGCCTCCGATTTGATTTTATGCACTGAATCTATCCTTGTCAACAACGTACTGGTCTGCCTCTGCCTCTGACATTTCTGATCACTGCCTTGTATCCTGTTCGATAGGTACTGGCGACGTCTCCTCTAAAACTAATCTACGTACGATTTAAATAAAAATATTCATGACTCTTTTACAACTGATCTGATGCACACTGGTTTCTCCCCTATCTTCCACCTTGAAAATATTGACTCCAAAGTAGAATGCTTCAATAACACACTCATAGCCTTAATTGACTATCATGCACTTTTTAAAACTGTTGAAGTTACCTGGCCAGCAGCACCTTGGATCACTGATATAATCAAATTGATGACGTCATTTCGAAATAAAGCATTGGTTTAATATAAGCGTACCAAGCTAGAGCGTGATTGGAACTACTATATAGATCTCAGGAACCTAACTAAATATGCAATAGTTCGCGAAAAAAGGGCCAATTCAGAACGAGAAATTGTGAAAGTCACTATGGAGAGAACTCGACAAAATGAATATCCACTCTGAAAACAGAAACCTAACTATCCCAGCAAATTTTGAAAATGCTCAAGTTATAAATGATTATTTTACCAGCTCTTCACAGAGCAACTCACAACTAGAAGCTGATACCATCAACCACTACTCCAACAACAATCTGCCTGGTGCAGGACTATTTAGATTCACACCTATCAGTGAAACTGACATTTATAAGTACCTTCTTTCTATCAAGTCACGAGCTATTGGCGCGGACTCTATAAGTGTGAATATGCTACTTCATGTTTGTCCATCTGTCTTAGAACATATCTGTCACATTTTTAACTACTGTATAGAAAACAATAACTATCCATCTATTTGGAAACATGCTGTTGCCCTCCCTTCAACCAAAATCAGTAATCCCACTGAACTCAAATTCCTTAGACCCATTAGTATTTTATGTGTTTTGTCCAAAGTCTTTGAGGAAATCATACATTCACAAATAAAATTCTACTTAGAAGATTCTACCTCCGCACCAATCAGGGTTCAGGACTCATTACAGTTCTAACACAGCACTTTTGAAGGTGACAGACGACATTCTCAAATATTCAGACGATAAAAAATTGGTGTGACTTGTATTTCTAGACTATACTGAAGCCTTCGATAGAATTAAACATGACTTATTACTAGCCATACTACACTATATTGGTTTTAGTGATTCTTCTGTTATGTTTTTAAAAATTATTTATACTTTATACTATCGTTTTTAAACAGTCAAACTCGATAACCAACAGTCCGATTTCGTACACATTGGAAAGGATCGATTTCAGGCCCGTTGCTCTTCATTTTGTACACTATTGATTTACACAGAACTTTACATTATGCCAGTAGTCATTTTTATGCAGATGATGTTCAGCATATGAATGATGATCTGACTACCATAGTCGACATGTCGAGCACACTGTGTCTTTCTATCAATCCTTCAAAATCAAATGCCATACTGTTGAGCAGTAAGAAAGACGTCCGAATCAGGTGTTTATCACATATCTACCTCCGAGTCAACAACGAACTCATTCCATTCATAGATACCGTTAAAAATCTAGGCTATATATGGACTATACTCTGAAGTACACGAAACTTGTGAATACTGTCGTCAAAAGAGCATTTTGCAATCTGAAACTTATCTACTCTAACATATCCTTTCTAGACAAAAAAGTAAAATCATCTTATGCGAAGCCCTAGTCTTGTCTCACTTAAATCACGCAGATGTTGTCTTCGGCCAAGCTTTACTCAAATCGGATATAAACAGACTCCAATTGGTACAAAATTCATGTGTCCGTCTTATCTGTGGTTTAAGGAAACGAAATAACATATCAACCCCTTTGAGAGATCTGGGTTGGCTAAGTGTTCAAAAACGCATCTTTCTGCATTTATCTGTGCTGTATCATGAAATTATCCCCGAGAATAAGCCAACATACTTTTTTGAAAAAGTGTGGTTCTGAACAGACGTCCACATCATTAATATGAGATTCAAGTCCAAATTGACACCACCTTTGCATAAAACCTCTGTCTATCAGTCTTCATTTTCCTACATGATATCACGGCTATACAATAAGGTACCAGATGATCTGAAGAATACTTCCTTCGGAAAAAAAATGAAATAACCTTCTGTTGATGGATGATATACATTTATAAGTATTCCCGTCGTATATATACACTTTTAAATGAAATAATTATCCATGTACAGTCTATCCCCATTCTACGTGATCTGACATACTGACATATCAGTACTCACAATTATTCATATATAGGTATATTGCTAGATATTGTAATTCAGCTTTTTTCTTTCTCTTCTATTCTCCATTAGCATATTAGAATTTTGGTTGAGTGTAAGAAAGTTCTTACCCATCTAACACATGGGTGAACGCTAACTCTGATAGTAAGTAGTCTCGCTTCCTCATGAATCACCATTCACTTTTTTCTAGACATATTTTGGCATGTTTCAAAAAAATTAAAACTTTATAGAGAAAAACCATTTTTCATGATGAGTTTCAGACGGTAAAAAATTGTACATAGGCTCGCTCCCTCATCAAATACTATTCACTCTCTTCTAGACATATTCTGGAAGGTTTCAAATGAAATCTAGACGATTCGAGTGTTGCAATCAAAAATTATATAGAGGAATAACCATTTTATTTACTATTATTAACCGACGACAACTCTGAAAATTGTCTATTTTCCCATGTTCGCTTCACCTAATCTCTACTTTTTTTTCAACCATTCCAGAAAATGTTTGGGAGGAACTGAATATTGATTCATGAGGATGCGAGACTATTTAATATTTTTTTTTTTTGGGGACTCTTCAATAAATACTGATTTTACTACACTCCGAAATCCTCGTCCATATAGTTTCACTCTACATTGTGACAATGGATTAATTATTTATCGCGTTTTTTTGGCTTTTCCAAATCAGCTTCAAAAAATAAAACAGTATTTTTCCGTCCGTGCCAATCTCAAATTAGCCGTTGGAATTTAGGTGCCAGTTTCAGCCTTATTCCCTGTTCAACACTGTTTCATGATCCAGTTATATTGATATCCTAGAATGTATGGGATCATAGTAACTGCAAAAACTGTTTTTTCATTTGAAAAAAAAAATTTCATGCAGTTCAACTGAAATACCTGAGTTTTCATTGGAATCGTGATGTTTTTCAAGCTCTAATGGCACCACGAGTTATAAATAGTGTTCATTCACAAATTATATGTATGATTTTTTTACTGCAGAAATGTGTGTGCCAACATCACCTTCGGAATCTCTTCCTAGTACCACCTTTGCCGAACCTTATTCAGAAGGTATTTCTTTTATCATAAGCTCTTATTTAATTTGCTTTTTTGTCTGTCTGCTTCAAATCTTACAATCAAAATTTCGACTATTTCTAATTAAGATAGAGTTTTAAAATTTTTCAGGTGTTTGTCATTCCGGTGACAACAGAATTATGACAGTTTTCTGAGGAAAAAACAATATGGCGGCTGCAAAATGGTGGAGTTTTGCGATTTATGGTCCCATTCTATTCAAAATTATATTATGATTTTTTGTTTCGAATGAACAATTCAAGATCAACGATTTTATGAACGACTTAATAGAACTAAATATAAATGAAAAACAATTTCAAGAGACAAGCCTTCATTGGAATGCACTAAACTGAAAGTTAATTTCTTTGATTGTGTGACATTGGTTATTCTGTGAGTGTTCCTATATCTAACTCTCTCTTATACTTCTATTAAATTTAATGTTGCTAACGAAATATTTGAAAGTAACATTTGTTGAATAAAAACTTGATGTGATCTTGAAGATACACAAAAAAATGTTTTGTCTCTGTTTTTTACCTAATTCAGTTTCACTGATTTTAGTGACTCTACTTTCATCTAAAAGATCATTCTGTATAATTTGAACTTTGATCTCAAAGGAGGAAAACATCACTGATGTAGAAATGGGTGATTCTCTTTGGATAAGTTGAAAAGTGAAGGCACATTAAATTCCTTTATATCCGCAGCTATAAGTGATATTAATACACTATGAATGGGATGCTCAGAGATGCCAACCCTGAGATATCGAATGTGCCACCAGTTTTTTCCTTTTCCCATTAGTTGACAGTTTATTATGAATAATTTCCATATTTCAGATGTGAGTACCCAAACATCAACATCGTTAACTAAGAACTCACCACGTAAGGTTCACTTACAAAATGAAATAATAGTTCTTCAAAGAGAATCGAAACACCAGGACCTTCCTTACAAACGTCAAATTTCACCGGCATTGGCAACCTTTTTGGAAACTCAACTCACACCCTTTGGCAAATCTTCTAATGAATATATACAGTTTGCCTCAACAATGTATTTTCTGGGCCCAGGAGAATATATGTTTAAAAAAAAAAATCCGTTAGCCATCCAAATCAACTTTATTCAGAATAACCCAGAATTGGAATATAGGTAATGGCTTCAGCAACTTTTTATTTTCCACTCTGGAAATGAAAGTGGAAATGCTTCCTGAAGAAAACAGACAATGAATTTTATGCATTGATGAGATGTCCATCAAATCCAATTTATTTTACATCACGAAAGATGAAATCATTGGATTCCATGATATGGGTCGAAAAACATATGAGCCTGCAAATGAGGCGCTTGTTCTGATTGCAAGAGGCATCAATTAAACGTGAAAACAGCCATCGGCATACTTTTTGGTAAATTATTCCTGTCCAGTGTCAGACTTCGAAAGTATTTGTTGAAGCAATTTATCGTCTGAAAACAATGGGTTTGACTGTTGTTTCCGTCACTTCAGACGATGGAGGCAATTTTCATAAATCAATCAGAATTCTAGGTGTTACAGCTGTTACCCATATTTTACAGCTGATGATTCCCAAATATTTTGTATAATTGATGTTCCACATTTAGTAAAATCGAGCAGAAATCATTTTATCGAATATCATTCAAAACTCAAAGAGGAAATCACATCAAAAAATTTCTGGAAGATTTCTATTCAGAAGACAAAAAAAGCAGATTTAGACTAGCTTCTGAGTTGACGGATGATCATTTATTCCCAAATGACTTCAAGAAAATGAAAGTAAAATTGGCATCACAGGTTTTCAGCTCCACGGTGGCAGCAGGATTGAATGTTCATGTTTCCTTCGGTTATATAAGTGCTGAAACTGTTCACACTGTAGCTTCCATTGAGAATATGGATAAACTATTCGATTTGTTGAATTCATCCAAATTTGGCAAGGTGAGAGATTTCAATAGGCCCTTCATGGGTACGGAGAAACAAATCGAGTTTTTCGTAAATATGAAAAACATGTTCAGGGACATGAGAGTTTTGGATGAAAACAATAAAGATGTTACCAATATGATGAAGTTAACAGATGGATGGCAAATAACGATTTCAGTATTTCTTAATTTATGGACAATTTTGGAAGATAAGGGATTGGATGAGTTTCTCACAGGCGTTTCAATCAAGATTGTTTGGAAACATTTTTTGGAAAGATTAGGCAACAGGGTGGAAATTGCAAGAATCCAACAATTATACAGTTCCAAAGGAGTTTCAAAAAACTGTTCGCATTAGGTTACTTTCAGCAATCTGAAGGAACCAACTGCTTGGAGGAATTTGATGAAATTTCAACCAATATTACACTTGGAGTGATCAAGAGGAACGGATGATCAGTATCTCAGACAATAAGCATTGTGCATAGACACCTCTGATTATACAAGATCAGATATATCACAGATAAATGCTTTCATTTATATCTGTGATTATTTTATAAAAAATGTTTAGATAAGCATCAGTGGAATATATGTTTACAATTTGGTGAAGAAAATAATGAGCTCGATATGGAAAACATCCATTCTCATTTCAGAGCATAGCCAAATGCAAAACAGGATGTATTTGAAAACTTATAGTATCCCAGTTCATCTTTTGTTCAGTATGTTGATTCGTTAGAGAATAATTTTAGTCATACCTCTCCACAACTTTTAGTGAAGCAAAATGTAGGAAAAACTATTAAACAGCGATAACTTTTCCACATCTTCGAAAGGATTTTCCAATGGATTATTTGTTATTGTTGTTTGTGAGAGTTCGAATCTTTTTCTCCATCAAGTTCTTAAACCGATAGTTGGATGACCGGGAGCCAAATCAAAAACTATCAAATTTGCAATATTTATAATTTTGTTCATCCTTGTATGTTACCTTGTTATTAATAATTAGTCTGCATCATTTAGGTATTGTAATTGTATTATAAGTATTTCTCTATCAATTATTTTTTACCATACTATTCTCTGTATGCAATCTTATGGCACATACAGGTGTTGCAACACTTGGTGCATCCAATGGATTGTATATGGTAAATGTAATATATCTCACTTGTATTTTCAGAAAATATACTCATGAATGTATTTGTAGTAGATGCATATTGTATATTTCCACTTGAGTTTATACTGTTTTTCTTCAAGCCAGGCACGATGAAAAAAAAGGAATATAATATCAAATGTTTTTTATGTCATTCCTGTTTATTTCTAAGACATTTGGTGGATTTGCACAATCAACCATAAATTGTGACAACATTCTTCTCGAAAAATAATAAGATTTTCAGATAATTGTGTGTTTGATTATTTTTTTTCAGTGAATTTATTGAATTATTTTTTAAGCGGTCTGTTGAAGAAGTAATTTTTTTAATCATGATTTATTTCCAAAAATTTTTTTTACATTATTCTTGAATTTTACATAACAGCTCTGTATTGGTTTTTTTCATATAATTCTACTTCTAATTGGTGTATTGAAATTATTGAAGAGACAGGCTTCTATTGAAATGCACTAAAAAGGAAAACATATTCATTCAAATGTGTGACTTATTCTGTGAGTGACAGATTCAACAGCTTGTTACGCAGGAATAACTATTTTTTGTAATCAAACATTCCGCGGTAAGCTTTCGAGTCTGTTACACAATAACTTACGTCACATATCTGAAAACAATTCTTTTCCTTTTTAGTGCATTTGAATGGAAGTTTTTTATAAAATCATTTAATTTTTTTTGTCATGAAATCCGCTATTTTCCACCGCAAAAACCCCTCCATGAATAAAAAAACATCTTGAATTAAAAAAAACTGAATATTGATTCATGAGGATGCGAGACCATTTAATATTTTTTTTTTAGGACTTTTCAATAAATACTAATTTTACTACACTCCGAAATTATCGTCCCTATAGTTTCACTCTACACTGTGACAATGGGTTGATTATGTATAGCGTTTTTTGGCTTTTCCAAGTCAGCTTCAAAGAATGAAACAGTATTTTTCCGTCCGTGCCAATCTCAAATTAGCCGCTGGAATTAAGGTGCCAGTTTCAGCCTAATTCCCTGTTCAACATTGTTTCATAATCCAGTTATATTGATATCCTAGAATGTATGTGATCATAGTAACTGCAAAAACTGTTTTTTCATTGAAAAAAATATTTCATGCAGTTGAACTGAACTAACTGAGTTTTCATTGGAATCGTGATGTTTTTCAGGCTCCAATGGCACCACACTACACTAGTTATAAATAGTGTTCATTCACAAATTATACGTATGATTTTTTTATTACAGGAACTTGTGTGCCAACATCACCTTCGGAATCTCTTCCTAGTACCACTTTTGCCGAACCTTATTCAGAAGGTATTTCTTTTATTATAAGCTTTTATTTAATTTGCTTTTTTGTCTGTCTTACAATCAGAATTTCGACTATTTCTAATTAAGATAGAGTTTTGAAATTTGTCAGGTGTTTGTCATTCCGGTGACAACAGAATTATGACAGTTTCATGGGAAAAAAACAATATGGCTCCTGCAAAATGGTGGAGTTTTGCGATTTATGGTCCCATTCTATTCAAAATTATATTATGATTTCTTGTTTCCAATGAATTATTCAAGATCAACGATTTTATGAACGACTGAATAGAACTAAATATTAATGAAAAACAATTTTAAGAGACAAGCCTTTATTGAAATTCAATAAAGTGGAAGTTAATTTCTTTGATTGTGTGACATTGGTTATTCTGTGAGTGTTGCTATATCTTACTCTCTCTCTTATACTTCTATTAAATTTAATGTTGCTAACAAAATATTAGAAAGTTACATTTGTTGAATGAAAACTTGATGTGTTCTTGAAGATACACAAAAAAATGTTTTGTCTTTGTTTTTTACCTAATTCATTTTCACTGATTTTAGTGACGCTCCTTTCATCTACAAGATCATTCTGTATAATTTGAACTTTGATCTCAAAGGAGGAAAACATCAGTGATGTAGAAATGAGTAATTCTCTTTGGATAAGTAAAGTGGAGGCACATTAAATTCCTTTATATTCGCAGCTAGTGATATTAATACACTATGAATGGGATGCCCAGGGATGCCAACCCCGAGATATCGAATGTGCCACCAGTTTTTTCCTTTTCCCATCAGTTGACAGTTTATTATGAATAATTTTCATATTTCAGATGTGAGTACCCAAACATCAACATCGTTAACTAAGAACTCACCACGTGAGGTTCACTTACAAAATGAAATAAAAGTTATTCAAAGAGAATCGAAACACCAGGACCTTCTTTTCAAACGTCAAATTTCACCGGCATTGGCGACCTTTTTGGAAACTCAACTTACACTCTTTGGCAAATCTTCTAATGAATATATACAATTTGCATCAACAATGTATTTTCTGGGCCCAAGAGTATATGTTTTTTAACAAAATTTTTCCGTTAGCCATCCAAATCAACTTTATTCAGAATAACCCAGAATTGGAATATAGGTAATGGGACAGGTGAATATCATTCAACGTTCTGCGTGGTATTTGCCAGGAAAGTAGTTGTTTTTCACCTGAGATCTACCTTTCTCTGGTTCAATTTTATATTGAATCCTTTATGTGAAGAAAACCGTTAAAATTCGATTTTTCTATAGGTAATGGCTTCAGCAACTTTTTATTTTCCACTCTGGAAATGAAAGTGGAAATGCTTCCTGAAGAAAACAGACAATCTATTTTATGCTTTGATAAGATGTCCATCAAATCCAATTTATTTTACAACATCACGAAGGCTGAAATCATTGGATTTCATGATGTGGGTCGAAAGACATATGAGCCCGTAAGTGAGGCGCTTGTTTTTATTGCAAGAGGCATCAATGAAAAGTGAAAACAGCATTGGCATACTTTTTGGTAAATTATTCCTGCCAGTGTCAGACCTTGGAAGTATTTGTTGAAGCAATTTATCGTCTGAAAACAATTGGTTTGAATGTTGTTTCCGTCACTTCAGACAATGGAGGCAATTTTCATAAATCAATCAGAATTCTAGGTGTTACAGTTGAATACCCATATACCCAGTTGATGATTCCAAAATATTTTATATAATTGATGTTCCACATTTAGTAAAATCGAGTAGAAATTATTTTTTCGAATATCATTCAAAACTTAAAGAGGAAATCACATCAAAAAAATTTCTGGAAGATTTCTATTCAGAGGACAAAAAAAGCAGATTCAGACTAGCTCCTGGGTTGACGGATGATCATTTATTCCCGAATAACTTCAAGAAAATGAAAGTAAAATTGGCAGCACAGGTTTTCAGCTCCACGGTGGCAGCAGGATTGAATGTTCATGTTTCCTTCGGTTATATAAGTGCTGAAGCTGTTCACACTGTAGCTTTCATAGAGAATATGGATAAACTATTCGATTTGTTGAATTCATCCAAATTTGGCAAGGTAAGAGATTTCAATAGGCCCTTCATGGGTACGGAGAAATAAATCGAGTTTTTCGTAAATATGAAAAACATGTTCAGGGACATGGGAGTTTTGGAGGAAAACAATAAAGATGTTACCAATAGGATGAAGTTTACAGATGGATGGCTAATAACGATCTCAGCATTTCTTAATTTATGGACAATTTTGGAAGATAAGGGATTGGATAAGTTTTTCACAGGCGTTTCAATCAAGATTGTTTGGAAACATTTTTTGGAAAGATTAGGCAGCAGGGTGGTTATTGCAAGAATTCAACAACTATACAGTTCCAAAGGAGTTTCAAAAAACTGTTCGCATTAGGTTACTTCCAGCAATCTGAAGGAACCAACTGCTTGAAGGAATTTGATGAAATTGCAACCAATATTACATTTGAAGTGATCAAGAGGTACGAGTTATCAGTATCTCAGACAATAAACATTGTGTATAGACACCTCTGATACAAGATCAGCTATATCACAGAAAAATGCTGTGGTTATTTCATAAAAAAAGTGTTTAGATGAGCATGATCGAAATATATGTTTACAATTTGGTGAAGAAAATAATGAGCTCAATATGGAAAATATCCATTCTCATTTCAGAGCATATCCAAATGCTAAACTTGAAACTTGAAAACTTATAGTATCCCAGTTCATCTTTTGTTCAGTATGTTGATTCGTTAGAGAATAATTCCAGTCATCTCTCTCCACAACTTTTAGTGAAGCAAAATGTAGGAAAAATGATAACTTTTCCACATTCTTGAAAGGAATTTCCAGTGGATTATTTGTTATCGTTGTTTTGAGAGTTCGAATCTTTTCATCCATCAAGTTCTCAAACCGACAGTTGGAAGACCGGGAGCCAAATCAAAAACTATCAAATTTATAATTTTGTTCATCCTTGTATGTTACCTTGTTATTCATAATTAGTCTGCATCATTTAGGTATTGTTATTGTATTATAAGCATTTCTCTATCAATTATTTTCCACCATACTATTCTCTGTATGCAATCTTATGGCACATACAGGTGTTGCAACACTAGGTGCATCCAATGGATTGTATATGGTAAATGTAATATATCTCATTTTAGAAAATATACTCATGAATATATTTGTAGTGGCTGCATATTGTATATTTTCACTTGAGTTTATACTGTTTATCTTCAAGTCAGGCACGATGGAAATAAAGGAATAAAATGTCAAATTTTTTTTTTCATGCCTGATTCTTTCTAAGACATTTGGTGGATTTGCATAATCCATAAATTGTGACAACATTCTACTCGAAGAATAATTAGATTTTTAGATAATTGTTTAAGTTTGTTTTTTTTTAAGTGAATTTATTGAATTATTTTTCAAGCGGTCTGTTGAAGAAGTAATTTTTTTATTCATGATTTATTTCCAAAAATATTTCTTTTAATTATTCTTGAATTTTACATAACAGCTCTGTATTGGTTTTTTCTCATATAATTCTACTTCTGATTGGTGTATTGAAATTATTGAAGAGACAGGCTTCTATTGAAATGCACTAAAAAGGAGAACATATTCATTCAAATGTGTGACTTATTCTGTGAGTGACAGATTCAACAGCTTGTTGCGCAAGAATACCTATTTTTTTGTAATCAAACATTGCGCGGTATGCTTTCGAGTCTGTTACACAATAACTCACGTCACATATCTAAAAACAATTTTTTTCCATTTGAATGAGAGTTTTTTATAAAATCATTTATTTTTTTTGGTCATGAAATCCACTATTTTCCACCCCAAAAACTACTCCATGAATCAAAAAACATCTAGAATTAAAAAAAATTTACAAAACTGACCCCATAAACCTCCATATACCAATTTTAAATAGAATCGGACCATAATATCAGAACACCCCCACAATTTGGATTTTCACAAATAAATCATAATCTTCCACTTCAAAAACCCCCACAAACCAATTTTGAATAGGATCGGACCATAATGACAAAACTCGTCGGCATCTTGAATTCATGAAGTTTGATGGAAAATCCTCACCACATCCAATTTTTAATAGAATCAATCGTACAATACGGTGTTTTTATTATGCATATATCAATGTAATTTATATATTGTAAAAAAGGAGGTTGACATCAAAACTTGTACCTACTGAAAATTGAAAATTTTTGACGATTTGTAATAAAATATGAGTTGAAAGTTGGTGAAAATGAACAAATTCAAACGGCAATTGAAACGCAATCCGATTGGTCCTGTGTGTCATGACGTCAAAACTCATATCAATATGATTTTTTGACATTTGAAGTGAGGTTATTCTGATTAGAGTTGCTTGGTTGTTTGTTTTGAAGTGAATCATTAGTTCGATTTATTTGATACTAGCGAAAAATGGCAACAGAAGGGTTCGTAATAGCATCTTCAAATAATCAACCATCGATAGACATTTTTATGGTGATGGTGTTCATTAAAAACGATGATTGTTTCAATGCAGCGGAATTCAGGAATGTAAAAGCAACATTGTAAGTGAAGAAATAACTATTGTTAACAATTGATTTATACAAAAATTATCATTATCAGAAATTCTTTGAATGATTTACAAACAACAAACATGTTCCATTTTCAATCATCGTAATTTTGAGGTTATGTCTGATTCGTTTGAAATATAAATTGATTTTTTACAGGGCCTCTCGTGAGGCGTACGGTGATAATGCTATTGGGTATGAGGATCTGGAGGGAGAGGGCTCTTTGTGCACTTTACAGTGTGAAATATGTCCAGATCACAAAGTCCGTACCAAAAATTATTCTGTCGAACTAACTGTGGATGAAAGTCTTGAACGTATTCTGCAAAGACTGTGCTGCTTCATCAGGTCATGTGTGGTGGAAAAATCATAATAGTGTTTCATAGTAGTAATTCTGTTGTAGGTGGCTGCAACTATGCACTTTCCATTTTGATGTGGGTGCACCGGAGAAGTGAGGAACTTTCACCAACTGACATAAGTTCTTATTGGATGAGACCTTGATTATATGAGACCTTGATTATTTCTACGAAATTCATAACTGCTGCTGATTTTAGTGAAACAAGTGGTGCATACCCTCCAAGTATTTATGAAAAAACATGGAATTTGAATGTGTTTTATCATCGGAAGTCCGAGGGAATGATGGATAAATGGAATATGAAAACTATATGGATTTCATAGAAAATATATTTGGTTTCATTGAAAGATATGATTTATCAGACTTGGAAGTATGAGAAGGTGTTCAAAAATATGAGAGCTATATAGTTCCTTACTCATTCTAGTTTTCTATTTCCCAAAACAAATTTATGTTGGCTTCACAATGGGGCAATTTCAATAATATGATGTGTATGTTCTATTGCATTGGTATCTATCACAGAATGTGGTTTCAGGTACTCAAGTTCTCTTATTCTACGAATCATTCTTTCCATATGAATACGTAAGCTAGCTTTTCGTTTACTTTCTAGCACTTCTGATTTTGTGGGTTTTACTGAACTTGAAACACTAGGTGGCCCAAATAACTGACAATTTTTATCATGTGACTGTTTAGCAATTCCTTTGAAGCCTCTGTCAGCCATCACACTGCATCCATTAGTAAGTATATCTAAAAAACCACTCTCTTCCACTAACAAAGAATCATTTATTCTTCCTCCATATCCTTTCGATACATACATTGCTGTAATGTGCTCTGAATGGTATAGGTAAAAGATACTTTATCTTTCCTTGAGATTGCCAAAATATGAAACTCCTCAGATGAGACACCATTTTCAAAAAAGATTTTTTGAAAATTTTCGGAGCATTGAAGACAGACAAACATATCCCCTAAGATGATAAATTGATGATTTAGTTTGATTTTCATCAGAGTTAACAGCAAATCATCTTTACAAATATTGGTTTGAGTGCTGAGCAAATTTATCACATGTGGAAACCAATGATCAGAAATACCTGTATATTTCTTTGGATTCTTCTTTATCGATAACCGAGTGCTATTCAATGTTTGTAACTTTTCTTCTTTTATGTCTTATGGAAAATAATCCTCTTCGTAATCACTCAGTAATCAGAGCTTGGAACAAATGAACTGGTACTTGATTCTACTTCAGCATCACTGCTGCTACTACTGTTCCTTTGAGAAAATATCATCCTTCCAGCAGTGGGGGGCGTCTTGATTGTAAAATTATTGGCATCTTTAGTGAACAAAGACCTCACTGGTGAAGTAGCAGTATATTGCATGCTCGAATAACGCTTATGACAGATTTTAGGCATATAGGCTCACCTTGAAATGATCTTCACAGCAGAAAAACATCGATTTCGACATTGTCAAATCTCTTCTAGCTGCTTCAAACCATTTTATTTTTCCAGGTGCATCTTGTGGCACACAGAGAAATGTTTTATGTGGCGCAATTAGGGAAGTTCTCGTACAACATGGTACAAAACACTCCTTATTTTGTGATTTCTGCATTTTGATGGGTGTTTAACAAGTTTATTGATAAAATCAGTCAAAACGCTTGGAATTCAGGAACAGAAATCGACCCCTTACTTTCATAATACTGTTCACAATGGAATGCCGACTTATTAACCAACCTCTATATGAGTAGTGACGTATAACAATGCCGCCATCTTCGGGCGGGCCATTCACGCGGCAAAAGTCTTATTTTGGAATTCAATATAGAATAACTCGGGAATCTGACTTTTATTTTATTTTAAAAAAAATTTTTTGCATAAACTATCTCAGGGTTGTCTCCTAGCATGGCTTTCAAAAAAATTCAAACACCGACTTATCACAAAACTCATCCACAATCTTGTAGCCGGCATTTTGTTTATTTCTCTATTCACCGGAATGATGCATACTTGACAAATTTCAAGTTGTTCGAGCAACTAGAAGTGGGTCAAAATTCACTTGCAAAATTTCACCCGGACATAGAAATAAATAAACAAGGCAAGTTATATAAAAGTTTTGAGTAATTTGAGATTGTCTTATAGCAAAGTATACTTCTTTGCTGGATAATACTAGAATCGCCGGGATGTTAAGTGAAATCAATAATCCGATATATGGCATTTGAAATGAAAAACTTTAATTCGAAAACTTAAAACATTATATAATATCGAATATACTTCCATATCTATCTATCCATATCTATAAAACACCTCTTTAGTTTTCCATAAAATTTTCATATTGTGGAGCAGTTTATATCTTTTATTAACTTGTTGAGCAGTATATAAAATGTCCAACCCTAACTAATCGACACCCAGCGGGAAATGTCATGATGCGCAGTGGTCTTGAAAAAATTAAACTGTGAGACAGAGACATCAAAGGTTTCGACAAGAGTAAGACTACTGGTTCTCGAAGAATATACTGTGCTTCAACTAGGCAACATTTCAGAAGATGAAAACATAAGGATCAGTAAGAAATATTGAGACATAGTCAAAAATCACTTTTACACAAGATTAAAAACCAACACACCAAAGAAAGTATACGAAGCACTACGACAGGATAACACTGAAAAATCAGAAAGACTGGACACAAAAGATACTGCTGAAAAAATCCATTGAAAAAATCAAAACCCTACGAGTCCAGTAGAATACTCTATTAAGTCATCCCTCCATACTTTCGATTCAGAATAGTCAGCATCAGGTCAACAAACAATAAAAATGTGTGAAAAAAAATCGGACATCGATAGAAAAGACAAAACATAAATTGTAAATCGGAGTCTAGAACAGTTTATTTTCATTTCTTGATCATTCTTCTCTCGTCGATTGTTCTCATTGATGGATACAGAAGCTGCCAACAGTTCAGTTTGTTGATCTCTATGTGTATGGTGGTCGTCTTTGATGAACCTCTATACGTATTTATGTTTTATGTCGATTCAATTCTTTGTTATCATGGCGAGCAAGAAAAACCAGCCCAAATGTAAGTAAATTCATTTTTCGTATCTCTTTTTCCCTCACTATGGAACTTTTTGCCGCTGATTGATTGGAACTTCTGGCAATCATTTGAATTATGTTTCATTTATTGATTATTTCGAGAATTTCATTTTAAATGTCTTGTTTTTTATACTTCAGAATCTGGCAAATGAAACAATGGAGTTTCAAAACGTCGACAATTGAAATTCTGTTTTTTTTCTTCATCAATCCGACCGAATACCCTCCAGATCAACACTTGAAATCATATCAGCATATCAGCATTAGCTATTCCACGGAGATTTGGGGACAACTCGCACAGTCAGGATATATTAAATCATAAAAAGTGCTTTTTCAATGCAATTCGTGATTCTATTGAAGAAAACACAGTACACATAATGGAGCCATGAGTAAACAACACAGAAAAACTATCCATTACAAAAATAGTTCCTGTTACAATGGATAATTAGCATATGGCACATCGGTGGAACAAATGGAAACGAAATATTCATCAGGACATTGAAAACAAACTTCTTGATTCTGGTTTGGAGAAACGCTGTGTTCCAGAACGTTTGATAGCAGTTGATCTGAACTATACGGCAGACGTTTTCGGATGGCGAAGTGGGCGATAAATCATTGGTCAGACGAAATGTATATTCATTGCATTTCAACTTCATATGCTCATGGTGATAAACATGAGTGACTTTGCCATCCGAAAAGTTATAACAATACAAGGATTACTATACAAAACATCAGCAAATGAGAGTATTCAATACACAAATGATGTTGATCAAACTTAAAACCGACCTCCATTTGCCAACGTATTATTGTGTACTAAACCTAATAGAATTATAGTGGTCTCGAATGAAGATGTGTGGAAATCAAAATACTATCAAAATATGCTGAAATATGCTGAAATTCAGCAGGAATTCCAGAAAAGCAGTGGTGAGAACTGTAAAATCCAATCGGTCATGTAATAAAAAGTTAGAAACAATACATGCAGAATGTTTCAGAATAGAAAATTATAATTAGTGTAAATGACAGTTATTCCAAACCTGGTGGTGAATTAGAATAGTATACTTCAACATTGGAAACATACAAACTGGAGATTTTACGAAAATTGATGAGAAAATTGATTCTATTTCACATCATTAGTCAGGCGAAGCCTATCCCGGAATTCTGGCATCAGACACCCAGCAGATATTCATAATAAGTGAGATTTTTTAGGAAGTTTTGTCTCATATAATTAGTCCACTATAATAATCTCATTTGAATCGAGTACTAGTTGAAATCACTTTGTATCTCAAGATATCACACAATCATTGGGAGGAAATTTATATTCTCTTTGTTGACTTAATCTCACTTGGTACTTACTCGAATGGGTTAATCCGCAGTATTTTTCCACTTCTCAAAAAATGTTTTGTTGCGATTATATATTTCTTCTTTACTTTGTTGATGATGTAATGTGGAAGAATATTCTGCATGAGATTCTCCTGAAACATAAAATAGTATTTGGAATACGAGTAAATATCTGAAAAATAATCAGCATTTTTGGTAAGAGTTCCTGATTATTTTATCCAATACGATAATAAAATATTCATATCCAAACGTTACGACACCGGTTTGAGGAAAATGGTACTGATATGTGGTAGTTAGCAACGATATTCCGTGGTTGTGGGTCATTTTTCAAGTGGGTAACCTACCAACTAAATATATCTACCAACTGCTACTCTTGATGTTTTGTGATGTGTCATACGTTGTTTGTTCGTTAACGATGGATGATCTTGTTTTCAAAATAGAGATGAATAGCTCATAAATATTATTATGTGGGAAATATTATTTTGAATGAACATTTACCTGAAGAAGCTTCTGTGCTAGCGGAACATGTTACGAATATAATAAAATTCTGTGGAAATCTAATCGTGTCATTTGTGATTTAAAAATATTTCAGCTCGCCAGACAGATGAGCAACAAAATTGAAATCAAAAGTGATGCTGTATGTTCATAACCCCTTTCCTGTTGATAAATATGAATCAACAGGCAAATAACGCATGTCCAAATTCGAAATCGGTGATATGGTGGAAAATTAATTTGTACGTTGCTGTGTTCCAAATCAAGAGTAACTCCCTCCATGAAAATAACAATAGACAAAATCACAAACCCACAAATTTGCTTCATATGTATTTGAAGTTGAAATATAGTGATGAAATATCATCTATGCATAGTTTTTCCTGGAAGATATTGTTTAATATTCGAATAAACGCTGCCCTAAAACCATCAAATTCAGTGAGACATTTAAATACAGCGTTATTGCCGCTTCTTTTGACGTCATGAGTCCATTGATTTGGCATTTCCCTGAGTTGCCAGTGTCACTATTTTATGGAACTTCTGAGAAAACGTTATCCCCTTTCATCCTATGAATAAATCGGAACTTATGTCAGCATGATTATATTGAAATGAAAACTTTGTATTTGATAGCGGTCCTTGATATAGTTATTCTTGAATAATATGTATGTATATCGAGTGCTGTCATTATTTTTTCGGCCTGATCTTATTGTAAAGCAATATTATGAATAACGATGTAATTCCTGGCACTCTTCGTGATTAGCGAGTTGTCAGTGTCACTATTTTGCGGAACTTTTGAGGAAATGTTATTCTGTTTCATCCCCTGAATGAAACGAGCTTGTGTCAGGATGTGTTATATTGAAATGAAGACTCCTCATTTGATACCTGCTCTTCATTTAGCTATTCTTGAATGATAAGTATGTATACCGATTGCTACGTCATTATTTTTTTGGCTTGCTCTCTTTGCAAAGAAATATTATGAATAACGCTTGGCAACTCGGCAGAAATTAGTGATCTCGCCTAATTCCAGAACATGAGTTATGTGGGGCGTTATGCTTTTGAGTCATCATCAAAAATGTTTTTTGTGGTGTGACTTGATTATCGCTAAAGTCTCCCCAATCCAAAGTTCATTTCCTAGGAAATATTAGAGAATGTAAAAACTCTTGAATAGCAGCCCACATCATACTAAGGAGGTTGCAAATCTCAAAATTCATGGCTAGAAGGAATATTCGTTGTCACGGAAGATTTGTGCGAGAAAAAACGGACACTGAGGATACTAGATTTCTGGGATATTTTCGAATTTTTTTTTTATTTGGTCGAGCTTTACATTTGAGGCATTCTGACGGGATTTATCAGCATTTGTGAAGGAAAATCACAGTCATTCCGTGAATTATCAGTTGACAAATTCAAGTTCCTGGCACTAGTTGAGATATTCAGTAAAGAAATCAGATTTTTAAGAAGGAATGAGTGAATTGTTGAAAATTTGAGTGGGCTACTTTCATTGAGACCCATTTTTGACCATGAATAGTTGAGACGAGTGAAATTAAAGGGTGAAGGTAAGCTCAATCACCCATTCATAATGACACATTAGATCAAATAATTGAACTAAGATACCATACGATACGAGCATTATTGTCGACATCATTCCAGTTCACAAGCCTCATGAAAAGGATAACACTTGAATAATGGCTTATAAAATGCAAATACTCTGACAGAAAATATGTAGAAAACTTCAATGATCAGGAAATAAACCTGCCCCTGAAGAAATAAAGGGTGATTTGCATGCAGAAAAAATAATGCCAGTCTAATTGATAGCTAAATTTAAAATAATTAATTCTGATTTTTGTCTGATTCGTAGCAAAAGCCGGCAACAAAGAAATAGTGTCTGACCCCACCAGAGACTATTTGTGAAATTTCATACAGGCTTAAATTTTGTTAAACTATGTAAGGAACTTTGTTTTGTTTTCCAGTATTCCCACAAACCTCCAAAAATTTCTCAAGGCAAGAAACACAAATTCATAATCATTCAACAGACTTGAATCCAGATAGAATGGACAGATTCTGGCATATAACTCACATTTTGCTTTAGCGTCGCATCAAGGGATTGTGAAGGAAGACTTTTTTAATGATTTCAAAATATTACGCCAATACCCTGTTTATAATATATATATATATATATATATATATATATATATACATATAAATATATATATATATATATATATATATATATATATATATACGAGAAAAGAATTTGTGGCATAATGGACAAATTATTAAATTAAAGAAAAAAAGCATCATCAGGTGGGACTCACGACCCTCTGCTTTCCAGGCATTCACTCTCCCACTGAGCTACCGAGGCTATGTGAATCGACACACACCTGCGAACACTTTAATTCCTCAGTTTAGTGTGAATGTTGGAAAAATGAATCGAAAATCGAACGTACTTATCAATGGCCGTTGAGACCCGGTACCTATTCAACCCAGCATCATCGTCGACTTGACGATTTCAGTAGAAGATGTCTAGGAAGGTGATCTCCAACCACTGACAAGATTTAGCCAAATATATATGTAACGTGGGAAATTGTTGTCCGAGAGAAATTATGAGACAGGAATTTGTGGCATAATGGACAAATTATTAAATAAAAGAAAAAAAGCATCCTCAGGTGGGACTCGAACCCACGACCCTCTGCTTTCCAGGCATTCAATTCAATTCAATTCAATTCAAAAGATTTTTATTCAAATTTTTGTCGTACATAACCTATTCTACTATTTACAACTTAAACTATATATACACTTCTTCCTTGCGGTGGGGTGTAAGGGCATCCTGCTTGCCATGCCTGTGTGGTAGGCGAAGGGGGGTGTCCTGCCTGGTGTTGGGCTAGGGTCAGGTAAATCGTAGGGTAGGTTTTTTGGAATGTGGGGGGGATTTGCTCTCGCCTCCTACCATAGTTTATGCGAGAATTATTTAAGGGGTCGGAATTA
This sequence comes from Gonioctena quinquepunctata, assembly GCA_018342105.1. Taxonomy (NCBI): domain Eukaryota; kingdom Metazoa; phylum Arthropoda; class Insecta; order Coleoptera; family Chrysomelidae; genus Gonioctena; species Gonioctena quinquepunctata. Next base: position 23,432 of record JAFIRS010002599.1, on the reverse strand, counting down.
CGGTCGTTGCATATATTTTTGTTTCGCTTGGTAGTTTGATTAGTGGATGTATTTACCGGAAAAGGTTTTAAGACAAAAAACCGGTTTCCAGGCATTCACTCGCCCACTGGGCTACCGAGGGTATGTGAATCGACACACACCTGCGAACACTTTAATTCTTTAATTTAATGTGAATGTTGGAAAAATGAATCGAAAATCGAACGTACTTATCAATGGCCGTCGAGACTCGGTACCCATTCAACCCAGCATCATCGTCGACGTGACGATTTCAGTAAGGGATGTCCAGGAAGGTGATCTCCAACCACTGACAAGATTTAGTCAAATATATATGTAGAGTGGGAAATTGTTGTCCGAGAGAAATTATTATGAGGAAGGAATTTGTGGCATAAAGGACAAATTATTAGCTCAGTGGGAGAGTGAATGCCTGGAAAGCAGAGGGTCGTGGGTTCGAGTCCCACCTGAGGATGCTTTTTTTTCTTTAATTTAATAATTTGTCGATTATGCCACAAATTCCTTTGTCATAATTCCTCTCGGATAACAATTTCCCATTATATATATATATATATATATATATATATATATAAATATATATATATATATATATTTATATATACCTGTCAAGTTCTGACCTCCGTTGAGTTGAGTAGGCGACCTGAACTGCGGGTCAGGTCAAATATGATCAAATTTGTGTCTGGAATCCGTTTGTCAAAAGAGGGGTGGATTTTTTTTATTTTGAATTCTGTTAGGAATGAAGAAGACATTGTGTCCTCATCATATATAGGTTTATATTTCTGATGAGTATAACGTTGTGACCTCCGAAAACGTTGCCACATTTCAGAGGACACAACGTGGACTGGGTCTCCAGTATTAAAAAATATTATATCACATTTCGAGCGTACTGAAGCGAACTGGAGGTTAAGAGTGATAGATTGCCATTCGTGGAATATTTGAATCAAATATTCGATCAATATGAACGGTTTCTGCTTACAATTTCAATCAGCAGTATCTGAGGACATTATTCGGGTTTGAATGAAATATTGAGAACTAACAAAGAGTCGGTGTATTCGATTACTTCACTCAGGTTTAATTATAATTTAGTACAGATGTTTTTAAATATCCGTAAAATATTCTCATTTGGATCCGATTATTTTATTCAGTTCATATTTTTCATGCAATCTTTTGAAACGCTTTCGTGGAAAATATGAACCTCAAATCAATACTGGAGCTTCTCCGCTTGACGAATTATTTACCAATGGTTTGAATGTTGTAGGGAAGTATTTTATGAATTCCGCTACTTCCATTTGAAATATAAAATAACAAAGTAAAATGGTCTTTGATTACTTCATTAGTTAGAACTATGTCAATACAATTTATCGACAATATCTACGCATATCCGAATTGTTGTTTTGAAAATTTCAGATATCGTGGTATTTGAATGAGATAGCACAATAAAGGCTGTTACAAAGTCAGTTTTTTCTACAGGGATATCAGAAACGGTTAGAGATACAGTATCAATTGAATCTGGCAAAATTGCAGAATGCCTTGCTGAATAGAATGGTCGTAAATTATTTACGATATATATTTTCGTTTTGTTGCTATAACTTTATTAGAGTTTTAATTTTTTGAGACATACATTTTCATTACAATTAGTAGAAGCCCTTTCATTCGTTTGGAGATTTCCGACATTACTGTTCATCCGATATATCATAATAGACTCAATGAAATATTGAACTGTTCTCTGCAGAATATGGTTGATCACTAGATCAAGAGAGCAGTAACTTTTCAATGATAAACTAAGAATTGGGTGGTGGTATGGAGTTCTCCGATTCGATTCACCCTGGTTCACGTAGGTGGTGCAGAAACGAAATACTCATTAAATTGTCCCTGTGATATGAGGCGAATTTGTAACAACATGTTCATCCTGGAATACTTACTACCAATATTTTTTCCAATTTTGGGAGGTAACAACTGGCTTATAAGTCAGTCTTTTATACGGTCAACCTATTTTTTCTGTAGATATTAGAGTTCTTGAAAGTAAAAAGAATTTTTCTAAGTGAAACGCTGTCACTTCTGGAACACAACGTTACATATAATTTTCCTAGGATTCTGAAAACTTCATGTGAGATATCGCAGAAATAGATACATTTCAATCAATAACAGAAATCCAATAAAACTAAAATATTTATCTAAAACATTTTGGTTGTAACCCTACAGTTATCGATATCGAGTAAAATTATTATAATACTGATTTGACACGATTTTCTATATTTGCCTCAGGTATGCATTCTTTTGATGAGAAAAACTATGGAAAAACTAAAATGATGAATTTTACAGGTGTTGATGACTTTCAGCTATCACAAAAAGGAACATCAGTTCAAACTCTAGTTCGAATTCACATAAAATCCTTTGAAGTGTGAGTTCTTGTATTTCTATTTGAAAACACAGAGAGGGGAATTATGTGGAAACTGCCCGTTCTCTGATATATTACCAATAAACACCTGCTTCATATTAGCTTGACCTGAAAATTTGTATGAAATCAAATCTTGTTACCCAATTTTTACTCACTTGTGGACATCGAAGCAACTTGAAATATCGCAGACGTATAGTGAATCAAAAACAATAATAAATTATCGTTTGAGGGGGTTCAAGCAGAGACGCAGTCCTTATATTGAGAGTTTCTTATTGCTTTATTTAAGGTCGGCCTATTTTTGCGACCGCACAGTGATCTGGCTCGGCCGAAAAATAACCAAAAGTCGTTTTCTCGTTAATATAGAAATTTTGAAAAAAACTGTTTTTTTAATTCGATAGGTATTACCTTAGCCTAACTTTCGAAATATAATTCCTTTTTATATTCATACCGAGCATGCGCGAATAACATATTTTGAGAATAAAAACATGATTTCTTCAATTGCTTATACCGGTCATCAGATTTTGATAATTTTTTGTTCGTGAGAAAGTAATTCGCTGTGAACTAAAAATCAGTACAGATTTATTATTTTCGAAAAACAAGATGGCGGAAAAGATAGATTTTTTTTTCAGTATAGGTTTTCTTTTTTTTTCAATATCTTGAAACAATTCATGAACGGTAGGCTATGAACAGAGGTTATGCTTATAAATTTGGCATTTTATTCTCATGGCGAATAGCGTTGTATCATTTTTCAGTTGTAGAACACAATATTCTTCAAATTCTGAAACTGCAGGTTATTGTTATTTTTTTAAACAAATTTCAGGTAGAATTCAATAGATTAGGACAGGATTTTGAAAAAAATTTATAAATCTTTGCTGATCACGGTCCCCAGAACCCAAAAATACCATCAGTTCGGAAGTAAAAATATTTTTCATTCAATGCCTCGAGCAAGTTCGAAGATTGGCCAAATCAGTCAAGTAGTTTCACAATGGCAGCTGTTGAACGATTAAAAAAAATCTCCAATATTTTCTGTTATTAGAGAAATTTAAATGAATTTTTGCCCCAAAATTCAATATTTTTCTTATCAATCATATTAAATTCTGCCATCTATCATTTTCATACCAATATCGGCAAACCATAGGTCTTTTCATAAAGCTTCATGAGTTCCCCAACTTTCAATTAGAAAGTTTTGCGCTAAGTTGTACACACAAAAACAATCACTGTGGATTACAATTCTTGAGAATTAATAATTTTTGGTTGCCCTGTATGCTCTCATTTGAGATTCATTCGCTCGTGTGAATCAGATACTATTTGAGTTGTTCTTCCGCCTACAAACAGAACATCATTGTGTCTTTTTTTTTCTCGATTTCGAGTGTAACTATATAAATGAATATTCGTTAGCTTGATTGGTGGCAATTTCAGATATAATAAATAAATTCTGAAATCTACCTTTCCAACTGGCTGCGCATCTGTTTTTTTTTATATTATTCCAATGAATTCTATAACTAAAATACACATGGATATAATAAACTCACTAATAAACATATAATTATTAAGTGTCTTTCAGGTTTTAATAATTTTCAATATTTTTTATTATTTTTCAGGAAAGGAGTAGAATGAGACGAGAAAAGTTCATGTTTTTTAATCTTGATGAGGTTGCTGTATATATGTTGCTGTATATATGTATATATACACGTGGAGGGGAAAATTTCCAAATGAGACTCACTGGATGAGCCTTGAGATATCATATCTTTATTGCAGTTTGCTGGTCCAAGGTGGTCCTTCAAACTTGCATATTTTTTTGCATTTCTCTTAAAATAAGGTTTATATTGATTTTTTATTGCAAAGACCAAAATGGCCTTAACATTTTTTTCTGCACAAAGTAAAAGCACAGTCCTTACCCTACACGTAGATGTTTTTTGTTCTTTCCAAAAACGATTTCCCATCAACTGTTTCTACTTTTTTTCTTCAGACGTATGGTGCTTACGCTCCAAAATATACAAATTAAACCTTTTGTAACGTTCAGAAAAATGAACCTGTGAACTAACTACGAATGCGGCGTATCCTTGGGGTAATTTAAAAATTCAATAAGCATGTCTTGAGGATGAAATGAGAATGTCGGATTTAACGACTTTTGGTCGTTTTTTGACCAAGCCAGATCACTGTGCGCCGGTAAGCACAACCCCCCCAATCGGAAATTTTGCCGAATGTTTTTACAGAGGTAGAGTTCTTCAACGAGCTCAACATCTATGAACTCGGGACCGCCATCTTAACGTCCCCTCCGAAGGACGGCATATCTATCGTCTTATCTCGTGTTCGTCGCCTGCAGCTTCGAATATACTAGGGCCTTTCAAACGCGCACATTTCTTGTCAGGTGGTCACTCATTCAAGTATTAGACGCGCCCGATGTTGCTTGACCTCAGATGTCTCAACCAGGTTTTGACGAAATGAAAAGGACTCAAGAAGTCATGAGATTATTGAAAACTACAAAATGTGAATGAAAATATCAACATTGAACATGATTATAGCAATAGGAAGGACGGCATATATATCTTTTCATTTCGTGCTAATTGATAAGATGCCTGTAGTTGCGAATATGTCTACGCTACAGTTGTTTGGGCATTTTAACGCGTATCTTCTTCGTCAGGTGGTCACCCATTAAAATACACCTTTATCACAACATGTAAATAATAATTTTCATATAAGAACCTGAATATAAATAAATGCTTGTGCTACTCGACGTTACTTGTTTCAAACTTTGGACTGCTAACTGTAGAGTTTGAATAATTGAAATAAAAATATAGGTAACGAACCTCCCACTTTTTTTATAATTGAGTATCTACATTAAAAATATGTTTTTTCTTTTTGAAAGAAAATCATGCTCTCAAGTTATTCCGAACTATAATTTTTTTTTGGCTCATCAGTGAAAATCTGTAGATATGTTGGAAATATCTTTATCATTTTGTGTTTTTTTGTAAATACCTCCTGAACGCTACAGTTAAAGAATAGGAAATTTTCACATGCCCCTTTCAAAACATTCGATCCATACTAAGATTTTTTCATTTCACAAATTATTTAGCGAAGGAATTAATGTTTGCAATCAAAGTATCCATTGATACCACTCCGCAGATATGGAATAGAAATTAACATAAAATGGCTGAACAAACTAAATGTATATAATTTTTTTTTTTTCGTTTTCGGACTATTTGAAGAAATCTTCGAATTTTCGAATTTTTTTTCTGAGTACTTGTCATTGCCATTTTCAAAGAAAAATGGCTTATCCAACTTTTCAGAACAAACATTACGTCTCCTTGAGGACATCTTCAGATCCTTTTATTTGTGTATCGACTCAAATTGCGATCTCGGTTTTTTCGACGCTATTCTTGATACGATATATCATTATGTTTGAACCAATGAAATATTACCTTATTCTCTTCAGAATATGATCAAGATTGGTTACACATATGTAGATGGAACCAATACAAATGCTTGTGAAAGTTGTTGAAAAAACCGTTTTTGGAAGAAAAAAGTCGATTTTGAAATTTGGAACGGATAATAACGAAGTACTTTCCGTTTCCGCATATCTCCAATAATGGGCTTGAAAATTTGGAAAACGGATGACTCTAACCATTTCTGAGTTACCTTTAGTGAGAAGCGAATTCGCAACATCCTGTATAGTCTGGAAAACTTTTATTCAAATGAAAATGACAGATATCATGCACCGATGCTTTTTTCCAATTTTGGGAAGTGATAACTGAATCTTATATGAATGCGTCAGTAAGCCAGTAATGTATGGTCAAAATCATTCTTTTCTGTAGATAAGTGAAACATCACCTCCGAAAACGGAGAGCTCAACGTTATATGAGGTGACAACGACTGGGAGTTTCCGGTTTTGAGATTTATTTCATTCATGATCATTTGGCCTTATTGAAATAACATATTTTCCAGCAATTCGATCCAATTTTCGGTATATTCTGTATTCAGACGGGTTCTCACAAGGAAAGGTCATACATCTATTCCAACTATACTTATAATAGAACAGTGAAGAACAAATAAATTTTCCAAATATATTCTGGTTATGAATCCCATGATGATAGATATCAACCAAAATTATTATCAAACATTTGGTACGATTTTCGTTTTTTGTCTCATGCAAACTCGCTTGACGTTAACGAAAATTCGTGTAAAGGGGTTCCTAGGGGCGCTGAATACAAATTCTTGATATTCCTTTCGAATGCAAAATGACTGACTCAGTATGGCGAACAGATTTTAGGAAAATTTGCTCAATTTTGATAATTGGTATAAAGAGGTCTTTAGGTCGCTGATTACGAATTTTTCGTCATTTAAAAAAAGAGATGACTGATCTAATATGATGGTGAGCCTAAAAAAACCTGCTTGATATCAACAAAAACTAGTGACTAGGGGTTTATTAGGTCGCTCATAAGAAATTTGTAATTTTTGAATGAAAAAGTCGTCATCCATACCGTTCCGTACCCAACTCTTGGAAATTTGATCCAATAATGTTTTCACAACATACAAAAGTTAACAATAACGCCCATTTTCTCACCAAATTGATAACACTCTCAGTCCAAGCGATAAAACTCATTCAAGGCCTCAACGAATAATGAAATAGGATTAATTTTCAAAGTTATGTTGAATAAAAATGATGTATATAACTTTCGGATTTTCCTCCATCAAGCACAATTATAATAAAAATTATTAACTCTTGACGCGCGAAAAAATTTCTCAGCAATTTTAAATCCTACGAACAGATCAGGGATACCTAAATTTGGAGTTCCAGGTAGTCGACGATATTGAAGATATCTACCTATCTGTTCTGTCGGTATAATATACGTGATTTCGTGGTATTTAATGTTGAATCGATATTTTCCGACTTCAGGCCAGCTTTTGACCATTTGAGACCTCTATGCAATAGCGTATTTTTAGGTGCAAGTAAAAAATTGGATTTCAGCAGCTGGAAGTATATTTTGTAATCAGTGACCAGAGAAATCCCTCAACACTAATTATCGTTAAGATCAAGCGGGTTGTTTTCAGCTGATCACCATGTTAGATCAGCCATCTTGTGGTAATTAGCGACCCAAAAAAATCCATTACACTAAATATTGTTGAAATCAAGCAAACTTTTCCAAAAACCGTTCACCACATTGTGTCAGCCATTTGGTATTTGGAAAAAAAAAATCACAAATTTGTAATCACCAAGCCGAGAAACCCCTTATCACTAATTTTCGTTGGGATCATGGGGATTTTTGAAAAGCTGTCTGCCACATTGGATCAGCCATCTTGTATTTTCGAAAAATAGAATTCAACTCATATCAGCGACTCAAAAAACCCACGAATACAAAGTGTCAAGTCGATTGACCAATAGCTCAACTTTTGGCCTGCTTTTCACGATTTGGGACCACTGTGCATTTTTCCATTTTTCAAATCATGCTATACTCCAGAAACTACGTGATTTAACAAAAAATGTTCTGATTCAAAATTTGTTTGACTTTAAAAAAAGAGTGAAATGAGCTTCTGCAAATTGAAATCTGACCGTCGGGTACGAAGATATACTTTTAAGAAAAGAAGTTTGGCGGACATTTTTCAATATGGCGATCAAACAACCATGATCTGGATCAATTTTGTTTGTACTCCTATAGGTGTTCAATAAAGCCCCGCGATAAAACTGAGGGGACATATAAAGCACAAGTATATATATATATATATATATATATATATATATATATATATATTTATCTATATTTATATATATATATATATATATAAATATATATATATTATCTATATTTATATATATATATATATATAAATATAGATAAAGGGTACCTTGTGAACTCAAACAAGGTTGTCACTCCATATATAACGTTGTCAGCTCCGATTTCGAAGGTGACAACGTTCCGCGATGTTCTTTGGTCAGATAGGTTCTAGAGGGACCAAGGATCATCATATCAAAAATTTGTCCGGAGGACACTAGGGCCCTTTTCTACCCATTCAAAACGTGTTTAGTTCCACCGTATATCACTGGCGCTAACGTCGCTTCCATTTGAGATTTTATTTCTGTCGTCACTTCCGTTACTCTGTGGATGTGTTGTCACCTTCAAAAATGGCAAGAATGCTGATGAGAGATTATTTTCAATGCAGGGCACATCATCATGCGAACGTTTCTTCAAAAATAGAGGGCTTATGATATTCGCAGTTGAATACGGATGAAGTTATTTTCTTATGAGTAAATGCTACAATGACATTTTCATTCATTTTCAAATGTCACTGAATGAGAGTAGGATCCAGATAAAATGAAAATGGCGAACAGTGAAACATTCCAAACCCTAATTTTTTCATAAAATGTAGGGCCGATTTGTTAGTTCCATCGCTGTTTGTCTCATTGAATTGGATGAGATCATCCCCAATTAGCCTATAAGTGGAATCTGAACACTTCAAGATCAATTTTCAGAAAAATAAAAATTGTGTACATGCCACCGGTATTCTCAGTTGAGTGAATGAAAGTCAGAGAGTGAATCATTCAAAGAAGGTTCGTATAAATAAGTTCATCAGGCTTCAAGCCATGAATAAAACAGAAAACATGTTAGTTTGAGGAATGTTATGACATAACTCAACTATTGCTTTTGATGGAATGAATACGCGGTTCAAATTATGGCACTCATTCCTGGAACAGCCTACAGTACGCTACAAAATTCGTCCTATGATACCAAAATGATAGTTATCGTGATCACATAAGCTTTCTTTCCGAAAAAAGAATTATGCTATATATCCGCATTTATTGTGGTCAAATAAAAATGAAATATCATCGTCTCAGACATTATTGATTAAAATAGCCAAAACAATTTTTTTTTAATCTAAGCCACAGCATAGTTACCTCGATTTTTCCTCGTGTCCTCTCCGTTTGAGGAGAATGATTCAGAAATCGAATCAATTGACCCCATTCAAAAACTGATCGATTAGTTTGTGATTCTATACTCCATGTAACCCTATGACTTCCAATCATTCTTATTTCAGAATGAAATCGGGAAACTGTGAATAATTCAGGATCGATGTTTTAGTTCATTTCGAGTTTTGCGCTGCACTTCAGTCCACCACGTCCATATTATTTTGTGAAAAGTGACATTTTCTTCCTAACAATATTATATTTTTGAAAGCGTAATATCAAGCCTAACAACTGCTACTTAAAAAAAAAATGCTACTTCAAAAGCCAACATTTTGCTGGACGTTGAACAATATCTGATAGATATTGTGAAAAGACCCTAACTTGGTCTTTACTAATATTCTTATTTCAAAAACTCTAACTTCACAGATGGTCAAAATTTCAAGACAAGGAATGTCGAGCACCCCACGTTTTTAATTACATTAGGAATATTATATTAAAAATCATTTTTTAGTTTTCTGTTCATTTTGGAATAAAAACTAATTTTCCAGTTTTCCGAATAGTAATGACTCTTAATACTCTTCATTGGATACCAAATGAAACACTGCATGTTCTACAGTGCAGCTTTTGGCGAAACGCTCGATATATAGAATTCGACTCGTGCTTCAATACTTGGAACGATTACTGAAGATCGTGCTTGTTTTTCGAAACAGCTGCAAAATTTCATAGTATAGAAGTGGGTGGAAATAAAGTTGCAAAATCTGATAACATACATACATTCATATAATACATACATAGTTACAGGTCAACCTGAAAATATTTCATAAGTAGTGCGGCACCACACCATGTCACTTGTGCCATTAAATATCCCCTAAGTTTTATCGCGGGACTTCATTGATTACCTATAGGAGTACAAACAAAATTGGTCCAGATCATGGTATATTGAAAAATGTCCGGCGAACTTTCTTTCTCAAAAGTATATTTCCGTAGCTGAGGGTCAGATTTCAATTTTTCGAAGCTCGTTTTACTCCCTTATTGCAGTCAAACAAATTTTTAAATTGAAAATTTCTCGTTAAATCACGTTCTCGAGTACACTATAATTTAAAGAACAATGCACAGTGGTTCCAAATCGTGAAAAGCAGGACAAAAGTTTAACTTTTGGTCAATCGACTTGACACTTTGTATTCGTGGGTTCTTTGAGTCGCCGATTATATAAGAATACTATTATTTTTTTTCGAAAATACAAGATGGCTTACCCAATGTGGCGGAGAGCTTTATAAAAACCTCGCTTATCTCACCGAAAATTAGTGATAAGGGGTTTCTCGGGTTGGTGATTGAAAAATTGTGATTTTTTTCCAAATACAAAATAGCTGACTCAATATGGTGTAAGGGTTTTAGAAAAAATTGTTTGATTTCAACAATATTTAGTATAAAGGATTTTTTGGGTCGCTGAATTTGTGATCATTTTTCGAAAACATAAGATGGCGGATCTAATATGGTGATCAGCTAAAACAACTCGCTAGATCTTAACGATAATTAGTGTAAAGGGATTTATCTGGTCGCTGATTACAAAATATAATGTTAGCTCCTGAAATTCAATTTTCTACTTGCACCTAAAATTACGCCATTGCATAGAGGTCCCAAATGGTCAAAAGCTGGCGTAAAGTCGAAAAAAATCGATTCAACATGAAATACCGCAAAATAACGTATCTTGTACAGAGAGAACTCCAAAGTTAGGTATCCCTGATCTGTTCGTGAGAGGTATCCCTGACCTGTTTGTTGGTCCCTCTGGAACCTATCTGACCAAAACACATCGCGAAACGTTGTCACCTTCGAAATCGGAGGTGATAACGTTGTTTGAGTTTTCGGTTTTGAGGTCATAAGGTACCCTTTTCTATCTATATATATATATATATATATATATATATATATATATATATATATATATATATAATAGATAGAAAAGGGTACCTTATGACCTCAAAACCGAAAACTCAAACAACGTTATCATATCATATATATATATATATATATATATATATATTTATATATATATATATATATATATATATATATATATATATATATATATATATACAGAGTGGCCACTTTTTTAATGGGATTGTATTGGTAACTTTTAAACCATAAGAGTTAGAAGGTCGGTCAAATGGAGAAAAAGTTGCATTCATAGAAGCATTGTCAAGCAGTTCAAACGAATCGAGATTATCAGGGCCGGTTATTGAGATATCATAAGAAAAGTAAAATCTGTCATTTTGATTTTTCTTTTTTTTCCACTTCATTTCGAATATTATAAAAAAATGTCACAGGAGTTTTTTATTCGACAGTGAATGATCCTCAATTTGACATAATCAGATTTCATATCCAACGTTTCGTACGCTCTGGGCCACCCTCAACCTCATTTTTTTCAATACGGACCTGCATATTTTATGACACTTTTCGAAATAACTTTTAACGCTGAATTCAACGATATATCATACAATGTCATTCAAAGTTGATTTTCAGGTGATTTTGACCCTTATCCAAATTTCTTTGGGTCGGATCTGTATTACATTTAGGTACCTTTAGTTTAATCAACAACATGCAATACATTTCGATAAGAAAATCAACTCACTCATCTTCAACTGAATGGAACGTAACAGAATCAAAGCAAGAAACAAGTAATAATTATTTACAAATTTCAAGAGGTGAAAACCCTAATTCATAATAATTAAACAAAACTATCATTTAATAAAAGGAAAATCAAATGATTATTCGAAAGTAAATGATGAACATTAATGGAGTAAGTGTTCGAAATGTCCACCATTTTGTAAAATGCACTTTGCGGTTCTGGAACCCATACTTCTTATACATTTGCTTATTTCGTCTCCTTGAATACCTTCAAATACATTCTCAATCTTCTCGCGAAGAATCTCTATTGTCGGGTTCGTAGTATCATAATTTTTTTTTTTGAGTTATCCCCACATATGAAAATCCAGCGGATTCAAATCCGGAGATCTGGCAGGCCATGCTACTGGACCTCTTGTTCCAATCCATAAATCGGGAAAAGTTCGATTTAGATAGTCTGTGACTATTCTTGAGTTGTGTGGACCACATCTTGTTGGAACCATGGACTATTACGCCGATACCGTATAGGAAGATCATCCCACATTTCTTCTATAATTTCTACATATTTTGCTCCGGTTAGGTTGCCGTCAATAAAATAGGGTCCCAGTAATTTATTATTCAACAAACCGCACCATATGTTCAAAGAAAAACGATATTGATGTCTAACTTCTTGAATTAGGTGAGGATTTTCTGTGGCATGACCACCAGACCATACCAGAATTTGTGAATCTTGTTTCGTCTCCCCAAATGATATTGTGCGCAAAATTGTTGTTATTCCGCACCTTCCGTTGAAACCAATTACAGAATTGCAACCTTCTCTCAGGATCATTGCGATATAGTTTCTGCACGGCTTGGTATTTATAGTCATGGTATCCGTGCCTCTTGAGTATTTTATTAACAGCACTTTTTGATAAATTGCATTCACTGGCCATAGTTCTCGTTCCTATTCCTGGATTCATTCGAATTTGGGCCAGAACATTGATGTCATTGATAGGCTCGTTTCGTCGTACATAAGGACCTCTAGGTTTGATGAATGAATTATGTGCAAGTAACGTTGTAGATAAACGTCGAAACATTTCAATATTTGGTGTTGTTCTTTCAGAATATAATTCACCATACCTTTGTTGTGCTTTGAACGAATTTTGATCTAGTTTTATGTACACTTCGTACATATCTCTCTTCTCTTCAATTGTGTATCTTACCATATCGAATAAGTTAAATTGAAATTACTCAGTAAAGTATTTAATGACAAGTTCTTGTGACACAATAATAAACGAAGTGACAAATAATATGACATTTCTTGTTATGTTCTTTTTTATCCACGGCCTACTACTTGAAAATAATACATTCAATAAACCTAGAATTGTGTGTATGTAAGAAAAAACAAGTCTATCAACGATATCAATGTTCTGACTCAAATTCAATTGAACCCAGAAAAAAAAATCGAGAACTGTGGCCAGTGAATGCAATTTATCAAAAACTGCTGTTATTAAAATAGTCAAGAGACGGGAATACAATGATTTTAAATTTGAATACCAAGCCTAGTAAAAATTATATCGTGATGATCTCAAAATAAAGTTCGATTCTGTAATTTGTTTCAACGGAACAAATGACAAATCCAACAATAATGATTCCTCGCGAGAAGATTGAGAATGTATTGGAAGGTATTCAAGGAGACGAAATAAGCAAATGTGTAAGAAGTATGGAAGAAGTATGGGTTCCAGAACCGCAAAGTGCATTTTATAAAATGGTGGACATTTCGAACACTTACTTCATTAATGTTCATCATTTACTTCCGAATAATCATTTGATTTTTTTTTCATTAAATGATAGTTTCGTTTAATTATTATGAATTAGGTTTTTCACCTCTTGAAATTTGTAAATAATTATTACTTGTTTCTTGCTTTGATTCTGTTACGTTCCATTCAGTTGAAGATGAGTAAGTTGATTTTCTTATCGAAATGTATTGCATGTTGTTGATTAAACTAAAGGTACCTAAATGTAATACAGATCCGACCCAAAGAAATTTGGATAAGGGTCAAAATCACCTGAAAATCAACTTTGAATGACATTGTTTGATATATCGTTGAATTTGGCGTTAAAAGTTATTTCGAAAAGTGTCATAAAATATGCAAGTCCGTATTGAAAAAAATGAGGTTGAGGGTGGCCCAGAGCGTACAAAATCTGATTATTTCAAAATGAGGATAATTTACTGTGGAATAAAAAACTACCGTGACATTTTTTGATAATATTCGAAATAAAGTGGGAAAAAAAGAAAAATCAAAATGACAGAATTAACTTTTCTTATGATATCTCAATAACCGGCCCTGATAATCTTGATTTGTCTGAACTGCTTGACAATGCTTCTATGAATGCAACTTTTTCTCCATTTGACCGGCCTTCTAACTCTTATGGTTTAAAAGTTACCAATACAATCCCATTTAAAAATTGGCCACTCTGTATATGTGGTGAATTGGTGACTGGCATATTGTATACAAGCTGATTCTATGTGGGGTTGCAGTCAAGTATGGGGCTGATTGGGAAAACTCTTTGGTATCGTCAAGTTTTTCGGCAATCTTTTCCCTTTCCCTCAGGACGACTACAATTGTATGGATTACATTATGAAATTATATATTATTTGTCTCTTACTAACGTAGATTGATGTAAAATTAGCACATTAAATGAACAGAAATTCATGAAAGATGAAATAAATTTTGACAATGACAACTTCTTTTTTAATCAATTCAAAATCAAGGCGGAAAATTTTGTTTGGGGCGATATATCTTTTCTGTTATTCATTTCTAGCAAATAAGTATAAATTTGCGTAAGATTGTTCAAATCAGTTCTTTTATTCATTGATTCTTCATCTTTTTTTTATGTGAACCATCTCTAGAAATATTCTTTTGTTTCATTGGTTCGTTATCTAGAATTTCCGTATTATCATAGTCCATCCGATGATCTCTTTCTTTTTACATGTTCAGAAGAGCACATGAATTAACATTACACAGTCGCTCTTATGGGATATGATACGACTGTTAAGGGTTCTTGATGTTTGACGACATATGTTTAGAACAATCTCTACACGGTATTCTATAAACAACATTAGATTTTTGTTTATTTTGAATCTTACTTTCACTTTTTGTGTAATTTTGGTATGGTTTTAACATCTCTCTCGATTTTGACTTTTTCATTTTCAATATATTTTGTTAGTTTTGGGTGAGTTCTTGGATATGGGGAAGAGATCTAAATATAGATGTTCCCAGTTCTTCTGTTCTGAGATTTTGTTCGGATATTGAAGGGATTATAGAGTTTCTTTGGTTAAAGAGTAATTATTGATGAGATTTTGGATAGGAATTTTCTAGTAATATTTTTGAAATTCGATTAGACATTTTTTGTTGTAAATTGATATGAGTGACTCTTTCGATTCCCAGTTTCATAGCTATTATCAAATTGATTTTCATTTTTTTTTGGATGGTATGAATAGTAGTTGATAAGTCTATTACTACATATTGGTTTCTGTACCATTTTGTAATAATGGTATTTTGTTCGGTTTGATTAGACTCATATCTAAGAATGGTATACTGTTTTGTATTTCTTTTTTGAAGTGTTGGATATTGCTGTCATAAGATTGAAGATGGATAGAATCTCTTCAATACTATCATATGGTACAGATAAAATCAAATCATCCATGAAACGTTTGATAAAGGAATGTTAAAGTTCACTTGAGAAACACAATTATCAACTCCCCAAAATATGTTATAATAAGTCTTGATGTAATCTCCTCTTTACTAATTTACCATTAACACTAATTAAAATGTATCTCCAAAAATGGAACCAAATCAAAATATTGCACCTTTGATGTGTCCCATTTTAAGACATATTATAATTCATTTTGATTCAACGTTTTTGTATTCGACGATAAATTCTTTAAACAAATTTTTTGGAACTCCTATGGGATAAATATTTTCCCCATTTTGGAAAAATGTTTTGGATGGGTTACTCGATAATTTGTTTCTCAATGAACTTTAACATTCCTTTATCAAACGTTTCATGGATGATTTGATTTTATCTGTACCATATGATAGTATTGAAGATTCTATCCCAAACCCAAATTTTTGACAGCAATATCCAACTTCAGAAAGAAATCAAAACAGTATCCATTCTTGATATGAGTCTGATCAAAAACCGAACAAATACCATTATTACAAAATGGGACAGAAAACAATATGTGTAATAGACTTATCAACTATATTCATACCATCCACAAAATGAAAATCAATTTGATAATAGCTATGAAAACTAGAATCGAAAGAGTCACTCATATCAATTTACAACAAAATGTCTAATCAATTTCTAAAAATATTACTAGAAAATTCCTATCCAAAAATCTCATCAATAAATTACTTTAACCCAAAAAAACTCTATAATCCCTAATATCCGAACAAAATCTCAGAACAAGAACTGGGAACATCTATATTTGAAACTCTTCCCCAAACAAGAACTCACTCCAAAACTAACAAATGTATTGAAAATGAAAATGTCCCAAAAACCGGGGAAAAGTTAAAACCATACCAAAATTACACACAAAGTGAAAAGTACGATTCAAAATAAACAAAAAAACTAATGTTGTTTATAGAATGCACCGTGTAGAGACTGTTCTAAAACATATGTCGGTCGAACATCAAGAACCCTTAACAGTCGTATTTCATATCCCATAAGAGCGACTGTAAACGTAATGTTGATTCATGTGCTCTTTCTGAACATGTAAATGAAAGAGATCATCGGATGGACTATGATAATACGGAAATTTGATAACGAGACCAATGATAACAAAAGAATATTTCTAGAGATGGTTCACATAAAAATGATGAAGAATCAATGAATAAAAGAACTGATTTGAACAATCTTACAGAATTATACTTATTTGCTAGAAATGAATAACAGAAAAGATATATCGCCCTGTGATCAAAATTTTCCGCCTTGATTTTGAATTGATTAAAAAAGAAGTTGTCATTGTCAAAATTTATTTCATCTTTCATGAATTTCTGTTCATTTTAATGTGCTAATTTTACATCAATCTCACGTTAGTAAGTAGACGAATAATATATAATTGCATAATGTAATCCATACAATTGTAGTCGTCCTGAGGAAGGCAATAAAGATTGCCGAAAGCTTGACGGATACCAAAGAGTTTTCCTAATCAGCCCCATACTTGACTGCAACCCCACATAGAATCATATATATATATATATATATATATATATATATATACCTCAAAAACGGAGGTGACAACGTTATATATTTTGCTTTGTTTTTGGGCCAGATAGGTTCTAGAGGGTACAAGGATCATCATATCAAAAATTTGTCCGGAGGTCACTAGGAACCCTTCCTACCCATTCAAAAAGTTTCTAGTTCAACCTTATATTACTGGCGCTAGCGTCGCTTTCATTCGAGGTTTTATTTCTGACGTTGTCACTTCCGTTAATCAGCGGATACGTTGTCACCTCAAAAATGCAACAACACTGCCGCGAGAATATTTTCAATGCCGAGCACATCATCATGCGAACGTTCCTTGAACAAAAGAGGGCTTATGATAATCGCAGTTGAATAACGATGAAGTTATTTTCGTATGAGTAAATGCTACAACGATATTTTTCTTCCTTCTCGAATGTCACCGAATGAGAGTAAGACCAAGATGAAATGAAAATGGCGAACAGTAAAACATTCAAAACCCTGAATTTTTTATATAATGTAGAGTCTCATTGAATTGGATGAGATCTATCCACAATTAGACTATAAGTAGAAACTGATTATTTCGTGATCAATTTCTGGCAAAATAAAAATTGTGTACATGCCACTAGTATTCCCAGTTGAGTGAATGAATATCGGATAGTGAATCATTCAAAGAAGGTTCGTTAAACACCCTACAGTTACGCTATAAAATTATATGATACCATAATGATAGTTCCGTGATCACGTAAGCTTATTTTCCGAACAAATAACATTGCTATTCGATCCCCATTTACTGTGGTCAACGCCTCAGACATTATTGATTAAAATGGCCCAAACCATGTTTTTCCTAATCTAAGGTTCATCATAGTTACCCCAATTGTTCTCGAGTCTTCTCAGTCCGAGAAGAATAATTGAAATCGGAACAATTGATCCCATTCACAAACTGATCAATTAATTCGTGATTTTGTACTCCATTTTACCCTATGAATTTAAATCATTCCATTATGGAATGAAATTGGGAGACTGTGATTAATTCAGGATCGACGTTTTAGTTCATTTGGAGTTTTGCGCGGCCCTTCAGTTCACCACGTCCATTTTATTTTGTAAAAAGTGATATTTTCTTCTAAAAACTATTCCATCATTGAAAGCGTTACATTTAGCCCAATCAGATGTGTTATCATTTGCGACTGAAAGACAAACTTTAGTCACTATCTTTCATCGTTCAAGATAATCTCTTGGAAGTTTTTCATGTTTGAAACGGAAACATTCTCAATTGAAAATATATTTCTTTTTTCGGAATTGGAAAATTCTACCCTGAAAATGATGCTATTTTTTTGATAATATCTAATAAAAAACTGTACTTCCCCGGTAAAAGCCATGCTGAACTTTATCTGATAGATATTGTAAAAAGACCCTAACTTGGTCTTTAGCAATATTCTTATTTCAAAAACGCTAACTCTACAGATGTTTAGTGGTAAAAATTTCAAGCCAACCAATGTCGAGCTCCCCACGTTTTTAATTACATTAAAGAAATCACGTTAAAAATTATTTTTCACTTTTTTTAGATTTTCAATTGGACCTATAAGTTCTGACTCTTAATACTCTTCATTCGATACCAAATAAAACACTGCATTTCTACACTGCGCTTTTGAAACGCCTCGATATATGAAATTCGACTCGCGCTCAACAATTGAAAAATCAACTTCAATCAAATTTCAAACAGGCATTTTTGATTCCAACCATCCTATTTTTCCAATTTCGTTCGAACGTTTTTTTTATATTATGCATTTGAAATGTCAAAGTATAAGTGCGGATCTGAATGGTACCCTTACCTGGATAACTTTTGAACGGTTTGAAACAATGAGACATGAAATATATTGAATGGTATTACCGTCCTACTTTTGAGAAAAGATGCATTAAAATTACTCGACAGAGGGCGCTGGGGGCACATCAACGAAAATTAGAAAGCCATGAAGCTGCACATCGTTGAAAAGGTATTGAATTCCTCTTTCAACTATGGTTGTTCCACGGAATCAAAATTGCGAGTGTGGATTTTCATAGTCCTCCCTCCTCCCTGTTTACTTTCGAACGGTTCGACATAGAAAACGGGACCACAACCATTATGAATGATATCACCGATACTACTCTTTGGAATAGAAGACATCTTCATTGCTTGATAGATCGCGGAGGAGGAGATTATCAACGAAAATTTCAAAAGCATAGGGGATGTTGCATCGTTGAAAATATCATTCAATTTACTTTTTAACCATCTATTTTCTTTGTCGATTTTTTTTTCACATTATGCATTTTTTGTCTTGGATACCTGACATTTCAAATAATATTGTGAAAAAAATTATTGACGAAATTGTAACAAAAATGGTGGTTGAAAAAAGAATTGAGTTATCTTTTCAACGATGTGTCCAAATCCCATTGAAATTTTTTAAGTTGATGTCATTTCAAAAAAGTAGTATCGGTGATATCATTCAAAATGGTTTGTGTCCCATTATTCTACGTCGAACCGTTCAAATGTTAACAGAGGGGGCGGGGCTATAAAAAGCCGCACTGTATAATACAAACAAAGTTACAGATCAAGCTGATATAAAACATTTTATAAGTAGTGCGGCGCTACACCATGTCACGTATGCCGTTATATATCGCCTAGGTTTTGTTGCGGGGCTTTATTGAGCACCTAGAGTACAAAAAAAAATTTGTCCAGATATTGAAAAAATGTCCATCTTTCTTTTTTTTCTTAAAAGTATATCTCCGTACCCGATGGTCAGATTTCAATTTTTAAAAGTTTATTTTACCCTTTTTTGAAGTCAAACAAATTTTGTAATTGATTTTTTCTCATTAAATCACGTAGTTTCTGGAGAATAGCAGAATGAAATATGGAACAATGCACAGTGGTCCCAAATCGTCAAAAGCAGGCCAAAAGTTAAGCTACAGGTCAATCGACTTGATACTTTGTATTCGTCGGCTTTTGGGTCGCTGATTATGATTTTATTACTATTTTTCGATGACACAAGATGGCTGATCCAATGTGGCAGACAGGTTTTGAAAAAAATCGCTTGACCTCAACAAAAAATTATATATTGTGGAATCATATCCCTGTCTCCTCTCGCAATAATCTTCCTGGTTGTCTTGTCCCTCGCGAATTGAATATTTTTTAATGAACATTATCGTTTCTTGTTCGATTTCCTCTTTACCTATATTTGTTTTTTTTTTCGTTTTATTCGTTTAATATTCTGCGGAATTCACGCCAATTCGTACTGGCGTATTCGTAAAATGATCTCTCTAATGTTTGTTTTTCGAAATAAACATTATTGGTAAGCGATCAGAAATGAATTCATCTAGGGCTGTAAGTTCTGTGATATCCGTTATATTTTTTTGTACAACCAGGTCAATTACTGTCGGCGACTGTCCGTTAAATGGATAATGAGTTGAACTCCTACTGGATTCCATTAATATGTTATTATTTGCCGAGTGATTTAGCAGCGTGGTCCCATTAACATTAGTTTGCGTTGGTCCGCCATTCCACTCTCTATGTCTGGCAGTGAAATCACCCGCTTGCCAGTATCAAACAAATTGTCTAAATCTCGCGTTGTGAAATGATTTAAGGGCTTATTATATATGCTATATAGGCAGGTGCCATCTACTAACTTTATTATCACGTGTTCAATGGTTGTATCCCTCTGGTTCAATTTCGTGAATGAGATTGAATTTTTTATGAAAATTGCCACCCCTCCTGTGGCCCTTCTACCCCCAGGTCTGTCCTCCCTAATGGTAGTGCATCCTCTGAAACTGATTATGCTCCTGTCGGAGTTCGGTTTCAGAAAGAAACATTGTAACAACCAAATGTGATCCAATGAAGTTGATGAGAAGAGCATACTTTCTACCAACTCCATTCACTTTCAGCATACACGTCTTTATCAAATTATAACCCGTATTTTATACTGGCATCGGCCAGGAAAGAAAGTGCCACAAGATTTCTATTCTCCGCTGGAGTTTTTGATAGAATGTTCATAAGATCATTTACAGCGTGAACTATTGCTGGTATATTTATGAGATTATTCAATTGATTAATACTGCTCATCATGTCCGCGAACCCTACATTACCATTTTCGCTTGGAGAATGGTTTGGAGGTTCTAGGTGGATGGTTGGGGGGTAGATGAGATTGAGGGGGATCCTGCCGCAGGTTGGATTCTTCCCTTTTCTCGCTCATTGGGTTCACCTCGACTCTGGAGGCTTCTCTACTGCTGTCGTTCTGCCTAGGCGTTCTTTTTTGGCGGAGGCGGCGGGACTAGCTTCTTTAGTTGGCTAGTTTCCGTCCAGCCTTATACTTTCTAACGTATACCTCCAGTATGTTGCATTAGCTGGATGGTCGCCGTTGCAACATTTGGCTGGGGTGTCCTGGCTCTAGTTCATGCTGCAGTTCATGGCTTCTGCACATTGTGAACAACTGCTGTCTGTTGCACTATGTGTGCTCCCAGCTGACATCTGTGACATTGAGTTATCGCTTATCACTAGGTTCCAGTGTAGTGTTGGTATTGCTCTCATTGTCTCTTGGATGATTGAGTTTTACCCTATTGTCTGTTGTTACCATGAATCTGCATCTAATGTATGTCTCCAGTTTGTGGATTCTCTTTACAGTTATACCTTGACTTTCGAGGTCTTCTTGCACTTCTTCCGGCTCGGGGTCATTATCCAGCCCGTTCAGCAGGAATGCATGGGTTTTCTCATCCCTCATGGTATAGGAGTGGAATTAAATATTACATTTTTTAAGATTCTCCTTCTTTTTCTCGTGATCATGTATTGGGTACGTATGTATTATTGTTGACTTCCATGAATATTTTGTGAGGAATTTGTGGTCTTAAAATTTTACCCAGCTATCCAGGGTGATTTTTGGGATAGGTTTGATTCCCTCAATAACGATCGCTGGGATGTCTTGAGATTTGTTTTCAGGTTTGTTTGTTGTTGCTGGTTGAGCTTTTTTCTTGAGTTTTGGCGGGATATCATGGATTTTGTCCGTCTCGTTTTCTATCTCAGACTCGTTATCATATGTTGTGAGAGCTTGGTATCTAGAAAAAATCGAATTAAATGGTTTTCTTCACATAAAGGATTCAATATAAAATTGAACCAGAAAATGGTAGATCTCAGGTGAAAAACAACTACTTTCCTGGCAAATACCACGCAGAACGTTGAATGATATTCACCTGAAAATCCATGCATACTTCCATATAATATCAATGGACATTGAATGCAAATGTTTCTTTCTGATAAGCTCGATTATGTTTAATTTATGTCGTGTTCACCTCCTGGCAAATACCACGCAGAACGTCCCTCATCATAAGATAGTCAACCAGCCAAAGGTCCAAAGAACTCTGGCTGAAGTGAGAACAACGTAAACAAACCATCATCGAGTTTTAACACCTATAGGTACACCGGAAAAGATAAACTTTAACTGGCGGTACCTAGTGACAGAAAGAAACACTGAAAATCTCCCACCTCGATAGGTTTCTAAATAAAAGATTCCTTCTCAGTAGGATGGCAAGCCCGTCTAGCATATAGTGAAAGATAAGTGCCATGTGAAGTGGAATGAATAGAAAAAATCGAATTAAATGGTTTTCTTCACATAAAGGATTCAATATAAAATTGAACCAGAAAATGGTAGATCTCAGGTGAAAAACAACTACTTTCCTGGCAAATACCGCAGAACGTTGAATGATATTCACCTGAAAATCCATGCATACTTCCATATAATATCAATGGACATTGAATGCAAATGTTTTCTTTCTGATAAGCTCGATTATGTTTAATTTATGTCGGTTCACCTAACAATCCGCATACCGGTTTCAGGCTTCTTGGCCCTCATCAGTACGGAGTAGTCAACCAGCCAAAGGTCCAAAGAACTCTGGTTGAAGTGAGACACAACGTAAACAAACCATCATCGAGCTTGTAAACACCTATAGGTACACCGGAAAAGATAAACTTTAACTGGCGGTACCTAGGTGACAGAAAGAAACACTGAAAATCTCCCACCTCGATAGGTTTCTAAATAAAGATTCCTTCTCAGTAGGAGTGGCAAGCCCGTCAGCATATAGTGAAAGATAAGTGCCATGTGAAGTGGAATGAATAGAAAAATCGAATTAAACGGTTTTCTTCACATAAAGGATTCAATATAAAATTGAACCAAGAAAATGGTAGATCTCAGGTGAAAAACAACTACTTTCCTGGCAAATACCACGCAGAACGTTGAATGATATTCC